>OU744730.1:4517581-5015205 GCA_916613615.1 Steromphala cineraria | reverse complement strand
GTCTCAAGGTTCGTCTCAAGTGTTTTCAATTGTTCATTGATTAAATACTGAGCACCTGGGAAATATCAAACTACCATGACTATTGACTCGATGATTGAGTGGAAATACCCAACCGAATGAAGAGGGAATGAAATCTTTCTGATAGAGGAAAGACCACAGTACCCAACCAAACGAAGAGGAAATGTATTCTTTCAGATAGAGGAACTTTTTAAAGTATGTCATACTTTCAAAAGCATTAAGACCTAGTTGCCAAAATGACTATTTTTGTCAATACAATGCAAATGACTCTGTGGGAATGAACATGGATTGATTTTATTCCATTCAAAAACTTTCGTTACAATTTCATGCCAGAGAAGCAACATTTGTTGCAAATAAATAATATTTGATATATTTCAAACGGAATTTGGTGCTTTGTTCAATTCCTGTGATCAAGAAAAGTTATCATGAGTTCATGGTCCTTCATCAGTCCAATTAAAACATGTAAGGAGCTTATTGAGTAGTAACTGCTACATATGGAAGGGAATGTGTGCCAAAAATGAATTCATGTTCATTCGTAACTTGCCAGATGTACATGTAACATGTCAAAGTCAAAGTGTGCAAAACTAACATTCCAATCCTGTAAAAATCAACTTTCTGTTCTCAACTTTGCAAGTTGAAATGGTATTCTAGAAATGTCAAAGAAAAAACCCGATTTTCTATCTTGAATACGAGTAATATTCACAATAAGCAATGCTACAAGTTCTCAGCATCAACCAACACCTTCCTGTCTGTAGACACATCTCACAGCCTGCATCGTTTTTCAAACCCTTGGTTTCATCGTCAGTGTTAAGCCTCTTCAAAATTGTATTAGTTAGTTGCAGATTAGCCCCAAAATGGATGTTGTTCTTGTGGAGCGGTTTATTTTTGATCTCTTTTATGAAATATTAACTGCATGAAACTTTATTTATTGAAATTTGGTTGCCTACAGTTGTTATAGTGTGGTTGCCAGTTGAATGTTTTGGTTTTGAACATGTACAAATATCCCAAAATATCCAAAAGCACCAATTGAAACACTGACAAATACTCCATTTTATTTTTCAGTCTGAAAATGTGATGCTTCTGAACTGATGACAGTTCACAAGCTTCATAAAATCAGGCTGTCAAATCTGGCTATTTATCTATTGCAAAGTGTGCTGTTTGTTCATATCTTTGTTCTTTTTGTTTGAAATACGAAATATTTCACATAAATGCTCATTATCTTTGTTGCAGATAAAGGACATTGAAATGAACTTAACTTAATTGTTTGAATTGCCAATTGCAAGAATAATTAATGTTAACATCTTTATTTAAAACACAAAGATTCTGTGTCATGTTATCACAACACCAGCATCTCCACAGTAGCTACTGACAATGTACATCGGGTCAAAGAGACACATCAAACATACTGACAAGATAATCGCCCAAAATTCCCTGTTGTGTTTAAACGAGATAAGAAACCTATCACACTTGATTTCCGAGCTATTGAGGACATACATCAAGTATGGAGGCGAGATACTCTCTAAAGCCCTTGTCATTCTTGCACGCAATCCTATGAATAATGATAAGAACATTGATCAGTGACCGTTAAAGCCTGGCACCATTTTTTTAGCTCATTACACAAAAGATTCCACCATCCAGAATTTGTGCATTTACAAGTTTTGGTATTATTTAAGTTATTTTAAGCGTCCTGACTTTTTAATTTCTACTTAACCTCAGTTACAAATTTTAGTTTGAAGTTCCTTAATATACTAATGTTTTATATGGATACTTATTGTTTTTTTTCTTTCAAAAACATATATTGCCTTACATTTATATCTGACTTCATTAGAAAAAAAACACTTTGTAGCAGTAAGGAAAACTGACTGTTTGATTCCATGTAACATCGCTGACTGCTTGCTTATATGCTGAGCAAATGAATTGATAACACAATAGCTTATAATTCTTTCCTGCTTACCAAAAGCTTGTTTAACTTCTATTGAGATCAGATCAAATACCATGCACTATGGTGTTCGTTTCAGTTAGACTTCCTTTGTGTCTTTCTACAAAGGCCACTCAACATAGTTCAAAATTTCTACCTCAGTTACAAGCTTGACTAAAAACTAGCATTGAATACACATAGTTATTCCCTTTTCTCTATAAAAATATGTATTGCGTCTGATTTCTATATAACTTCAGCCTCTAAGACAACATGCACAACACACAACAAAGGGCATCCAGTCTTCATAAAAGTTGAGAACGGACTGCTTAGTTTCATATAACTTCCTGATTGCAAAGCATTATATGCTAATCAAATGGATAGATAACAGAATTTAAACAGTTGTTGAAAAGTATTGAGTGTGTCAATTAGCATATATAACGATTATCACCAATCAACAAACAAATGTAGGTCAAACAAGTCTGTATACTCATGTCATCTTGAAGTTTATGTCTAAATGTGTCATGCTTACAGGATATACTCATTGAATGCCAATGTACAGAGTATATTTACTCTTCATGTCTTACTGACAGAAGCCTTGCATTATCTTATGATAGCTGAAATCTCGAATATGTTAACATATTTGGAAAGCTTCAAAGTGACTCTCTGAACTGAGAGGAAAGCCTTGGCGAATCCTTTGTGAGTATCGGATAATGTCCTAAATAACTTGAATATGATCAACCAAAATGGCACCAGAAGGCTTCAGAGTGGTCAACACATCTCACCCATATCCTTGTTTGAGAAACGGAAACCGATTACACTGTCCTTGTTTAAATTGTAACTAAATTTCATTTGCAATATATTCCAAATATGTTTCTATTCAAACACTCACAGGGGTAAGATGACCTGATCATATTATTTTCATCTCGTTCTTCGAAAGTATCAACATATTCAGAAAACTTCACAGTGACACTTTAAATTGAGAGGGAAGCCTTGACAAATCCTTTGTGAAGTATGGGATAATGGCCCAATTAACTTGTAAATGACTGATTGATCAACCAATATGGCACCGGAAAGTGATCAACACATCTTAGCTATACCATGTTTGAGAAACCAAAACCACTTAGTTGTGCAAACACTCTATTGGTTTGGCGAGCACGTTTCTCATTTTATTAGCAATTTAATCCAGCTTTATTTCTATTCAAGCTCTGGCAGGGGTATGATGACCTGACTAATAAACAGATTTATTCTTAATCATATTCGAAGTTACTCCCTGAAATGAAAGAATGTACAGCTGCATACCTAAAGTTTGTTCACTTTCAAACAAATTCTAGTGCTTCCTAGCATTGAAAATGAAAGGTATATTGTTGAAATTTTACAATATAAATTTAGATTCAGTTTGAGTTAAGATATGTCATATGTCACACCTTACAGGTAACCGTAACATATTTGGTAGGACATTGAAGTGACTATGAGTCAAAAGTTTAAAATATTTCTTTATGTTTCTGTATAATTCTAAATCCTTCATACGTCATCAACAACTTTAGATCCAAGTCATATTTGTTCTTATATATGCACCAAACCAATGTTAATGTGCTGATTTGTATCTGACATCGCCTATATTTTGCATCAATATACAAGAAAAACCGAATATGACCCCCATCTAACTATTTAGTCCTGCCAAATTATTTTGTTGTTGAGATTATCACAAATTTGAAGACGGAGAGGTCTATCTTATAGTAACTGAGATTATTTTCTGATTACTGTCCTTGCGTTTATTTGTTTGTAAAGTTATTTTCTGATCTTTTCAGTACAAGCTTACAATGACGAAAATATTATCACTGTTGGCAAGAAATCCCACAGCACAAACATCGTAAAACCACATATATCAAAATACAGTTTTAGAGAAGTATATAAGTGTAATATGTAAGTAAACGATATAATGTATAAAGTGTCCTATGCACTCTGTATTTAATCATATGATTAGGAACACAGGACACTTGAGTACCATTCAATCTTATAGAAACATATTTGATTGACCATTTACATGTTTTTAATTGATTGATTAGTTTTGGGTAACGTAATAAAACTTGTTAAGATACATGTATGACATCAACTAGAATCAAAAGTACGTTCTCAAAAATAATCAACATACCTCAAATTCTGCAAACTTGCAAATTACAAATGACAATGTTGTCGACATAAATCCCATTTGAAAGTGTTTTTTTAAAGAAGACCTTTAAATGCATCAAACGCTTCGCTTAATTTTGTCTTGCAATATATAGTACATCACTGATAAACATTCACATACTTCTGAACAATGTTGAACATGAGCACAGATAGTACACATGAAAACGCAGATAGCATTACACTTCAGTGTCCTTTATGGCCATTAAGATGTTTGTGGAGACGCAATCATCCGATAGTTTCTCCCAAAACTCATTTCATCAGAAGAGTAGAGAGATTTTCTTCTAATCACATTGCAGTGTGGAGAAAGAAGCCAATCGCTTTTCTTCTGTTTGATGCTGTTTAATCTTAGGTCATTGTTGTTGATTTTCATCGTATGGTTTGTGCAGATAAGATTCAAAGAATATTACATGACAACGACTCAAGAAGAGAGAAGGAAATTCATTTGATACATAGACTTGTCGAGTTTATGTCAAACCAACCTTGTATTGTACTATCAGATCACCAATTGCCTATTGCATGATCGTATGTGACGTCATTTAATATTCTTGCTTGGTTCTTGATGGCAGGACGCCAGTATGCATTTTAATGAAGTGCATTATATCAAACATGAAGGAACATGTGCACAGATAGGACACCTTAAAACGCAGATAGCATTACACTTCAGTGTCTTCAGTTTGATAGGTCATTAATACCCCCATTTCACTGATCTACGAGCCGTTGCCGACTGAACATAGGCCAAATGTCGTCATTGATTCGTAATTAAGCGTCTCTGAGACCTCTTTAGTCGCCTCTGAGCGTAGTTGAGTCTGTATGGGTCTGTATGAGTCTGGGAGAGTCGGGAGGTCATTTTTTGTCGGGAGTGGGTTTTTGAACATGTTAGAGAGTCGGAAATGAGTCTTTGTCAGAGTCGTGGTGGTGACTTGGTGTCGTGAAAGACTCGGCAGTGAGTCGTGAACGAGTCGGTCTCAGTCGTATTGAGTCGTATCTGAGTTTGGATGAGTCGTAAGTTCCTAAGTTTATTGTCGGGGGGGTGCCTCGTAGGTCTGTCGGGAGTTCCTCTTCATTGTGTCGTATGTCAGTCGTGTATGTCGTAGGTAACTCTTAAGAGTGTCGTTAGTAACTCGTAGAAATATCTAATTTCATAATTTGACCTCTATTTGCTCCCGACTCATGCCGACAAAGACGTAGTGGAAAAGTCGGGAATAGTCGGGAAGAGTCTTGAACACTTTTCAAAGTCGTAGCTCAGTGAAATGGGGGTATAAGTTTAGTTGTGACACTCAATGATCCCTTTTAATTTTTATGGGGGAATCCGTTTCGCAAGGATTGTATTAGACATATGAGGCAGAGACCTTCACATACATCACATGGACACACGTTTGAAAGCTTTAATGATATTGTTAATATCTATGTGATGAAATATAATAATAATAATACTTTATTGCCCGGTAAAGGAATTTGGTTTACAACAGCGAGACTCAGCATGGTTAAGACGAAAAGTCATTGAACACATATAAGACAAATGACATAAAACACCATCGACATAATTAAAAAACATATAAAGGCACATAAACAATTGACTGATTAAAAGGGGGTCATAGACTCATTTAAAAGTTTAATACTGACAGGTATAAAGGATGTACGAAACCTCTTTGTATTAAATTTTGGAACTAACAGTCTGCGTCCAGAAGGTAACAGTTTAAAACAAGAATGTAAGTCATGAGACGGGTCAGATAAAATTTTCTTCGCAGACATTAAAACACGATTATCATAGAGATAACAAAGTTGATTAAAATCAAGGCCAACAATTTTTGAGCAGGTGGTTACAATTTTTTGCAGTTTGTTTCTATTTTGAAGGGAAAGGGAACCGAACCAGCACTGGACAGAGAATAACAAAATAGATTGAATACAGCAGTTATAAAATACACACATGATGGTATTGTCAATATTAAAAGATCTAAGACGTCTTAAAAAGTACATCCGTTTCTGACACTTCTTGTATATTGCTTCTGTGTTTTTGGCAAAAGTTAGCTTATTGTTAATGATAGTTCCGAGATACTTATATTCTGCAACAGTCTCTATTGTTTCACCATTGATTTGCAAAGGAGAACGGGATGAATTGTGTCTAAAGTCTATGATCATCTCTTTAGTTTTGTTAGTGTTCAGCTGAAGGAAGTTATCCTTACACCAGGTCGTGAAACAGTTGACATCAGAGCGATAACCGGCTTCAGAGTCTGTTAGGAGAGCGACTAGTGCAGCATCGTCTGCAAACTTTACAGTTGAACAGTCATCCTCGAGGCTTCTGCAATCATTGGTATACAGAATGAACAAAATAGGGGAGAGGACACAACCTTGCGGGGCGCCGGTATTGATACAAGTGATGTCGGAGTGCACATTGTTGACTTCTGCACAGTTATATACATTATATTGTGTTAATGACTTGTTCAAAGACATTTCTTAAACTTTGATAAATTGTTGATACACGATCATGTACTCATCCTCTGTTCAGAGGTGTATAGATTGAATCAACTTCTTTCTGATTTGCAGTGGTAAATGTAAGATGAGCTGTGATTGGGTCTGAAGGTTTTTTACCTTCGAGTCTCGGGGAAAAAATCTGATTTTAATGAAATTGTGCAACGTTTTATCGAAGTAAAGCATTTTCACACTGAGAAACCATCTTTTTATGTCACAGCAGACATAGGTGATTTCTGTTGGCATCACTTTTGACCCACTAATCATTTTTTTTGGCATGTATTTCTTATTCTACTTGGTTTGTTTGATTTGAACATATCCATGTACTTCGGCATATTTCTGTAAGACATAACGTAAAAAGAACGTTTAACTGAGTAAGCAAATGAGTAAGTTCAAAAGACATAGTTAATATTGCTATGTATATCCCTATGATGCTGGATTTGGATTGGATTGTTTTGTGATCACATATCACACTGCACAGTTATATACATTATATTGTACCTCAATCAAGAAGTGATGATTACAAATATAAAATCATTTTCTTTGTATTGAATACATATGTATCACTCTGGCTTATAATGGTAATGAGCTTGCACCACAGTAATTGCATGTCAGAAATTGATAATAGTTTCGACCAAGTAAACAACTATTACATGAAATATGGACTGTTGACGTTTATCAGTATATAATTCAAGGGAGATTAGAATTCAAATTGGAGGAGGAATCGATCAAAGAGATTAGAAAACTCAATGATGAAAGGCTTGTTTTACAATTGATTGAAAATGATTGGCACAAATGTGTTAGATATGACATTTCGATCTACACTCGGATGTAGGAGCTGAATTAAAATCAATTACATATACCCGGTGAAATTTGAAATCATGTCCAAATCAAATTCAATGATATTAGGCGAGTCAACAAATCGATGAACACAGTCAAGTTCGACAACATGGTTATTTTATCCTTCTCTTTAACAGGTATTTAAATGTCAGCCTTTTGAAGATCAATTAGGTTTGATGGTGCGTTTGTTCTTGTAAATACGTTTTCAGAATCGGTTTTGACTATTGCTGACGCTTAGCAACTAAAGCAGTGTTAAAAGATATTCACGTATTATGGATCGTATAATGAAGGCACATTTTGGATCACAAATATAATTTCACTCTTATGGAGGGTGAAATAGCACATCGACATGTGTTTTGTAAGCCAAACATATTTAACAAGCCTAGTTAAACGAACTTTAATGAGCTATAACATTGTCATAAAATATTTGTTCAGTGCAAAGTTATATTGATAGTTTAGCTATGGATTCAATATTTTTAAAGTGCAAAACGTGAGAACCAATGACAAACAAAAAGTCCATAGATGTCGCGTTTTTTAATGGGTTGTATACTTAGTTCTTAAAATTAAATTTCAATTCAAACTTTTATTTGTAACAAGGTCGAGCCAATTGTTCATTTTCGTTCTTGCATTATAGCTTCCGCAGAAGCAAATTCAAATGCACCGAAGCTCTTGCCATATCTAGAGTCAGATATGAAGTTATTGAGGACTGCATAATGATTTGTTTTTCAGCCCAAAAAATGTGTTAAGTTAACGAGTCTGAAATTAAATACCTCAAGATCCATGTAACTTCTTTACCACCCAGGTAATACGTCTAGTCCTTTGTGGGAGTAGTTTCATTGTTTTTTTTAAAGAGAGCAAAATGAGACATTTGCCTTGAACAGGACTTTTCACAATATGACTGGAAAGGATTCTGATTCTAGTGCCATGTTGGGAATCTTGTTATGAGTGTATGTTATCCTAGTCAGCTGACTATCAGACATATTAGTTCCAGATCAACAGTTTCGTGACATTAGTACCTTCAGGATAATTACTGTGTATAACAGGAACAAGAGCTAGATGAAAATTAGGAATGAATATGTGAAAGTAAAGAACGATACAAAAACTTTATTAGGGAGATTGGACATTTTGCAAATGCACATACCTTAAGTTCGTTTCACATTGAATAACACAATAGGTAAGATTTCTGTTACAAGAAAAACTTCTAGGATCAATGACATATTATTATCAATAGATACCTTTACATCTAGTTATTGCAATATGCAAGTTAAATAACTGTTATCCTTTGTTTAGTTTGCATCTAACCAAGCAAGCTGAATTCAATCAATTGAACCACGTGTTAGAGAATACAAAACAATTGTTAACTTATAGTATTGATGTCAGTGATGTAATATTTAGGGTTTGGTTCCTGAACACGGTTGAATAGAAATTTGTTCTGTTTTGCTCTGGATATTGATGTAATGTGATATCACGATTGAATATTAAAAATGTATCATCAGCTTATGACAACAGAAAGGTTGAATTTTGGATCACATTCGGTTTGAAAAGACAATTACATTTTATTGATATAATGATTGAAAATGGATGACAAAAGAGATTTCACTCGATGCAAAATAGGAAAAAATAAAAGCAATATTTTCACTGAGTGAAATAACAAATGAAATTGCAAATAAGCCTTCATGAAACAATCGATTTACGTCATAAGATTTTAGCAACGGTCTAGATTCTTCTTTCATAAACTAACTGTACTTTATTATTGTTATAGGAAATATAATAAATAGACAAATATATCAGATCTTTAGAATAGAAATTAGTTCTTGTGCTATCTGCGTCACTTAAACTGCAGTAAATCCACTAGATTCTTTAGCAATGCTCAAAAGAATCAGTTATCTTCATCGATCACATTATTAGCCCTTGTTGACATTATTCCTTGAATATTTGATTTAAGTAGCTTGCCCTCGTGCACTCCAATAATTAACTTGATGTATTACCTTCATCATGGTATCAATCAACCTTTGATCAGTGTATATAAGATGCTTCTAAAGTGTTAATTTGTCCAGAAAATGAAATTAAATATCCCTCTTAATCTGCGTTACTTGCTCTTCTACTAATGTCCTATTCTATGAATATAACAGTAATAACAGAATATTTTACTCGAAGGGAAAGCTAATTTATCGAGATTTATTGGATTGGAAATAACATGTCCGATATGCAGACATCACACAAATTACTGGTATTACGACATCTCTTTAGGACATGAAGAGATTGGCCCTGAGAAGACTGTGTCAACACTTGTAGAAGTAATCATAGTGTCTGGTCAACTCGAACAACTACCTAGTTTGGTACTGATGTGTAAAGTTAGTCTTCGACATCGTGGATGTTTATTTTATAAATGATTATTTCAATAACTCTACGTTTTTCTTTTAAACTTCTGGAGGTAAATTTGAGACAACAAGGTTTTTACATTTCCAATGGACGTTGACCCTGAGAAGACTATGTTAAATTTACATTTTTATATTTTGTCATTGATGAGAACCAATAATCACATACATTTACATTGAAATTATTCATAAAAACACAATATATTTAGTTCTGGTTTAAAGAAATGAGACATTTTAGTTAAAATATATTAACGAGATCTATGATTAAACTCAAAAATCTTCTTTAAATGTTAGTCGAACACTTTGAAAGCTGTTACGACATACAACTTGTTTTCCATTTGTCCCTGACACTTTTAATTCTTGTTAAACATCATATCAGCGGGGAAAAACAGTTTTATACAGGAACTTGGTTTAATAAATATAATAAAGAAAAGCATTCAGAGATAATTAATACAGAATTATATTCGATTTTCAAGGCATAGACATTGTTGGTACATTATTTGTAAACAAAAGTATATAACAAATAAGAAATTTTCTAAAAAGACAAAGACTCTCGATCTGTTTTGAATAAATCTGATCATTAATTCAAAATTGAGTCATCATATCAATTATAAATAATTTGTAACCAAATTTTAAAGGGATCATATTTTACACATGCAATGACCTGAAGCTATTAAAAGCCCTTTTTATTTGACTGTATAACTTGCTGAGGACTAGAGATTGAATTGAAACACATGATGTGAAAAATGGCGAATTATATTAGCTACAATTGAAACATGCCGAGATAGCGTGTTTGCACAACGTAATGGGTTCGGATTCCTCAAACATGTATGATGCTAATCAATTAGTAATCATCCAGTGTAATAATGGTTGAGCATTCCCTCATTGTAAGGTAATTTAAACATTATCGCGTTCATTACTTTGTATTTGTCATTCATCGATGTCAGTTCTTGATTACATACATGTGTGGGAATAAATTCTAGTGAACAGGTTATGATTGTATAAAGAAAGTGAGTAAATGCAATGGGGAGTGTAATTCCTTACAACAAATTTGCACAAAATAAATGACAATTATGGGCTTCTTTCCTTCAATGAAATATAGAAAAATAGAGCCATTGGCTCTGTAGCTCATCAGGCTTCATCATCAATTATGCTGTAGAGTGTGGCCAATGATACCCCCTTTGTAGAGGCCACAGGGGCACCAATCATAAAATTAAGTATATATAGGCATCAAGTTTCAGTTTTCTAGGCCTTATACTTCAGGAGAAGAAGATGAAAATAGATTTGAAGGACGTTCCTGTTGCCTTTATTAGGGGTCACAGGGCAACCAAAGCTACAATTTATAATCCACACTAGCCAAGGAGTCTGTACACAAAGTTTCAGCTTTCTAGGCCTTATGGTTCTGGAGAAGAAGATGAAAATAGGTTGTTAGGGCGTGGCCCCTGTGGCCCTTATTAGGGGTCACAGGGCCACCAAAGATACACTTCATAATCATCACTAGCCAAGGAGTCTGTACACAAAGTTTCAGCTTTCTAGGCCTTATGGTTCTGGAGAAGAAGATGAAAATAGGTTTTTAGGGCGTGGCCCCTGTGGCCCTTATTAGGGGTCACAGGGCTACCAAAGCTACAATTTATAATCCTCACTAGCCAAGGAGTCTGTACACAAAGTTTCAGCTTTCTAGGCCTCATGGTTCTGGAGAAGAAGATGAAAATAGGTTTTTAGGGTGTGGCCTCTGTGGCCCTTATTAGGGGTCACAGGGCTACCAAAGCTACAATTTATAATCCACACTAGCCAAGGAGTCTGTACACAAAGTTTCAGCTTTCTAGGCCTTATGGTTCTGGAGAAGAAGATGAAAATAGGTTTACAGGCCAGATGAGCTAAAAATTAAGATGTCGTCACAAAATCATCGTTTAAACATATACCCTTGACATTGAATTTATATTGACTGAGTATTCATCTGTCCACATGAAGCATAGATGAATACATAGTAATAATTCTACATCCAGATACTATTTTCAATCAACTGCCACTGATAGTTTAACGGTTCGCTTAACAGCTTAGTAAGGATTGAATAATATTATTTATTACATACGTGTTCTGAATATCTTCATGAGATAACTTTGGTTATTTGAAACAAGTGTTGTGTAACCAGTTGAAAGTTATTCAACGAGTGTTGTGTAACCAAAGCAGGTTATTCAACGATAGTGACGTCATAATGCCGTACTACTTTTGCAATCAGCTGATCGGGTGCAACCGAACCTCCAGCCGCTTCTAATTCTTATCACTTACATTATTTTTAATGTTTTGGAATTAAATTTGATAAGAAATAACACTGCATTGTATTTTTTGAAAATGGAAAGTGACAATAAATATTATCAATTCAAGATAGGCCCACAGTATCTCTTAGTATAAACAAATACAGGAAAATTAGCTGGAAATTTATGAGTGCAAGTTTTGAAAATAAAGACTTTCTTTCCCATTAAAAACTGGTATTAGCAAATCTGCTTAAAATGATTTCTGTAATGTTTTTGAAATTATATAAGATAATCAAATTGACTGACCGAAAACACACGATGATTGGAAAATTAGAAACAGATGACTTGAAGATAATATTATAATGATATTTTAATGAAAATTTAGTAAACAAATCATATATCTTTAGAAATTACACTTTTCACGTGAAGGTGACTACATGTTGGGATTTTTATTTACAGGCTCGGTGAAGGATGTACCCATATTGCAGGGCTACTGTTCGCGCTTGAAGATTTAAGTTCTGAGAATGGAGACGATGACGATACTCCCTGCACATCCAAGCCATGTAAATGGAATAAACCTAAAAAGAGAAAGAAGCAAGCCACAACTGTCGATGATATGACTTTTAAACGCCTTCGTTATGGTCATGAAGAAATTATAAAATCACGAACATCAAACTTCATTCCTTCGGAAGTGGATGGAAATAATTTTTTTATCAACACTAACAAGCAAGTTAGGCTCTTCAAACGCTGTGTTGCTTGACATGCACCTGACCAGACTGAAGCAGAGATTTGTCACGATGTCAATGTTTCCCACACTGAAGAGGTTTCCACTTCCGAAGAGTTGTTGCCAGCAAGTGATGGATACATATCACTAATGGATACTGTAAAACTTGAACGTATTGATTCAGAGTGTAAATTTGACATATTTGTGAACATTTCAGATTCTATAGTCAATGAAGTTGAGGAGAAGACCAGAGGTCAAACCAGTAACCAATTGTGGGTAAAACTAAGGAAATTCCGAATTACTAGCAGTAATTTCCATGATGTTAATGGTAAAGAGGGACAGTACTGATCCATCTGCTTTGATTAAAAAGTTCACATGTAGTTCTGATGAAGTACTCAGTGCAGCTTTAGTGTGGGGAAGAAAATCAGAAACAGTGGCAAAAAAGAAACTGGTTGCTTACAAGAAGCTTTTTCATAATGAAAGGGTAATTGTAACAGACTGTGGTATGTTTTTGTGCAGAGAAAGATGTCTTAGTAGAAGTTAGCCCTTACGGAGTCATTCTTTCGGATGGAGAACAAAGGTTGCTAGAGATCAAGTGCCCCTACAAATGGCGAGATCACACTGTGCTAGAAGCAAGCAGGGACAAATCATTCTGCTGTTATGTTGATTCAAATAACCAACTACACCTGAAGAAGAATCACCGGTATTTCACACAGATACAGGGACAGATGGCTATTTCACATGTGGGCTTATGTGACTTTGTTGTCTATACAAAGAAAGACCTGAAAATTATATCTGTGTCTTTTGACAAACAATACTGGGAGGGATTACAACCTAAACTTGAGAATTTCTACAGAGACAATATTCTCCCTTTAATATTGTACAAGTAACCTACTATAGATCTCAAAAGTGACAAGGCACTGAGTTTTGCTGAACTGTAATATTGTGTACATTCCAGAGTAAAATGAAAATGTATATCTGTAGTAATGTCTGTAATATGATTCAAATGTATTTAATTCCATTCAGAGTGTATATCCTTTTTGATACCTCTGTTTCAAAATGAAAGTTGAATTATTTATCATGTGCTATTTGATGCATACAATGTTAAATTATATCTAAAGACAAACAAATCGGTCACCTAAAACATTTTATGAAGAACAATTTTATTAAGTGATTTCTGCATCATTACTTTACAGAATAAGATGAGATAAGGGGGACAGTACAGTTTAACATCTTTCAGTTCACATCTTAAATTGGCAAAACCTTTGTCAACCATGACAGCATCGCCGGTCTCTAACATATCTATCAGTCCGCTATTACGGGTTATGAACACATCAGACGCTCATCCTCCATACAATTTTGAAACCAAAACAACTGCACCAGTCATGCTAATGCCAACTAAGGCCTTGAATGTGTTATGTGATTTGTAGTGAGAATAATTTGACTCTTATTTTCAAGTGAAGATGGTGTTTGTATGAACAGTTCCGTACAATCTAATATGATCCTGGTATTTTCTGTTGGATTATTTCTGGTATTTTCTGTTGGATTATTTCAAGTTTTGGAAGAAATACTAAGTGTTCAAAACATTTATGCATGAATCCTATCCATGCAGAAAATATTCTAGATACCCTACTTGAAGAAATTTTGAATCGATATTTTAAATCCTGTAGTAAAAGTCCAAGTCTGAGTCTCATTAGTACTAAGAGAAATTCATCTACAAGTCATAGCTTTCTGACTGTTTGCTTTTTTGACATTTCACTGTCCTCAACATTCAACGTATCTGCCCCATGCAGTAATAGACTCTGAAACAAGGCATCGAAGGTTGTATAGTTGGGCAGACCTGTATAGAACATCATGCTTGAATCGGATGTCTTTATATCTTCTATAGATATCTCTGGCCAAATTGTTGAAAGTTGGGAATCTCTGGTGTCAACACATGATGTCTGAGCTGCTGTACCAGTTGCCTCTTTCTCGCAGTATTTTTCTCGTAATTACGAGTTTTTAAATACAATATACAAATTACAGATATGGTCTTATAATCTCGTAATTACGAGTTCATTTCTCGTAATTACGAGATTTTTCTCGTAATAACGAGTTATAAAAGACAAAAAACAAATTTCAAATGTGGTACCAATGGTCTTTCGTAAAATACATATGAAACACATTTGATTTAGTTACGATTTACTAGCAAAGTAAACTTTGTTGCAATATAGTCCAAACAGTTATCAACTAGATTTAATATTTAGAAAGCGTATTTCTTACCGTGTACAGTTGATTTCACGTAGTCCGACTGGAGAAAATGAGCCCCACAAACAACACCTAAGTGGACTTAGATTCCACTTATCACGCCGAATCGCAAAAATCCAAGCTTTCTTCTGTTTTTCATCTTTAGGAAACTTGTGTCCCATTGGATTGGAACATTTTGGGACGCAACAAACCGCTGCCGGCATATTGATTGAACGGCAGAAACGTCTCGGCTGCAAAGGGAGATAACTCTCTGGATCTTAGTTTTCCTGTGCTGCCACCTGATGGCGAAATTTCACTGATCTTTCTCATTGTCCATGGATATACTATATATCTTATATATTTGTACACATAAGCCAATTTTTCGAGTATTTGTAATAAAGAAGAAAATAATGTTTACTTACTGGCTGATTTTGCTGTTATTTGTGCGCTCTCATTGTTGGAACAATCTGAAGTAGACATTTTTCATTGATGTTGAACAGCATGATTATGCAGCTTATGTATTTTAAATGGTATATTCATCGGATTTAGTTCAAAATGGACTTTCGTTCAACTTAACGACAAAAACAGTAAATTTAGCTTATTTTATATATAACAATATTAAGAAAATAGAGCCATTAACTCTATAGCTAATCAGTTATAAAATTCTTTATCCAAACAGTTAAAGTTTCAACATATAAGCAGTGACTAAATAACAAGATCTAGCGAGGAAGATGGAAATAGCAGAATCCTCATCAGTTGGTTTCTTGGACTTTTTCTTCTAAAGAAAACATTAAAATAGTTTATTTGTTCCTGAGAAGAAGATAAAAATAGATTTCTAGGCACATGAGGCCCATATAGTAGGCATGAAGATTCTACAGAAGAAGTTGAAATACCGTATTCATTCCAAAGCACGATACAAGGTACTTACTGGCTGATGATGAGCTGTCGTACATGTGCTCTCATTATTGACACAACCTGAAGTAGACAATTTGTATTTGCACGATTCCTTAGAGTAGTGAAGAAATTTTAAGAGAGAATCGTCCTTTTTTCCAGTTTTAGTTAAATGTATTATTAAGATGCATTTTCTATTCGTCATCCATCTTAAATCTTTATATACATTGTATATTATGGTTAGATTTTCAAACTGGTCTTCATCATGGTCCAGAATTTATAGTCCTTATTAATTCCACTACGTAGAGATATAATTGTATTTCATTATTCACTCACACAGATAATGAATTGTGGAATAGTTTACCTTGTGTTTCATTAATTTTTTTAAGAAACGATCCCACTTGAATTGCCTGTGGACACTGGTAGACATGTTTGTTTATCTTTTCCGAGTGTCCCATATGAGCATAAAATGTCCTCCTGTTGCATTCATTTGCGTCTTCTAGTTCATAAAGCGCTGATGCTCTATGTCTGAATGAGTCTGCACATACCAAGAAAGGGTTTTGAAGTTCTACGTTTTAGCACACTTCCTTCACACAGTACCAGCCTTGAGCATGGGAAAATGATCCCAGTGTATATGGGAAAAGATAAGGGTTTTCTTCCTTAATGCCCACAATGCCCACTTCTGTTCTAAGGCCTACACACTATCAATATGACTTGCAATATAATTGATTCAATAATATTGACAATTTTATATTTTCCTACAAACCTGTCACTATTATTGATCAATATTACTCTCATTTGCTCTGTTTTTCACAACGAGTAAAGATGGATCTATTGATTGCTATTGCTTTGCCCATTTCTGTTGAGGAACCTGTGTAAAAAAATTTACCAAAACATTATTTGCATCGGTTCTTAATGCATTAAATTTCTTTTTTTTCTGTCAGCTTGTGTTGCACTTGGATAATGTTCTTTATACTTTGTCATAGGCTTGTTTCATTTTATTGCGGTTGCAGTACCTTGAGGAATTTCTTTCTTCTTTTTTATTTTCTTTGGAAATAATGCTAATTAAAAACCTCCTGCAAATCCTTTTTAATAATATTGTGCTAACAAACTGGTAAATATTATTGGGCACTCATCAGTTAAATTGAGATACCTTCAATAAAAATCTAACTAGTTTTGATTTTCTCAATATATTGAGCAATATGATTAAAGAACGTCAAAATAGCTCACTAACTATCAATCTCCATAACTGATCAAAATATTTTCTATCATATTGATAGTGTGTAGGCCCCTTAAGGGCAACAAGTTTTTCTATTCCATTAATTAGGTCTTTCGGAATGAGTACTGGAACAAGTTTGTTATTTTTCCCCCTCTGGTAGGCAATTTTGTAGGAATAGAGTAATGCTTTGTCCAATGGATCCTTGTGGGAATCAATGAGATCTTTGTTAATCCAATTGCCATTCATGGCATCATTCCATTCAGACAATAGGAGTCTACAGGGCTCACCTCCAATCCCTGCATTGTACAAGGTTAGTCTGCACACAAGTAAGGATCTTAATCTATTGAAAGAAAACACTCCCCCACATCCTGTAGGGGTCATTTATCATCGAATCGATGTTGTAGCGCCGTAATTGTTTAACATCCTGCTGAAGAGGCAGTTGTTTGGGTCTTCTTATAGTTTTCTGTCGTCGCCTCTCGACCTCATGACGACTTGATGTGAATAAAAAGTTCCATTTCAAGTCCAAGAGGTTTTTGAAGAGATCAACTTCTCGTACGAGATCTGTCTTGTCCTCCATTATATATAATCCCTTTAGGACCTTTACAGAAGTTTTCATGATGTATACAAGAGACATCATGAGATCATGTTTGTTGAAAGATATTTCATCAATTGCCGTTTCCAAAGATGAAAATGTTTTTCTGTTCAACATATTTTCACCGGAAGCCTCTGGATTGCCGCTTGCTGCTCTGAAGCTCAGAAGCATTGATGACATTTGTAGCATGTCAGTCATTATCTTTTTCTTTGCTTTTCCAGCCCCGTACCCACCTTTTCCCAGTTGACAGATCAGTTTATCGGTCCGACAAATTGTTTCGATTTTGTCAGTTCGAAAGCAGGATAGAATTTCCTTCTTGTAACTTTTGACGAAAAATTGCTCTTTGTTTTCATCTCTGGAGGCCAAAATGAACATTGGTTCAACAGCATTAACTCTTTCATACGTTGAACTGTCATGATGTGGACATGATCTGCTAAAAACAAAATTGTTCAATCCTCAGTAAACTAGTAATAATGAATTTTCACCAAGAGCATCATTTTGAGCCTGTAATTCAGTCACATTTGGTTAGGTCTCTTTAACGCTCTTGAACTGATATCAACACAAAAAAATCATGGATATAGTTTAAGTTGTATATTATGTCAGATTGTCTTTAACTTTATTACTGTTTCTCACAGTTGATAACACTAAACTATTTTTGACAGTTATGATTTGGTATGTTCATGATTAACATGAACCAATACTGTTTTCAACCAGTTTGGTTATGAAAGCTTCTAGAGATATTACATAAATTGCATTTTGGTTGATATAATTTCTTCTGCCCTCCAGTTAGCTACCTGATGTCTCCACCAATGGTTTTGAGCCTTATCCCCATAATCATACAGAACTTCTTCGCTTTTTGTATGTTGCGCAATGCAAACAGACAAAAATCGGGACCACTTTGTGTCGTCAAAAGTTTCATTTTTGCATTGCAACTGTAATCTTTGATTGGAGCATTGTTTGCCATTCGACCAAACCGATCGCTGGTGCTTGAGGCATCAATGCTAAAATAATAATAATAATAAACATTAATAATAATAATAATAATATCTCTTTAAAATTCACACAGTGTTTGACTGACATGTATTTTTGTAAAAAAGGTACATGTATACGGTAACTTATACATAAACAATGCAGGAAACATTTGTTGAATGATATGTATCATTTTTAGATACAGAGGTTTGAAGGTTTGTCTTATAAAGATGTGTTTCCAACTCTCCAAACCGGACAATGCGTCTTTGGTACAGATTTTTTCCACTGTCGTAAAAAACAATCAGGGTAACTATACAAGAATTTAGTTGTTGAGGTATGTTATAAAATACCACTAAAGAAAGGGGTTATATGTTCAATATAACAAAAGCTATTTCACATTTAAAATGTAATCGTTAATAAATTTTAAGTTCTTGTAAGTGTGTAACATTTAAAAATCGATTGATGTTTTGGGATGGTACAATTTTAACATGACCTATATGGCAACTTTACCTTAATGACTTCAGTATTAAGCACACATTAATTTCTTTGTCATGCACATTTCATCATGATTTGAAACAATGATAAAGCTCAATTTAATGCTAAAAAAATATTAAGGATTTTTAGGTAATAGTTGTTTTGAAAGTTAATGTGAAGGACAGGTTGGATTTTAGCAGGACTGGTAAGAAATTTGGAAATTTTAAAAGTGGCGTGGAGTGGTAGGCAATTTTGTAGGAATCTAGTAATGCTTTGTCTAATGGATCCTTGTGGGAATCCCACCACTGGACTCATTACCTTAACGTGGTGTGGTGGTTTGTGTGCTTCGACAACCCCGAGAGCTATGACAGCTGGAGCTTACATGCTCCTGGTAGGGTCACCCAAGCTGGACAGGTCGACGCGTAGAAGCCAGACCAAATGTGAGTCCTTCTAAAACCCGCTTTTCTATCTCTCACTATGCCTTTCTTTCCGTCTTTTCTCTCATCCTTTCGATCCCTTTCTCCCTGATCTATCTACTCTCTTTTGGATGGCAACATCCACGTGTTCAATAACTGAAATATTGTTCAAAACACGTTAAACACCAACTCACTCACCCTTGTGGGAATCAATGAGATCTTTGTTAATCCAATTGCCATTCATTGCATCATTGCAAGTCTACTGAAAAATACCCCTTTAAAATGGACCACAAAAAAAATCATGTTTGGACCTTAAAGTCTAGCTTGTATTGAATTGTAAATATTGAGTTATCAATAGGAAAAAGAATACAATAAGCCGCTTTCAAATAATCTTTTTGTATAGTATTGTTTAAGCCTCGTTGTGACCTTGAAAATAATGTGAAGGTCACCAAAATCAACTGGGCTCTGCGCCCTCCCAGTAAGATGCTTGGTGTAAGTTATAAAGAGAATCCAGTGAACGATTCTTGAGATATCCCGCTGACAATGGGTAACATTTCAAAATTTCGTTGTGACCTTGAAATAAAGATCAAAGTCATGAAACGCTGCCCAATACTATATCCCCCGCTTCACGCTAAACGCGCGGCGGGGGATAATAAAGGACAATGCTATATCACCATCATTTATTTGCCAAGGTGAGTTCGTGGGTCCATTTTTTGCCAAAAAAATATAATCAAGACATATTTTCCCGACAACTATATATTGATTTTAGTTTAAGGTAGGAATATACGAGCTTACCATTGCAATTGGTCTTTACCATTGTGTCTGTAATAGTACAGGTAGCAACGTTGGCTAGTGTTCTTTTTCTCTCTGTCCAGTGTTCCAAATGAAATCTTTTCCCCAACATACTGAAGCAGAAAATCTCCCTTTTCAAATGATTGTGTTGTGACCACACCATAGCCTGAAATTGAATTTGTATTTAAGAAGTGGATTAAGGCGTCTCGATACAATGAAAATATGTACACACATTGAGCACGATTCATAGTTGAACATGTCTCGATACAATGAAAACATGTACACGAATTGAGCACGATTCAAAGTTTAAAATTTATTTTTTTTAATTTTCAAGAAAGGTAAGAGTTATCACCTCATCAATTTACACTGAACACACGCGAAATACATATCGTTCTAAATGATAATAAACTTTGAGTTAAGAATGGGAAAGTTATAAACCACACGCCTAAACATACTATATAACCCCTACCTATATCACCCTTGTTAGTATAATTGCTAGGGGAAAGCCCGCAACACTATTGTGACTATTCGTTGTGAAGAAACCTGCGAGCATAGACTCGAATTAATGAAACATTGGTGTAAGTTAATTTTAGCCCAAGATTCCATTCTCGACTATTTGGTATCTCACCTGCCTTTTCCGTCATCCTTTCAATCCCTTTCTCCCTGATCTGTCTACTCTCTCTTTTGGATGGCAACATCCACGTGTTTAATAACTGAAATATTGTTCGAAACACGTTAAACACCACCTCATTTGCTCACTCTCTCTCTCCATCTCTCTCTCACGCAATGAAGCAATGGAAAGAGTACACAAGAAATCTCGCTATCTCTCTCACACAATGAAGTAATGGAAAGAGTACCAAAAAATCTCTCCCTCTATCTCTCTCTAACACAATGAAGAAATGGAAAGAATACAAAAGAAATCTCTCTCTCTATCTCTCTCACACACACAATGAAGTAATGGAAAGAGTACCAAAAAATCTCTCCCTCTATCTCTCTCTAACACAATGAAGCAATGGAAAGAATACAAAAGAAATCTCTCTCTCTATCTCTCTCACACACACAATGAAGCAATGGAAAGAGTACAAAAAAATTCTCTCTCTCTCACACACAAAATGAAGCAATGGAAAGAGTACAAAAGAAATCTCTCTCTCTATCTCTCTCTAACACAATGAAGCAATGGAAAGAATACAAAAGAAATCTCTCTCTCTATCTCTCTCACACAAACAATGAAGCAATGGAAAGAGTACAAAAGAAATCTCTCTCTCTATCTCTCTCACACACACAATGAAGCAATGGAAAGAGTACAAAAGAAATCTCTCTCTCTATCTTTCTCACACACAATGAAGCAATGGAAAGAGTACAAAAGAAATCTCTCTCTCTATCTCTCTCTAACACAATGAAGCAATGGAAAGAATACAAAAGAAATCTCTCTCTCTATCTCTCTCACACAAACAATGAAGCAATGGAAAGAGTACAAAAGAAATCTCTCTCTCTATCTCTCTCTAACACAATGAAGCAATGGAAAGAATACAAAAGAAATCTCTCTCTCTATCTCTCTCTCAAACAATGAAGCAATGGAAAGAGTACAAAAAAATTCTCTCTCTCTCACACACACAATGAAGCAATGGAAAGAGTACAAAAGAAATCTCTCTCTCTATCTCTCTCTAACACAATGAAGCAATGGAAAGAATACAAAAGAAATCTCTCTCTCTATCTCTCTCACACAAACAATGAAGCAATGGAAAGAGTACAAAAGAAATCTCTCTCTCTATCTCTCTCACACACACAATGAAGCAATGGAAAGAGTACAAAAGAAATCTCTCTATCTATCTTTCTCACACACAATGAAGCAATGGAAAGAGTACAAAAGAAATCTCTCTCTCTATCTCTCTCTAACACAATGAAGCAATGGAAAGAATACAAAAGAAATCTCTCTCTCTATCTCTCTCACACAAACAATGAAGCAATGGAAAGAGTACAAAAGAAATCTCTCTCTCTATCTCTCTCTAACACAATGAAGCAATGGAAAGAATACAAAAGAAATCTCTCTCTCTATCTCTCTCTCAAACAATGAAGCAATGGAAAGAGTACAAAACAATTCTCTCTCTCTCACACACACAATGAAGCAATGGAAAGAGTACAAAAGAAATCTCTCTCTCTATCTCTCTCTAACACAATGAAGCAATGGAAAGAATACAAAAGAAATCTCTCTCTCTATCTCTCTCACACACACAATGAAGCAATGGAAAGAGTACAAAAGAAATCTCTCTCTCTATCTCTCTCTAACACAATGAAGCAATGGAAAGAGTACAAAAGAAATCTCTCTCTCACACACACAATGAAGCAATTGAAAGAGTACAAAAGAATTCTCTCTCTCTATCTCTCTCAAACAATGAAGCAATGGAAAGAGTACAAAAAATTCTCTCTCTCTCACACACACAATGAAGCAATGGAAAGAGTACAAAAGAAATCTCTCTCTCTATCTCTCTCTAACACAATGAAGCAATGGAAAGAATACAAAAGAAATCTCTCTCTCTATCTCTCTCACACACACAATGAAGCAATGGAAAGAGTACACAAGAAATCTCTCTCTCTATCTCTCTCTAACACAATGAAGCAATGGAAAGAGTACAAAAGAAATCTCTCTCTCACACACACAATGAAGCAATGGAAAGAGTACAAAAGAATTCTCTCTCTCTATCTCTCTCAAACAATGAAGCAATGGAAAGAGTACAAAAAAATTCTCTCTCTCTCACACACACAATGAAGCAATGGAAAGAGTACAAAAGAAATCTCTCTCTCTATCTCTCTCTAACACAATGAAGCAATGGAAAGAATACAAAAGAAATCTCTCTCTCTATCTCTCTCACACACACAATGAAGCAATGGAAAGAGTACAAAAAAATTCTCTCTCTCTCACACACACAATGAAGCAATGGAAAGAGTACAAAAGAATTCTCTCTCTCTATCTCTCTCAAACAATGAAGCAATGGAAAGAGTACAAAAGAAATCTCTCTCTCTATCTCTCTCTAACACAATGAAGCAATGGAAAGAATACAAAAGAAATCTCTCTCTCTATCTCTCTCACACACACAATGAAGCAATGGAAAGAATACAAAAGAAATCTCTCTCTCTATCTCTCTCTCAAACAATGAAGCAATGGAAAGAGTACAAAAAAATTCTCTCTCTCTCACACACACAATGAAGCAATGGAAAGAGTACAAAAGAATTCTCTCTCTCTATCTCTCTCAAACAATGAAGCAATGGAAAGAGTACAAAAAAATTCTCTCTCTCTCACACACACAATGAAGTAATGGAAAGAGTACAAAAGAATTCTCTCTCTCTATCTCTCTCAAACAATGAAGCAATGGAAAGAGTACAAAAAAATTCTCTCTCTCTCACACACACAATGAAGTAATGGAAAGAGTACAAAAGAAATCTCTCTCTCTATCTCTCTCTCAAACAATGAAGCAATGGAAAGAGTACAAAAGAAATCTCTCCCTCTATCTCTCTCTAACACAATGAAGCAATGGAAAGAATACAAAAGAAATCTCTCTCTCTATCTCTCTCACACACACAATGAAGCAATGGAAAGAATACAAAAGAAATCTCTCCCTCTATCTCTCTCTCAAACAATGAAGCAATGGAAAGAATACAAAAGAAATCTCTCTCTCTATCTCTCTCACACACACAATGAAGCAATGGAAAGAATACAAAAGAAATCTCTCTCTCTATCTCTCTCTAACACAAAGAAGCAATGGAAAGAATACAAAAGAAATCTCTCCCTCTATCTCTCTCTAACACAATGAAGCAATGGAAAGAATACAAAAGAAATCTCTCTCTCTATCTCTCTCTCAAACAATGAAGCAATGGAAAGAGTACAAAAGAAATCTCTCCCTCTATCTCTCTCTAACACAATGAAGCAATGGAAAGAATACAAAAGAAATCTCTCTCTCTATCTCTCTCTCAAACAATGAAGCAATGGAAAGAGTACAAAAGAAATCTCTCTCTCTATCTCTCTCACACACACAATGAAGCAATGGAAAGAGTACAAAAGAAATCTCTCTCTCTATCTCTCTCACACACACAATGAAGCAATGGAAAGAATACAAAAGAAATCTCTCTCTCTATCTCTCTCTCAAACAATGAAGCAATGGAAAGAGTACAAAAGAAATCTCTCTCTCTATCTCTCTCACACACACAATGAAGCAATGGAAAGAATACAAAAGAAATCTCTCCCTCTCTCTCTCTTTTAAACAATGAAGCAATGGAAAGAGTACAAAAGAATTCTCTCTCTCTATCTCTCTCACACACACAATGAAGCAATGGAAAGAGTACAAAAGAAATCTCTCTCTCTATCTTTCTCACACACACAATGAAGCAATGGAAAGAATACAAAAGAAATCTCTCTCTCTATCTCTCTCACACACACAATGAAGCAATGGAAAGAGTACAAAAGAAATCTCTCTCTCTATCTCTCTCACACACACAATGAAGCAATGGAAAAAGTACAAAAGAAATCTCTCTCTCTATCTTTCTCACACACACAATGAAGCAATGGAAAGAGTACAAAAGAATTCTCTCTATCTTTCTCTAACACAATGAAACAATGGAAAGAGTACAAACGAAATCTCTCTCTCTATCTTTATCTCTCTCACACACAACGAAGCAATGGAAAGAGTACAAAATAAATCTCTCTATCTCTCTCTCTCTCTCACACAATGAAAAAATGGAAAGAGTACAAAAGAAATCTCTCTCTCTATCTCTCTCTCACACACACAACGAAGCAATGGAAAGAGTACAAAATAAATCTCTCTATCTCTCTCTCTCTCACACAATGAAAAAATGGAAAGAGTACAAAAGAAATCTCCCTCTCTATCTCACACAATGAAGTAATGGAAAGAGTACAAAAGAAATCTCACTCTTTATCTCTCTCTCTCTCTCACACACACACAATGCAGCAACGGAAAGAGTACAACATATTTCTCTATCTCTCTCTCACACAATGAAGCAATGGAAAGAGTACAAAAGAAATCTCCCTCTCTATCTCTCACACACACAATGAAGCAATGGAAAGAGTACAAAAGAAATCTCCCTCTCTATCTCACACAATGAAGCAATGGAAAGAGTACAAAAGAAATCTCCCTCTCTATCTCTCACACACACAATGAAGCAATGGAAAGAGTACAAAAGAAATCTCCCTCTCTATCTCTCACACACACAATGAAGCAATGGAAAGAGTACAAAAGAAATCTCCCTCTCTATCTCACACAATGAAGCAATGGAAAGAGTACAAAAGAAATCTCTCGCTCTCTCTCTCACACACACAATGAAGCAATGGAAAGAGTACAAAAGAAATCTCCCTCTCTATCTCACACAATGACGTAATGGAAAGAGTACAAAAGAAATCTCTCTCACACACACACAATGAAGCAATGGAAAGAGTACAAAAGAATTCTCTCTCTCTCTCACACAATGAAGCAATGGAAAGAGTACAACAGAATTCTCTCTATCTCTCTCTCACACAATGAAGCAATGGAAATAGTACAAAAGAATTCTCTCTCTCTCTCACACACACAATGAAGCAATGGAAAGAGTACAAAAGAAATCTCTCTCTCTCTCACGCACACAATGAAGCAATGGAAAGAGTACAAAAGAATTCTCTCTCTCTCTCACACAATGAAGCAATGGAAAGAGTACACAAGAAATCTCCCTCTCTATCTCACACAATGAAGTAATGGAAAGAGTACAAAAGAAATCTCTCTCTCTCACACACACACAATGAAGCAATGGAAAGAGTACAAAAGAATTCTCTCTCTCAATCTCTCTCTCTCAAACAATGAAGCAATGGAAAGAGTACAAAAAAATTCTCTCTCTCTCACACACACAATGAAGTAATGGAAAGAGTACAAAAGAAATCTCTCTCTCAATCTCTCTCTCTCAAACAATGAAGCAATGGAAAGAGTACAAAAAAATTCTCTCTCTCTCACACACACAATGAAGCAATGGAAAGAGTACAAAAGAATTCTCTCTCTCTATCTCTCTCAAACAATGAAGCAATGGAAAGAGTACAAAAAAATTCTCTCTCTCTCACACACACAATGAAGTAATGGAAAGAGTACAAAAGAAATCTCTCTCTCAATCTCTCTCTCTCAAACAATGAAGCAATGGAAAGAGTACAAAAAAATTCTCTCTCTCTATCTCTCTCAAACAATGAAGCAATGGAAAGAGTACAAAAAAATTCTCTCTCTCTCACACACACAATGAAGTAATGGAAAGAGTACAAAAGAAATCTCTCTCTCTATCTCTCTCTCAAACAATGAAGCAATGGAAAGAGTACAAAAGAAATCTCTCCCTCTATCTCTCTCTAACACAATGAAGCAATGGAAAGAATACAAAAGAAATCTCTCTCTCTATCTCTCTCACACACACAATGAAGCAATGGAAAGAATACAAAAGAAATCTCTCCCTCTATCTCTCTCTCAAACAATGAAGCAATGGAAAGAATACAAAATAAATCTCTCTCTCTATCTCTCTCACACACACAATGAAGCAATGGAAAGAATACAAAAGAAATCTCTCTCTCTATCTCTCTCTAACACAAAGAAGCAATGGAAAGAATACAAAAGAAATCTCTCCCTCTATCTCTCTCTAACACAATGAAGCAATGGAAAGAATACAAAAGAAATCTCTCTCTCTATCTCTCTCTCAAACAATGAAGCAATGGAAAGAGTACAAAAGAAATCTCTCCCTCTATCTCTCTCTAACACAATGAAGCAATGGAAAGAATACAAAAGAAATCTCTCTCTCTATCTCTCTCTCAAACAATGAAGCAATGGAAAGAGTACAAAAGAAATCTCTCTCTCTATCTCTCTCACACACACAATGAAGCAATGGAAAGAGTACAAAAGAAATCTCTCTCTCTATCTCTCTCACACACACAATGAAGCAATGGAAAGAATACAAAAGAAATCTCTCTCTCTATCTCTCTCTAACACAAAGAAGCAATGGAAAGAGTACAAAAGAAATCTCTCTCTCTATCTCTCTCACACACACAATGAAGCAATGGAAAGAATACAAAAGAAATCTCTCCCTCTCTCTCTCTTTTAAACAATGAAGCAATGGAAAGAGTACAAAAGAAATCTCTCTCTCTATCTCTCTCACACACACAATGAAGCAATGGAAAGAGTACAAAAGAAATCTCTCTCTCTATCTTTCTCACACACACAATGAAGCAATGGAAAGAATACAAAAGAAATCTCTCTCTCTATCTCTCTCACACACACAATGAAGCAATGGAAAGAGTACAAAAGAAATCTCTCTCTCTATCTCTCTCACACACACAATGAAGCAATGGAAAGAGTACAAAAGAAATCTCTCTCTCTATCTCTCTCACACACACAATGAAGCAATGGAAAGAATACAAAAGAAATCTCTCCCTCTATCTCTCTCTCAAACAATGAAGCAATGGAAAGAATACAAAATAAATCTCTCTCTCTATCTCTCTCACACACACAATGAAGCAATGGAAAGAATACAAAAGAAATCTCTCTCTCTATCTCTCTCTAACACAAAGAAGCAATGGAAAGAATACAAAAGAAATCTCTCCCTCTATCTCTCTCTAACACAATGAAGCAATGGAAAGAATACAAAAGAAATCTCTCTCTCTATCTCTCTCTCAAACAATGAAGCAATGGAAAGAGTACAAAAGAAATCTCTCCCTCTATCTCTCTCTAACACAATGAAGCAATGGAAAGAATACAAAAGAAATCTCTCTCTCTATCTCTCTCTCAAACAATGAAGCAATGGAAAGAGTACAAAAGAAATCTCTCTCTCTATCTCTCTCACACACACAATGAAGCAATGGAAAGAGTACAAAAGAAATCTCTCTCTCTATCTCTCTCACACACACAATGAAGCAATGGAAAGAATACAAAAGAAATCTCTCTCTCTATCTCTCTCTCAAACAATGAAGCAATGGAAAGAGTACAAAAGAAATCTCTCTCTCTATCTCTCTCACACACACAATGAAGCAATGGAAAGAATACAAAAGAAATCTCTCCCTCTCTCTCTCTTTTAAACAATGAAGCAATGGAAAGAGTACAAAAGAAATCTCTCTCTCTATCTCTCTCACACACACAATGAAGCAATGGAAAGAGTACAAAAGAAATCTCTCTCTCTATCTTTCTCACACACACAATGAAGCAATGGAAAGAATACAAAAGAAATCTCTCTCTCTATCTCTCTCACACACACAATGAAGCAATGGAAAGAGTACAAAAGAAATCTCTCTCTCTATCTCTCTCACACACACAATGAAGCAATGGAAAGAGTACAAAAGAAATCTCTCTCTCTATCTCTCTCACACACACAATGAAGCAATGGAAAGAATACAAAAGAAATCTCTCCCTCTATCTCTCTCTCAAACAATGAAGCAATGGAAAGAATACAAAATAAATCTCTCTCTCTATCTCTCTCACACACACAATGAAGCAATGGAAAGAATACAAAAGAAATCTCTCTCTCTATCTCTCTCTAACACAAAGAAGCAATGGAAAGAATACAAAAGAAATCTCTCCCTCTATCTCTCTCTAACACAATGAAGCAATGGAAAGAATACAAAAGAAATCTCTCTCTCTATCTCTCTCTCAAACAATGAAGCAATGGAAAGAGTACAAAAGAAATCTCTCCCTCTATCTCTCTCTAACACAATGAAGCAATGGAAAGAATACAAAAGAAATCTCTCTCTCTATCTCTCTCTCAAACAATGAAGCAATGGAAAGAGTACAAAAGAAATCTCTCTCTCTATCTCTCTCACACACACAATGAAGCAATGGAAAGAGTACAAAAGAAATCTCTCTCTCTATCTCTCTCACACACACAATGAAGCAATGGAAAGAATACAAAAGAAATCTCTCTCTCTATCTCTCTCTCAAACAATGAAGCAATGGAAAGAGTACAAAAGAAATCTCTCTCTCTATCTCTCTCACACACACAATGAAGCAATGGAAAGAATACAAAAGAAATCTCTCCCTCTCTCTCTCTTTTAAACAATGAAGCAATGGAAAGAGTACAAAAGAAATCTCTCTCTCTATCTCTCTCACACACACAATGAAGCAATGGAAAGAGTACAAAAGAAATCTCTCTCTCTATCTTTCTCACACACACAATGAAGCAATGGAAAGAATACAAAAGAAATCTCTCTCTCTATCTCTCTCACACACACAATGAAGCAATGGAAAGAGTACAAAAGAAATCTCTCTCTCTATCTCTCTCACACACACAATGAAGCAATGGAAAGAGTACAAAAGAAATCTCTCTCTCTATCTTTCTCACACACACAACGAAGCAATGGAAAGAGTACAAAAGAATTCTCTCTATCTTTCTCTAACACAATGAAACAATGGAAAGAGTACAAAAGAAATCTCTCTCTCTATCTTTATCTCTCTCACACACAACGAAGCAATGGAAAGAGTACAAAATAAATCTCTCTATCTCTCTCTCTCTCTCACACAATGAAAAAATGGAAAGAGTACAAAAGAAATCTCTCTCTCTATCTCTCTCTCACACACACAACGAAGCAATGGAAAGAGTACAAAATAAATCTCTCTATCTCTCTCTCTCTCACACAATGAAAAAATGGAAAGAGTACAAAAGAAATCTCCCTCTCTATCTCACACAATGAAGTAATGGAAAGAGTACAAAAGAAATCTCACTCTTTATCTCTCTCTCTCTCTCACACACACACAATGCAGCAACGGAAAGAGTACAACATATTTCTCTATCTCTCTCTCACACAATGAAGCAATGGAAAGAGTACAAAAGAAATCTCCCTCTCTATCTCTCACACACACAATGAAGCAATGGAAAGAGTACAAAAGAAATCTCCCTCTCTATCTCACACAATGAAGCAATGGAAAGAGTACAAAAGAAATCTCCCTCTCTATCTCTCACACACACAATGAAGCAATGGAAAGAGTACAAAAGAAATCTCCCTCTCTATCTCTCACACACACAATGAAGCAATGGAAAGAGTACAAAAGAAATCTCCCTCTCTATCTCACACAATGAAGCAATGGAAAGAGTACAAAAGAAATCTCTCGCTCTCTCTCTCACACACACAATGAAGCAATGGAAAGAGTACAAAAGAAATCTCCCTCTCTATCTCACACAATGAAGTAATGGAAAGAGTACAAAAGAAATCTCTCTCACACACACACAATGAAGCAATGGAAAGAGTACAAAAGAATTCTCTCTCTCTCTCACACAATGAAGCAATGGAAAGAGTACAACAGAATTCTCTCTATCTCTCTCTCACACAATGAAGCAATGGAAATAGTACAAAAGAATTCTCTCTCTCTCTCACACACACAATGAAGCAATGGAAAGAGTACAAAAGAAATCTCTCTCTCTCTCTCACGCACACAATGAAGCAATGGAAAGAGTACAAAAGAATTCTCCCTCTCTATCTCACACAATGAAGCAATGGAAAGAGTACAAAAGAAATCTCCCTCTCTATCTCACACAATGAAGTAATGGAAAGAGTACAAAAGAAATATCTCTCTCTCACACACACACAATGAAGCAATGGAAAGAGTACAAAAGAATTCTCTCTCTCTCTCACACAATGAAGCAATGGAAAGAGTACAAAATAATTCTCTCTATCTCTCTCTCACACAATGAAGCAATGGAAAGAATACAAAATAAATCTCTCTCTCTCTCTCACACACACAATGAAGCAATGGAAAGAGTACAAAAGAATTATCTCTATCTCTCTCTCACACAATGAAGCAATGGAAAGAGTGTCAGTCCCTTATGCAAAATACCAAAAATCAATGTACCAAGAGCATATAAATATGAATAATGTATATATATATTTTTAAATGTTTTGGTCGTGATTACAGCTCAATATCTGGAAGCCAATTGACATGTCTAAGAACTAGATCTGTCTATCTACTATAGGACAGTTCTACCAAGGCTATCATGCTATTCTCGTGGAAACGAAATTCATGCGATCATGTCTTCTACCCTACTAGGAAGGGTGCAGTGCGAAAAAATGAATCTGTAAATCTCGTTTCATTTTTAAAATAAAAATAGTTTATGTTTTCTTACATCTACATAAACATATTTTGGATTCAATTTTTCCTTCCCGTGACACCATTGATCTTGGTTGCTCCGTTGGAAGAGGTGGTGATAAAAATCAATTGTGTTTGCACAGTCCTACTGAAGAACATGGATCATCACGCTTCTCAAACAACAAACAGAGAGCAATGTATGACATCTTGCAAGACAAATACAAGATCTTGTTTCCTCAAGTTAATATTTTATTAAACAAATACCTATTCTGGCGACCCATGATTTCATTTTAGAATGATTGAAACGAAACTCATGGTTCAATTTTGGTAAAAGATTGATGATTTTTAAGACGATTCCTTAACCACTTGCAAATGAAATAAATCTAAACTTTAAACAAAGTTAAGATAGAATTCTTCAAATAACAAAAACAGAAAAAAACTAGTGTTTCAGAAGGTCTGATTTCCTTTTTTTAGGTTATGTCCTGATAGATCAAAATAGAAAGAAACCCCATAGCTTCATAGAATTTTCAGAACATGCACAATGAGTGCTTAGGAAAATAAATTTGTCAAAGTTAACCAAAACAATTATTTGTTTAATCGTAACTGAAACTTAAGCATTGCCAAAACTGGATGCTTGTTGATGGCTCTGTAAAATTAAAAGTTTACAAAATTAACAAAGACTTTAATTAGTGGATAACATTGTTCACATATGAATGCATGGTGTCATGCTAGATTCTGTTTATGAAATCACTCTCCACTTGAAAAACCCAGCGATGACCTTAATAAAATACATGACCATTTTATGATTTAGATGATGTATTTGACCTAAAAATGATTTTGATATTAAATTTTCAGATGGCTTTATTTCACAGATAACATCCTATAATATGATAAATCAAATTATTCAAAGTAGCCATCATCAACAGAAGCGAACAATCCTCAAGAGAATTTTCTCCAGGGCAACACCCATCAAACCTGAACTAAAAGAGTTTTTTACAGCAGAAACGGAATTTTAAAGGATAAAGAAAGCTTGAGTTTTCAAACATGTCTGTGATCAATGTCATGAAAGTTGTATGTTGATAAAGGGACATTACATAAAGTGTTATATGTTGAAATTGCGGCGTATGTGATACAACATAATTATCATATGGTCAATGACAAAATTATATAAACAGTGAGCGGTCTATTGTTTTTCTTTACAATACGAGTTGAACGTGCAGAGGATTAGAGATCTTTGTGCAGTATACTGTATAATGAATACTGAAACTGTCTCCAACTCTTGATGATGGTAAATGATATGACCAAATTATATCAACGGTGAGCGGGCTATTCTTATTGTCTATTTGATATGAAACGTGCATAGAAACAGATTTCTGTACAGCAACAGTAACTATCCCCTGCTCTTTTGGAGTTCAAGTTACATTTACAGTTTACATGTACATGGTTTCTGTCGTGTCATCAGATGTTGACCTCATTGATTGATACTCATCTATACAGACAACCTGATGACAATGCTATGACGTCACATACTTATGTTTTAAAAATAACTCTGATCTCACTTATATAATTTTGAAAAATATTATTGCTTTATGTGGAGTATAAACAAAATAAGTTTGAGATTCTCTTACAAATCATCAGCATAATATTATGAAAAGTTAAACTGATGATTTCCAACTACTCAGTTTTATCATACAAACATAAAAACAGTTATATATTAGAATATTCATTCCTTAAGGTTGTGGAATAGGTAGCTTTTCTCTTTCTCTAAAGTAAGACATATTCTAGATGCCAAAACTTTCAATAAGCATATTTTTAGTTGTACTCAAATAAATCACTGAATTTAACTTAAGGAAGGAAGTGTGCTTTAAATTATCAGGAAGTATAGTATTCCTTCCAATCAGCCATGCAAGATAATGTTGACATGATTTAATGGTTATATATCCTCAGGGAACATCTCTTATAGCCCTCTCCTGACACATATATCTAAATAAGGTAACATCCTAATGACTTCTGTCTGAGTGAGGATAAAGTACATCTAGTAGTCTGTGTAGAAGATTACGTTGTTTGTTTATGTCACTGGTTTTAATGTTTTGATTTATTGGTACTGGAGAAGGCTTTTTTGTGTCTAACCTTCAAGCCCTGAAAGCTTTTGGCCTCAATGATATGACCCCTTTCTCGATTGCATTTAAAAGCATGATTATGCATACATCTCAAAGCTTTAATTTTCTTATTGGGGTAACATAACAATAAATTCTTGACAGATATGTATATAGTTACATAATCTTATTCTGCATGCTATCATTTTTTTCTTAAAGGCTCAAAGTATATGTACTTGTAATATGACATACGCCAATTGTACGTATAGTCATATAATCCTAGCTTTTTCTCACAAAGCCAAAAATGTTATCACTGTTCCATTTTAATTCAAATGAATGAATGAATTAGACAATGTCCAAGTGGTATCAAAATACACTGCATCAGACCACAAACCACTGCAAAACTTTCGAAGCAAAAACAATTTGACGTATTCGTTCTTGTGTTTGACGTAAAATCAAAGATTTCAGAAAAAGCAGATATTCAATTGGGTTTGTTCAGTAAACCAAAATGGACTCAAAGTAACAAGTTATGATTTTAAAGGAGCCGTGTATTGTAAATATGTTACTGTTGGTACATTATTTTACAAAACAAAGCCTTAGGGATTCACAAGAATGTTTGTTTGTATTTGTATCTATATGCTGATCAGATTTTGAAGTATTGAACTTGACACTTAACAAGGAAATAACACTGGAATTCCCTTTGAATAAATGTAATTGGTTCCTCAAATTGACATTTTAACATTGCTGAAGGCTGATAGTCATGGAGTCTCATCTAAAACTCATTTCTATCGGGGGTAACGAGTGTTTGCTCTTATCACATTGTTATATTCAAAGTAGCCCATCACCAATGTTCTTGTTACACTAGGTTGTAATACCTCATCTAAAACTCCTTCGAAAGAGGGTATAGGGGCTGTGCTCTTATCACATTGTTATCTTCAAAGTAGCCAATTTTCTTGTTTGACTCTGTAAAATCGATGTTAGATGCATTATTCATTTCCACTTTGTTACCTCTGATGCAGAGAAACACAATGGTTGGAGCATGTCAGGAAGAGTATGAGTTCAATGTAAAACCTGGAAACACAATAATTATTGCAACACTGATGTTTTCTTGGTATCTTGCTTTCCCTGCACAACAAAGGTGACTGAGCATAGCGTTTGCCAGGTTGACACTAAACACGTTGATTGGCTGAACCACCACCAAGATGTCTGAGCATAGCGTTTGTTTGGTTTGTGTTAAACATCATCAAGTTTAGCAGACAGATTTAATCAGGTTTCACCGATGAAGAGGACGTTCTTTTACCATCAAAGAAGATCTCTGATGTTATCCCTGTATCTCCGCAGGTTTTGAAAACGCAAGAAGTGGCAGAATTGATGTGCTGGAAGAAGTATTGCAACACCAAAATGTATTTTGATGTCCTACTTCCTTCTACACAACTTTCAACTTAACAACCACCAAAACACCTGTTCACCAGGTTGGCATTATAGTAAGAAATGTTGGTGCCATCAAAATGGCAGGCAAGTTGAATCAGGATTCACTGATGGGGCGGACGTTCCTTGTCTGTTTAAAGAGGATGGGTGATGATATATCTGAATACGATAATGATTCTGTGTAACAATTGGTAGATTTGCAAGGTTCAGTAATGAGGTTTTGTAAAGGTGATGGGAGAAACAGTGTCAAAGAAGAAGGAAAGGATATACAAAAAAGAGTCATCAGAAGATGACATATCCCATCGGTTCCACATGATCGTAAGATGAAAACCTTTGAAAGATAATTGTAAATTTTTCGAGCAAGGTTCATAATAGTATAAGCTAATATATATGAAACGAAACCTTTCAGAAATGTGAAAATATCAAAAGGCACCACTTCAGTAGGTGGGCAATACACATATAAAGTTTAAGAAAGATATGTGGACCGGTTTTTGAGTTCTGCTCCGAAAACGAAACCTTTCATGAAAAGAGTCTAAATAAGAGCCGTTTCCATGGAAATAATAAAAAATAAAATGTTCAGAAACGTGAAAATATCAAAAGGCACCACTTCAGTAGGTGGGCAATACACATGTAAAGTTTATGAAAGATATGTGGACCGGTTTTTGAGTTCTGCTCCGGAAACGAAACCTTTCATGAACAGAGTCTAAATAAGAGCCGTTTCCATGGAAATAATAAAAAATAAAATTTTCAGAAACGTGAAAATAACAAAAGGCACCACATCAGTAGGTTGGCAATACACATGTAGAGTTTAAGAAAGATATGTGGACAAGGTTTATGAGTTCTGCTCCGGAAACGAAACCTTTCATGAACAGAGTCCAAATAAGAGCCGTTTCCATGGTAATTATACCAAATAAAAATTTTAGAAATTTGAAAATATCAAAAGGCACCACTTCAGTAGGTGGGCAATACACATGTAATGTTTCAGAAAGATATGTGGACCGGTTTTTGAGTTCTGCTCCAGAAACGAAATGATTATGGACGGACGGACGGACATACAGACGGACAGGGTGATGATTATATCCCACGGTATTACATACCTGTGGGATAAAAATGTAACTTGGGCCATACATGGTGTTGGTTCCCTAGCAAGGCACTTCATTCAAACTGCACTCACCGAACTGAGCAGTACGAATGGAACGTTAACATGGGAAATGCAGACATATTTCATGACAAAAAGTGCCCTGTAGCTGCAGGTTTTAAAAATGTAAGAAGTGGCAGAATTGATGTGCTGGAAAAAGTATTGCAACACCAATAATATATTTTGATGTCCTGCTTCCTTCTACACCACTTACGACTTAACAACCACCAAAACACCTGTTCACCAGGTTGGCATTATAGTAAGAAATGTTGGCGCCATCAGAATGGCAGGCAAGTTGAATCAGGATTCACTAATGGGGAGGACGTTCCTTCTCTATCAAAGATGATGTGTGATCTGATATCTCAATACGATAATGATTCTGTGTAAAAATTGGTAGAATTGCAAGGTCCAGTATTGACGTATTTTTAATGTGATGGGAGAAACAGCGTCAAAGAAGAAGGAGAAGATATGCAAAAATTGTAACTCGGGTTTAACATTGTGTTTGTTTCCCTGGCAAGGCACTTCATTCAAACTGCACTCGCCGAACTGAGCAGTACAAATGGAAAGTTAACATGGGAAATGCAGACACATTTAATCACAAAAAGCGCTCTGCAGCTGTGTTGAATTTACAATTCCTTTAAGCTATTGATTTAAGCCATTGTTAAGACCAAACTCTAAACTGACAAAAAAATTACCACAATAATCATTATTATATATCAAAACTTGCAATAGACTCTTTATGTGGGACATAAGATGAAATACAGTTGAAAAGATTCAAACAAAAAGAATAAATAAAACTTTTCATCGATTTAACACCTTAATTTCGCATTCCCACTGTGTCATTAACGACAGCTGTAAAACGTTAAAGCTTAAAACTGATATTACCAATATAAATACTGTGTTAATAAGAGCTTTATTCTGTAAAAAAATTACTTATTAATGTAATTAGGTCCTAATGCAATATTGAAACACATACGTCACAGGTTTCCTCCATCAGGAATACTACATTTCCTTTCATTTCATTTGGGCTTCCACCTCAATCATACGTTTAAAGATGTAGCGGTTGACATAAAATAAAGCTTTTATGATGTTCAACAACTGAAACTAATTAATGTTCAACAATTGTAACCCTAAATTTAATCCGATACAGAGATCGCCTGAACCTTTTAAAGTTGCAATGCATGACATTGTTCTCTGAAAAGGACTAATTATTGTTATTTTTTCCTAATGCAATAACTACAACTATGTGTAGTCTTGATATTTCGAAATCTGGAGAGGATACATTTTTACTTTATTCTGATTGCGTCACATGCAATAGTGATATTTAGTTATCAAGTGCTCAGTATAAAACCTATTTAACATTGAAAACACTTAAGATACGAGACAAACGTGCTTTGGTTGAACCTACTTTTGTAAGAAATGTGGTCGATGAAAGGATTAAAAGCATTTCATCCCATAAGTTTCCTTTTTTAAATCAGAATCTCTAATAAAAACCAAAGAAACCCAAAGATTCATTTATTTGTAAGTTTTCCCCTTCTCAATCATCATTCTGAAAAAAACTAATTCAAAAGGTTCATTTATTTGGTAAATTTCACAAATTATTTATGACTAAAAGTTTCAAATATCTCATATCCACTTCTTTTCGAGAAAGAACCTTAAAAATACAAATGAAACTGATCTGAATTACCGATATTTCATTTTCTTCAATAGCTATTTAAACGTTACTTGGGGCACAATGTCTCGGTTTCTAATCTAAAACTCATTACACTAGAGCTAAAAGGATTGTTGTATATTCACCTTAGGAGCCGTTTGCCAACTTTCATATTATATTCTGTCAAATTAGAGACCACATATGCAATTACTTCTTTGCTTATTTGCCTACTGCTTTAACAAGGATGCCTTGAACAGGAGAACCCAATAAGAATACAGGAAACCCTCGTTTTAATGATCATGATCATTAGTGTTTCTACAAAGATAAATCTTATTGTAAAAGTTAAGTAGTTGTTAAAGTAACTTATTGCTTTGCTTGAGGTTACTGGGGAGCTGGTTCATATCGCATTTGTTTACTGTTTTGTCAATGGTAGATGACAAACAGATATTTAGAGTGGAAAAATAGGGCCAACAATGTGATTGGAATTCTCACTTCAAACCCTTCTTAATCTTGAGGAATACTATAAAAAGAACAAAGCAATTGTCAGGGTCACAGATAAGCAGCATTTTGCAGTTTATCTGTTTGCCTTTGTAAATAGACATGTGAATAATAAAGAAATCAAATTGATTTTGAAAAAAGACATTCAAAATATAAAAGAGAAACTGCAACCTGTCAAATAACAGATCAGGTGTGTTATTTCTTGAAGAAAATACTATTAATCTCCATAACGACTGTCTGGAAAGATTACATTTAATCTTTGTTTTAGGGATGTTGGTTTCCATAATAAGAGAGAGTCATATTCCCAGTGATGAGATATGACATTAACATGAGGATGTCGTGGTTTAATGGTTAAATAAACATCCCTTTACATAACCACTGATGTCTTATTCCTGAACTAGAATTTGTTATGTAAATATACGTATGTCTGTATGAAGATGTAGTAGATTATTTTGTCTGATAGAATGGTTCGTATTTCTTATGGATTTATCTATTGAGAAGGAAGCCTTTCTTTTACAATATGGTTGAAAACTCCTTCATCTCAATGATAGAAAAATCATAAAGAGATCACCAATTTACTCTGATCTTAGCAATTTTCCCCGGTATGATTTGTAGATAGAAGTATTACAAACAAAACAAGTTGCCTCTAATCGCAATTAAAATGATGATTCATTGTAAAGTGTCTTCTAAAGAACAATCCTAATCAAACGAACTGAACTTTGAGACAACCAGACTCAGCTTAAGATTATAGTTATAATTCACAAGTCTACACGTTAAAATTGTAGAAGACTTTTTGAATGTATTTGAAATCTCGCGATGTGTACATCCATATGCAAATCACAGATTAATGTGTTGCAATGTCCCATGTAACTCAGAAATAACACAGAAACTCATTTAAACACAATCTTATTGCAATTCCTTAAATGGGATTGTAAACGTTTCTTGGGGCACAACGACGTGTTTTATCTAAAACTCATTTCACGTACGAGTTTGCCATCCTATCACATTGAAATGTTGAGAAACGATCCATCTTATTAATCTCTCCATGACATGCTATTAAGAAGTGTTGTGTAATGTTATTGATGTCTATCGTGTTACCTCTGAAACACAAAGCAAGAATGCTTTCAAGAATGATACATGATAAAGAATAGATGTTTATGTCACAACAGAGGATCTACATACTGATGTATACACAAATACAAAGATATGAAGTTTTCAAAACAAAATAATAAAAGTTACAAATATGTTTAATGAATCTAGAAGTGATGATACACATATCTAAATATAATCTGATATCAAGTATACAAACCACTTTTATCAAAAATTGCATTTTAAAATACTTTTATTATCCAAAATCATTTATATTTCTTTTCTACAAATTGTATATTCTTCACGCTCGACTGGCTTTATCGTCAAAGGAACATGGCGCCATTCATGCAGTTTTATTTACAAGTTTTATCAACAAGAACATTATTTTGGATGTTAAATGATTATCTTCTGTGTTTAACATTATGCGAAGAAAGAGCTTCATACCTTTTTCTTTACTTAAGATTTTCCTAAATAATTCACCAATGTACATCAATTTGCAGTCGCAATCAACTTGTCAGCCTTGTTTGGAATCTCCTTAAATGTAACAATAACAAATTCTAAAAATAGTTATTGTGCACAACACAAAATACTCCGCTGTTGACTGAAATAAACGTTATGCCTGGAGAGATTGAATCATTAAACATTGCTCGTTCATTCTCACCAAGTCATGTTTAAAGTGCACTTTGAAAAAGACTCACGTATTAATGTAATTAGGTCCTAGTGCAATATTGAATGCAACTATTCTGAAGATTTCCGACGTCTGAAGTCTACATTTCCTCTTCATTTAGATGGCGCATCAGCCGCAATCATCCAGTCAATAGTAATAGTACTTTGATATTTCTCACCTACTCAGTATTTAATAAATGAAGAATTGAAGACACTTGAGACGAACCGTGAAATATTTGCTTGGTTGGGAGTATGATTGATTTGTTTTGAAAAGTTTTTGCATCAAATATGCGATGAGTGCAGAATTTGTAATGAAATCTAAGCATCCTTTATGGGAAGTGTCTATCTTCTTAATGTAGACTCTCCAAAAAATATCATTCTAAAAGCATAAAAGCGTTTGATATTGATGGTAGTAAGTGGGCATTGATCAATACCAATCGAAGCCAAACTCACGAGAAACCATCAGAAATAGATTAAGTAATGAATGGCTTTGGGGTTTGAGGAAACTGATGCAGAGGTATCTCTATTTCGATACTGTCATATCAATTATATCATTCATATCAATTTAAGTATTTTAAAAGATATCTTAAAATCAAGATTGAAATAAGAGCCATTGGCTCTCTAGCTCATCAGGCTTCATATCTAATTTTGATGTTCAGGGTCAAAAATCCTAAAATAAGTATACAGGCGATGTTTTTTCAGATACCAGTTATCAATTCTAAATTAGAATTGCTCAAATATTCAATTTATAAGATAGGGTATAGTATCCACAGGTTCACCAAGAACTTGTTAGGAACTATACGGTCACCATAACTGTAAATAAAAATCCTCATTAGTAAGATTCTCGACACAAGATTTCAGCTTTCTAGGCTTTTTGCTTCTCTAGAAGAAAATAAAAAGAGGTGTAAGAGCGTGACATCTACATCACTTATTAGGGGCAACATATCCACAAAAGTTATATTTTTAATCGTCACTAGTCAATGAGTATGCACACAAAGTTTCAGCTGTCTAGGCCTTATGCTTCTGGACAAGGAGATGAACATAGGTTTTACTTATGAGGGGCCACAGGAACACGAAATCTATAATTTATGATTCTCACTAGTAAAGTTGTCTGTACACAAGATCAGTCATTCTCAGCTTTCGAGGCCCTATGTTTTGTACACACGCTATTGCGGCAGTGGTCATGTTTCAATTGTAACTTAAATTGTTCGCCATTTTTCACATCATTTCTTTTAATTTCATCCCCAGCCCTAAACAAGTAATACAGTCAATTAAGAAGGACATTAATTACTGTAATTTTTTATGTATTGAAAAAATAATGTACTTATTAAGCAACAACTTTTCATATCATAACAAAGATACTGTAGTACCATAAACGAGAATTGTAAAGTGTCAGAGATTTATGTGTTAACAGCTTCAAAGCATAAGACTAACATTGGAAGAAACTTTTTGGGTTTAAACGTAGGTCTTGTTGAAATATTTTTACTTACCTTTATCATTTTCTGAAAATCAGAAATACAATGTATATATACTGTGCTTTTAACAACCATTTCAAGTCAATGTTGGTGATTATTTGTTCTTATCAAGAAACAAATAGAAAATTGTAAGTCAATTCAAGTCCAATAGAAATGTAACATCTTTGTGGTCTTTAAGGAAACTATTCAATGTAAAAAGAAAAATATAACATTTTGAAATAAATATTGTCAAAGTCTTTGACTAACTGTGCACATCCATTCCATGTTCTTGGACTGACTGTACAGATCCATGACGAACCAGTAGTTAGTTATACGAGTGGACCAGACACTATGATTACTACCACAAGTGTTGACGCAGTCTTCTCAAGGAAAATCTCTTCATGTCCTAAAGAGGTGTCTTAATACCAGTAATGTGTGTGTTGTCTGCATATCAGACATATTAGTTCCAATAAATAAATCTCAGGAATTAACTTTTCCTCAGGGTATTATATTCTCTTATTACTGTTATAATTGTCATTTTATTATTTTCAGCCGGCTTCTTTTCAAGCTTGATTTATAAACTAATAACAGATTTTGAGTAACATTTGGTTAATCACTGTATTGACATTTGACAACCTACTTTTCAAACATAATGGAGAGAGACATGTTGTCTGAGGTTACCAATGAAATGGTGATGAATTAATAGAAGACAAACAAGCTTATTGCCATTGTTGCAGCATTCGTTTCAGTGCAGATATCTGACTTGATGAAGATTTTTACCCACACAAAAAACGATGCTCTTCTAGCGTGAGAGTGTATATCTTTATTATGCTCTATCATATAACATTTTTAACAAGCCATCAGCTGTCTAAGTGGCTTAAGTTTAAAAATGTTAAATGACAAACCTAATCTGTAATTTGAAAAGAAGGTTCTGTCACAGTTTATTTAAATGGACTCATGAAACTTAGATAGAAAACCTCATCTGTAATTTAAAAAGATCGTCCTCTTACAGTTTATTTGAGTAGACTGTTCCAAAATCAATTAGATTTTGTCTTTGATCAATGGTTCCAAAAACATTGTATCAATCATGTTGATATGTTAATACTTAACAGGTATATTCATAGTCAAATGGATAACTGAAAAATGTTGCTTAATCAGTCTTCTGTTTTATATCATTGCTCTAGATTAACAAACTGTCAAATGTATTTAGGATGTATCTGCAATGAAATGAACGTCAGCAATCCTATCACATGACCGGCCTATTTTTTTCCACTTTCCAATTTCAACTTTCATTTTCTGTGAGTCTTCAGCCATTGACTAAACATTAATAAATTTGTGGTATGAACCAGCTCCCAAATAACATCAAGCAAACAAAAACTTACTTTTCCTTGTATATAATGTTTATGGTCATTTTTATTAAAACCAGGGTTTCCTGGGGTTTTGTATGTTCTGTTCAGGGCATACTTGTTCAAGCAGCAGACAGGCTGTCACAGAGTTACAAGTAATTGCATATGTGATCTCTAATTTGACAGAATATAATATGAAAGCTGCCAAACGGCTCCTAAGGTGAAAAGACAACAATCCCTTTTAGCTCTAGTGTAATGAGTTTTAGATTAGAAACCAAGATATTGTGCCCGAAGTAACGTTTAAATAGCTATTGAAGAAAATGAAATACCGGTAATTCCTTTTGAATGAGATGAGTTTCAGTTGTACTTTAAAGTGCATATGAGTTTTTTGACAACTTGTAGTCTGTGAAATTTAACCAAATAAATGAACCTTTCGAATTTTGTTGTTGAGATTGTTGATCAAGAAGGCGGAGACTTACAAATAAATGGAATTTTGGAATGAGAAGTTTTTATTACAGATTGTGATTTAAAAAAAAGAAACTTACGAGATGAAATGCTTTTAATCCTTACATCAACAACATTTTTCACCAAAAAAATTACACACTTTCCTTCTTCTAGTAGGTTCAATCAAAGCAGGTTTGTCTCGTATCTCAAGTGTTTTCAATGTTTCATTGGTTATATACTAAGTACATGATAACAGCATTCACTATTGTCTGGATGATGTTAAGAATAAAGTGAAATACCTTTCCAAATTTCGAAAGTTCTTTGATTACACGGAGTTATATTTATTGCATGAACAACTAATAACAATAAATAGTTCTTTTCAGGGTACAATGTTTTTAATTGCAATTTAGTGAGTTCAGGAGATCTCTGCATCAATTTATCTTTTCGGTAACAGTTGTTGAACATTAAACAATCCTAGTTTTATTGAAATCTGAGTTGTTTTTGTTTAGAATTACGAAGTAGCTGATAGTTATCTCCTACATCTTAGATGGTTTTTATTTTATTGAGGAGGAAGCACCATCGAATGAAAGGAAATGATGGAGGAAATAACCGAAGTATGTGTCAGTTCAATAGTGCATTTTGTCCGAACATTAATAAATAAATTACTTTACAGTGCCTACTCGTATTGACACAGTGGTTAAAGTGGTAATAACAGGTTTTATGCATTTTCGTTTACAGCAGTCTTTAATGACACAGTGAAAATGCAAAACTTGTGTGAAAAATCGATTAAAGGTTTTGTTCTTTTCTTGTTTTGTTAGAAGCTATTCAACTGTGAACCATCATATGTTTCACATAAAAAAGTCTGTTTATACGTTAATTGTTTTGCTACATAATGATTATGATTGTGGTAGTTTTATAGTTTTATTTGGAGCCTGGTCTGAAAAGTGGATTACATAAGTAAATTAAAGAAATCGTACATTTACAGCAGCTACAGAGTGGTTTGTGTGATTTTATACGCCTGCATTTCCCATGTTAATGTTTAAATTTGACTGCTGCAGTGTTGAGTTAGTGCCTTGCCAGGAACCAAACACAATCTTCTATCAAATGACAACACTTCTCGCATAGAAAGGATGGTTCATATCACAGTGTCTTTGTCATGATTCAGAAGCCAAAATTATGATTTTAAAACAGCGTCACTGATTGCACAGAATACTATGATTGCCTAATCAGTAGTCTCCCATACTACACCACAAACTAGGCAATAATAAGAGGATCAATCAACATTTCATTAATCGATATGCATCTGGAGAGAGAATGCCTAGAGAGAATCCATTTGTCACACTGTTTCAGCCAACACAGTCAAAAACTGTCCACTTTTTTTCAGCACTGAATCCTGCAATTATACCAATTATAACACATTGTTATCCTCGTATTCAGGTACCACACAAAACGTCCTCTACAATGGAGTAGGAACGTCCTTCCAATCAGTGAATCCTGAGCTAACATTCCCAACGTGTCTAATTATAGAGCCAACCCTGGGGATGCTATGTACAGGTGTTGTTTTGATGGTTGTAAGTTGTCTAAGAGAAACCAGGAAATCACGATATAATTATATATTGTGTTCTTACATTCTGACATGCCCCAACTATTGTGTTTCTCTGCATCAGAGGTAACAAAGTTGAAATCAACGACACATCTGATATCAGAGTGAAGTAGGAAAATTGGCAATGTAAGAGCACAACCTCTTTATCCTCTTTTGAAATATTTTAGATGAGATTCCATGACTTTCTGCCAATCGACGTTCTGTCAATCGAAAATCGAAGTAAATTTGCTAAGTTTGTTTATGCGATAATTCAGTGCAAAACGTGAATACTTTAAAATATGATCTGCATACAGATATAAAAACAGAAAAATAGTTTTACATTCATGTGAATCGTGAAGACGTCATTCGGGAACATAATGCATCAACAGTTACATGTTACATTTTTCACAAACAGTACGTCAAAAGGGTTGCAGCTTAGAAAGTGTGCCAACTCCTTTGGTTATGTTCCGATAGATATAAAATACGACACTGCATAAACACGCTTTAAATTGCAAGAGAGATAGGGGATAATATTTAACTTTGTAACACAATTTAGGTCCAAGGTTTTCAAAGTTTCAAGGTAAGGCAAGATAATGTTTCCTATACCTATATTCTCATAAAGAAGAACCAGTGACATAAACATGCTAAGTAATCTTCTTCACAGACTACCAGAGATGCTTTATCTTCGCAGACAGAAACTAATAGGATGTTACCTTATTTAGATATTTGTATCCTGGGTAGGCTATAAGAACTATTCCCTGTGGACATATTACCATTAAATCATGTCTGTATTATCTTTCCCAGTTAATTAGAAGGAATATTATACTTCATGATAATTGAAATTCGTCTGTGTTAGCACGATGCAAAGGAACCTTGTTTGGAGCCTCCTTATAGGTAGCAATAACATTAATTCTTACAAAATAATTACTTTGTATGCACAAGACAAGGAGCTCATGATCAACTGTTGAATTACATGAAAGTTATATCTTGTTTGCTTGTTCATTCTCACCAAGTCGTAATTAGGTCCTAGTGCAATATTGAATGCAACTATTCTGAAGATTTTCTCTTCATTTAGATGGTACTGCCACCTCAAACATCCAGTCAATGGTAATATTACTTTGATATTTCTTACGTACTCAGTATTTAATCAATGAAGGATTGAAGACACTAGAGACGAACCGTTAGATGCCTGCTATGCTTTAAACGAGTATCCATGAGGCGGAACACGATTGATTCGTTCTAAAAAGTCCTACATTTCAATTATACAACTGGTAAAGAAATAACTAAGCATCCTTTATGGGAAATGTCTATCTTCCTAATGTACACTCTCCAATAAAACACACCTGTTTTGCAGATTTTGGAGAAATGTTAATGTTACTTCAAGCATTGACAAATATCTAACACTTACATGTAGGTGTTGATGAAGTTACTTTTTTTCAAAACCTAAAAATATAACTAAAGCACATCTTACTCACTTAAGATTCATTGTAATTTGCATGCTTCGGTGGCTTGGTTTTGCACAATGTCAATTTTTTTCAAGCGAGACTCTCCGCAAGGAAATTTTAGTCTAACACAGAGAGCCGTTTGCCAAACGTTCTGTTTCATCCTGTAAAATAAATATTAGGTCCTTTTTTATGTTCATTTTCAACTAATTCATTGTCCGTCGGTGAGCAAGAATAGTTTGAATTATAATTTGTGATAAAATATACACTTCAAAGACAGGAGATTAAAGTTATATAGAGATATTGAGTTATTTATTTGGGTTGCCTGTGGTTATGAGGAAGTTTTTCGCATGAGAAAATAAAAGGTTACGTTTCTCGAATTCATTGTTATTCAACTCCCGCAGATTTAGCTTGCGAATGATGACATTAAGTAGGTATTTCATCATTCCTATCGAAGCCAATCACACCAGAAATGGATTAAGTGATGATTGTGTTTGGGGGTTGAGGAAACTGATGCAGAGGTATCTCTATTTCATTTCTCTTGGATCAATGGTTGAAGAAGTATAGGAAGTTTAGAACGGCATAGCCTGTAGCATGACTTGAAGTATAGGAACAATTCACAATTTTATTTTCAGAAACGTGAAAGTGTCTGATTCATGATAGTGTCTGACTCAAGTGAAAATACAAAAACCTATAAATTATTTTGTAAACAGGTCAATTACTCAACAGTATGAGGCCTAGTAATGCCTGAATGTTCAAATTTCTTATGTTCTTTTCCTACATTGAAACACACAAATTTTTGATAATGTAAAACATTTTTTTATTAAGCATTGGTCAATCAAAACTTCAATATATTGTGAAAAAAAAGTTCTCTGAAAATATTTACTTTTACAATGCGGGTGGCTTGGTCATGTACAGTTAATTTAATTATCATTTTTATTAGTAAAAAACTAGACTGTAAAATAGTAAGCTCGAATGTTTTATCAACATAACGGGGACATTCTTACACATATGAAGCAGATGCACACGTTAATCAATTTGAGGCCATTATATTCCATATTGGTTGAACAGTACGCCATATTAGGATTTAATATTAACTAGTACATCACTATGAAAGTTAACATCTCCATTCATAGTATTCACTGCAAAAATTTTATGTCCTAGATTTTTCAAGGATCTGAGCTTCATCATTAGTTTTCTTATATCTGATTACCGAGTCATAAAGGTTTGATTTTGATAACCTTAGAGTCTTCGTTATGATCTCACAGTCATATGTCCTCAGGGAAAAAGTCTTATAGTTTACATGTAGTACAAATATGTATATAAAGGAACATGCTATTAATTAATGCATATTTAATTGCAAAGTTCAGTGTATTTATTTGCTATTAAATAACAGATTAACTTCTACTTATTTACTTATTTGACTACTTGTTGTAAGCGAATTATATTATGTATGTCCATTATGATGTCCTATTTTGACAATTTTTGTCCAGGCAATTATGACCAAATTACAACTCGTGTCAGCATACTGATTCGATACACTTTCTGTGATGAACAACTTTGACATGTTTGTAGACATTTGTTGTTCCCTCTCATCTACAGTTTTCAAATAATTGTGTCTTTGTGGTAATGTTAATTAATTACCATTGAAAATGTAGACATGTAGGAAATTGTCGAACTGGATCAAAGATTGATAAGATTTAACACTTGATGTAAAGCCAAATCGTGAAACAGTCTTTTAGTTAGGATTTAAGGTAACGAGCACAATTTAGAATCCCTGATGTTTGAAAAAAGGAATAACACTGCAATTCGTTTAAACAAAATATTTTATTTCCCAAATGACCTTAACTAGTTTTTGAAAGTGCGATGTACTGTGTTGAATTCCTCTTTCTGAAGAGGCTACATTCCCTCTTCATTCTGTTGGGTATTTCCACTCAATCATCCAGTCAATAGTCATGGTTGTTTGATATCTCCCAGGTACTCAGTATCTAATCAATGAACAATTGAAAACACAAATCTAGATCACATATGTTAAAATAAGTCTTCTTAAAGACATTAAACGCATAACATGGCTTAACAACCTTACGACATACCTGTTACTGAATGTACATACATGTACAACGCATCTGATGTGAAAGATATTCACTGTATTGCGTTTCTTTGATGACCAGTTAAATGTTACTGGGGGCACAATGTCGAGGTTTTTCATCTAAAACCCATTACATTACCAGCGTGAAGATATTGTCGTCTAATCACATAGAGAGCCATTTGCCAACCTTTCTGTTTCATCCTGTCCAATTAAAGATTACAATCTCTACTTGGCCCCAACTACACAGACGGATTGTCTGGTGGGTGTGAATGGCTAATGTTACACGCTGTTAGAAGCCTGAGGATTATGTACAATGTTTATATCGGATTTACAAAATGGTCTAATTTCATAATGTTAAGCCATAAATTATTTCTTAAAACCTCGATAAACACATTCTCTCAAAACAGAAGTACTACTTGGTCTTTATTATTATTTCTTTATGCCATATTCAAGCAATTTATACACACACAAATTCATACATGCCCTTAAAAGTTTTTTAGATTTATCAAAATAACAAAACATTGGTTATACATATGCTGTTATTTCCATCGTTCATTGTCATTTTTTACATTGAAATATGATAACTCTGCAGTCATAAGTAATTGAATGTTGTTAGAAAAGTAAATAAAAAACTTGATCAATAAAGAAAACATCTACAAATATCTATTACTTTCTAACTAGCCATCGATTTTCAAAATCATTACTCATTAAATGTTATTATTCATTTGGCCTGTCCAAGAAAACTATTAACATGAACCATATGAATTGAAAATATCATCATAAGAATTCATCTATCTAACATTTCTACGAGCTATCTTCAGTAACGTCCTTAAGGGAAAAATTAACGTAAACAATTCATCATATAGAAAATAATATGTCTGAATGCAGACATAAACACTTACTTAAATTCAGACATTTATCTTGAACGTAAACAGGTTTACCCTTCATAGACTGTGTCAACACTTGCCAAAGATAACGACAAAGACTCATTGTATTGGAACTAATATGTCTGGTATGCAGACAACAACCATAATTTCTATTCAGACATTTCTTTGACATGAAGCGATTTACCTTGAGTAGAAGTAATCAAAAGTGCCCAGTCCATTACTGTTATGGCTTAGTTTGGTATAAGTAGAGTTAGTCACACGATCTTTATAACGTGAAAGTAGAATGTAACATAGATTGTTGATTTCTTTGTTTTGGCACAAGGAAAATGTTTTGTATTTTGGAATAATTAGTACCCTTTATAGCTTACTTAAGAGAAAACTAATGTCAACTATTCATTGTATTGGAAACAATATGTCTGAAATGCAGACAATCACACTTGTTCATACTCAGACAGTATCTTGAACCTGAAGAGACTGTGTCAACACTTGCCACGACAGGAATTCATAGTATTGGAACTAATATGTCTGATATCCAGACAACAAAAATTACTTGTATTCAGACATTTCCGTGACATGAAGAGATTTGCTTGAAGCCCTATTACTATTATTGCTTAGTTTGGGCATGTGGTACAAGTATAGTCAGTCACACGATCGAGACACAGATTTCAGTTGATGTAAATATGTTAACTTTGATAAAACGTTGATTTCTTTGTATTGTCATGAACAAAATGTTTTGTATTTTTGAATTTGGCATACCGCATATTAGAAAGAAAGAAATTTGTTTAGTACATTTGTATGTTCAGGGAACTTCCGAAGTCTATTATTTGTTTTATAGTAATTCATTATCCATACTCAAGATTTTGTTTGTAACTTTTTATAATGCTAATCATGAAAAAAGGGAAGAATTTAAATATCAAAGATATGATTCTTAAAAGGAAGAAATACAAACTCTAAAGGTTATTCAAACTCACTAAATTAATGGCAAAAAAAGTAACGTATAGGATAAGTAAAAAGAATAATTATGGCTACCATTAATGTAAGAATGGTAAGAAGTCTTTAATATGGTATTTGAAAGATATGTTTGGTACATTTTGAAGCAATTGATCGTGCTGTTATGCCATTGAAATGGATGTATAACATTAAGACATACATGAATGATAAAAAAATACTACTTTCACAATTTATTTCCAAATACGAATATTGACTATTAAACCAAAAATCAAAAATATTTTTTTACCTCAATATTTTGTTGAAGGATTAAACTGAAATAAATATTTGGTAGCACATTCGCATTATTCATAACACAAATAGTTTGAAAATTGAGAAAAATCTCCTTACACATGTATCTTTGACTTTTGGAAGACTTAAACATTAATGAACCAATTTAAAGCGATAATTCATAAAATTTCATTTTAGAATGACAGGGTGTTAATTACTATTTATTACTCAACCGTGGTGAGATCACTCATTAGATAACAATGAGTTGGAAACACACATGTGTGTTACCATCTCGTGCAAAGAAACGGAACTACTTTCGAACGTCACATGACAATGTTCAATCACGTGACTTAAAGTGGCGACGGTCAAATTTTACATTCTCAACAAACTGTTAATTTAATTTTATGTGAAAGAATATTATCTTAGCAGTTTTTTAAATGCATTATCTTTTTGCTACCCAGCACAAATCAATCATTCGCTTGATCACTTGTCCATCTTCTGTGCCGTCACAAGCGGTGTTGCCTCATCTGCCTACCGTAACATTAACATGGCGCTTCGACTGTTTACTTGCTCCGATGCCACCATAACCTTTCCCTTCCACAAGCACACAATCCAAACATGTTATCGTGTAACTACCTTTACACAAGTTCTATCTCCCGGTTCCTATCAACACTTTCTGTAACTCATGTCCATGTAATCAAATTCAATCAATGACACTGTTCACATAGCGTGACCTAGAAACAGGACACATTCCGATGACGTCACTTGGCGATCTGATGACGTCACTTTGTGAGTGCATGATGTGTTGACAGTTTTCGTTGCTTCTTATTGTTTATTTTATCAATGCATCTTTTGATAATGAAATATTGCTCACCAATATACTTTGTATCATGTTAATAGGCGTATGATATGTGTAAACATCCCAAAAATAGCGAACTATTTTATTTGGACTCATGGAAATTCATACGCTGGTTTCCCCGACTGTTCTAAGTCAGCTGATTCTTGTTTTGACGATTTGTTTACATAAATATTGATATGAGGGTTGAGTAATAAATAAAATACTAAACTCATTGTAATGTGATAACATTTTTAAGCTACTCGTGAATAGAATTTGGTACCATTTCTATACACTCGTTGCTTAAAAATGTTATCACATTACCATTCGTTTAGTATTCTCTATTTCCCCACCATACATGAAATGTGTGACTAATTCCTTGGAAAATTATTTCTGACAGTTTTCTTTCTCATTTCAAAGGATATGGAATTTTGGTAATATAAGGTCAATGTATATAATTTTGGTGTATAACCCAGCAACCTTTGAAAAAGTTGGTATACAGACTTAGAATAGTGACCAAATGACTCAGTATTTCTGTGTTTGAAGGATTCATATATTAGTGTTTTTGTTGCAAACAATTAAAAAAATAAGGGTGGATTGTTGTCATTTTTCTTAAAAAGAAAGAAAAAAATCATTGCGACACGGATTCCCATTTATGACCATCATGATCATTAAACTAAACCTAAACCTTGTGACCCTATACTATCTGAAGACTATCTGAAGTAATGATGCATCCATTTACAGGTGTAAATCTGTGATCATATTTGATAACTGTTATGAACTATGATTCAAATTTATATGTGTCTGCCATCAAGGTGATGATAACAAATAGTCACCATATTTTACAAGATGTAATACAGAGGAATTCATGCAATAGACATAATAAAGACATCGTCTTTTATCGGTTTGATTTATGTTGTCATCACATTTGAAAACAGGAAAAACTGGTATAATGCATATCATAAAATTTTAAAATGGCATCCTGCCCGCAAGGCAATCAAGAACCAATGAAGAAGGGTAAATGACGTGACAACATCTGGTCATACAATTGGCAATTGGTTTTCTTACAATATAATAGGTTGAAACTGATTAAGGTTTCACATAAACACATTACCGGCAAGTTTATGTTTCTAAAGAATGTTCTCCAATTCATGTGTAGTTATTATGCTTTATTCTTTTAAACCACATGTTTGACGAAAATCAATGACACGAATGACCTTAGATTTAACACCATAAAACGGAAAAAGTGTGACGTCTTTTCTACACTGCAATGTGATTAGATGACAATCTCTTTACTCTTCTGATGAAATGCCTTTTTGAGAAACTACGTGATTGTGCCTCCAGAAACATCTTAATGGCCATTAAGGCAACAGAACAACATGGTTAGAAATTATGTGAATGTTTCACAGGGATGAACATAAAAATTGCAAAACTTCAAAATCTTTTAGAATTAAAGTCACACTTATGACACATTTAAAGGGGTTTATTTAGGAACATTTTGTCATGAGAATTTTCTACAAATATCTACAATGTATGATTTAATTGTCATTGACAGTCTGTTATTTTCAAGTTCAATTCGGTTTGCAGACTTGAGGCATTTTATCAACTAATAAAAGAAAAAAAATACTTAAGTTAAGTAGATATAATGATTTTTAAGGGAGTAAACAAAGTAGTCATGATTTGGATAAACATAAGATAAATCATACTATTTGTTGGCTACTTGTAAGTGCAATATGTCTTGTAAAACAACTTTTAGCTTTCAGGTAAACAGGCATTCTAACATGACACGAAAACTAGTTTGTAAATACTGCGTTCTGATTGGTTACTCATAAACATTTTGGAGTAATTATTTCGCCGATAATCACCTCTAAATATTTACGACCGCTTCACATTCCTCCGCGCACGAGAAAACAATCTGCACTCAGCGACTTTCTGTGTACACATGACATGTTGGCGACGACACTTTAAATTTCAATATCAGAAACTTGTCGACATTTTGAAACAACTACAAATTTTAATCGAATAACCAGGTTTTGTGTTTCTGTTTGAAGTGTTTCTTACTGCTTCGCGATGTAAATTAATCACAGTCCACAGATCTAAAAACAAAATCAACGATCGCAACACCTCTCATACAGCGATTCGTCAAATGAACGGAAGCGACTTTATTCTTTAATTTCGCTGAATGCTGTCACTGCCCCTACCTCTAGTGTACAAGTGACCACTTTTCCTGTCAGTCTCCCCAACCATGACACAAAATATAACTTTCTTGACAGCTTCCACTAAGTTTGAAACAGTTCACCGACACGTAGTGAACAACTATTTTCAGAGTAACGTCCCTTGATTTGGTCAGTCCTTGTCGCTCTTGTAGGGGTGATGGGTCGACCCATGGATTTAGGTAAAAATTCGTAACTTTGACGACATTGAAAACTGTTTTCTATTGATAATATGCTCAATAGATTACAGATGAGTCTATTTAAAAACGTGTTTTCTGTATGTAATGACATTTTAATTGTTATGTGTTCTTTATGAAAGTGGACTGTACCGTTGTTTTGCAAGTGAGTGGAACCGGTCTGCACCGGTTTGACCTATTCACATTGCTTTTGCGCAAGTCAAAATAGTTCCACCTTTTTTGACTAATTAGTCATGTTAGAATGGTGATAAATCCATTCTGTTTTTTATTTTGGGGTTGTATGTCGTGCATTCTTTACCCCTAAATAAACATTTCAAACCTCGCAAGCTCGGTTTGAAATTATATTTAGGGGTAAAGAATGCACGACATACAACCCCAAAATAAAAAACAGAATGGATTTATCCCCTAATTCCCTCACCACATGAGTAGACCAAGGCATAAAATGCTGATCTAACCCATGATAGAATTAGCCGAGTTTATGGGTTTGAAAGGGAGAAGTCTATTATTGGTTGCAGTCAAAGTTAGGTGTGCGATAAGCGATGCTTTCATAATCTAATAATTGTTTAATTTCATAATTTTAAAGTCATAATTTAATATTTAATTTGATAAATTAAATTTCAAAGTTCTAGTAACCAGGACAAATCATTGGAGTGTTTCATTCTCAGAAACTGTCAGAAACCAGAGATTCGATCGTCATATAACAGAGGTTGGACAGAACAGTACTTTATGACTTGCTGTACCTCTGGGGTGAGAATGAAAACTAGTAAATCCACCAACTGTAGGTGATTAAGTCTTTTGTGTAATGAGCTCACAAAATGGTGTCAGGTTTTAACGGTCGCTGACCAATGTTCTTATCATTATTCATTGAATTGCGTGCAAAAATGACAAGGCGTTTGGGGAGTTTCTTTTCTCCATACTTGATGTATGTCACTAATAGCTCGGAAATCAAGTGTCATAGGTTTCTTATCTCGTTTAAACACAACAGGGAATTTTGGGCGATCATCAATATGTTTGATGAGTGTTTTTGACCCGCTGTATGTTGTCGGTAGCTACTTTAGAGATGCTGTTGTTGTGATGAAATGACACAGAATCTTTGTGTTATAAATGAAGAGTTTAACATAAGTTCTTGTTACAATGATGTTTTGTGATCTTTATTCTTTGCTTAATAATAATATAGTTATCCTTAAATATACATATAGTATGTAAGATGTGTATTGAAGTATATGAGTATCATTATTGCAATTGGTAATTTAAACCATTGAGTTATGTTCATTTCAATGTTCTTTACTTCAACAAAAGAAATGAGCATTTACATGTATGTAACTTTTGCATTTTAAACCAAAAGAACAAAGATATGAACAAACAGCACACTTTGCAATAGAAATAGCCAGATTTGACAGCCTGATTTCATGAAGCTTGTGAACCATCATCAGTTCAGGAGCATCACATTTTCAGACTGAAAAATAAAATTAAGTATTTGTCAATGTTTGAATTGGTGGTTACGGGTATTTTGGGGATATTCTTACATATTCCAAAATCAAAACATTCACATGACAACCACACTATAACAACTGTAGGCAATCAAATTTCAATATATTGGGTTGCATGCTATCAATAATTCATAAAACAGATCCAAAATAAACCCCTTCGCATGAACAACAGCCATAGTGGGGCTAATTTGCACACTAAATAATACACTATTGAAGATGTCAAAACACTGACGATGATAAAAAGTGTTTGAAAAACGATGCTGACTGTGAGATGATTGTGTCTGCAGAGAGGAAGGTGTTGTGTTTGATGCTAAGAACCTGTGAAAACATCGAGTCTTCCTTGGTCGGTATAACTCTAATATGTTCATGTATCTTCTGTAATTAGACTGTCTAAAATTGCCTTAAAGCAAATTTTGCTAAAAGAAGATTAGTCATTTCCATTGTAAAAGGCAAAGCAAGATAATGAAATCTATGTTTTGTTATATTTACTGTTGAATACTATTTCATTGAGAATTATTGTTTGCACAGCCACGAGTGTAAATAACAATGACCATTCAATAAAAGCCTTATAACAACCAATTGTGATAAGTCAAGAACCAAATGAGTTTTCGTCAAATACCGGTTGACCCGATAATTGTTTAAAAAACATAAATCATAACGCGATTTTTTTCATTCATTATATTAGAATCAGTCTCCCTAAATTATTGTGAAATAAGTCTTATTTTCAAAAGCAGCAGCTGTCTAAGTAGCATTTGCTTCAAGAAATAACACACCTGATTGTAATTTGACAGGATGCTGTTCTCCCTTTTTTTAGTACCCTGTTTCAAAAAATTTATTTGATTTCATTCATGTTTATTCATTTTCAGTCTATTAATAAAAGGCAAATGGATAAACTGCAAAAGGCTGCTTAATCTGTGACTAGGACATTTGCTTTTTATGCCCCCGAATCGGAGATTCCGGGGGTATATTGTTTTTCACCTGTCCGTCCGTCTGTCCGTTTGTCCACAAAAACTTTAACCTTGGTCATAACTTTTGATTGGTCAGAGCTAGGTCTTTGATACTTGACATATGGATCCCTTGTGATGAGACCTTTCAGATGACACCATGACATTTTTACCTTGTGACCTTGACCTTGACACAGCGAGCAGGATGCATCCGGGGGCATTCGTGTTTCACAAACACATCTTGTTTCTTTTTATAGTATTGCTCTAGATTAAGATCGTGTCAACTGTAGATAAATCTGCAATGAAGGGTTCGAAGTGAGCAGTTTAATCACATTGCTGGCCCTATTTCAAGTCGAAATTTTCTGTTGGTCCTCAACCATTGATTAAAATGGTATTCAAATTGTAATATGAACCAGCTCCCCAATAACCTCAAGCAAACCAATAACTTACTTTAACAACTACTTTATTTTGACAATAAGATTTTCCTTTGTAGAAACCCTTAATGATCATGTTCAATAAAACTAAGGTTTCCTGTATTATTATTATGTTTTTCTGTTCAGAGCATCCTTTGTCAATAAGCAGACAGACTGTCAATCCGTGGTTGCAAGTAAAGAAGTAATTACATATGTGATCTCTTATTTGACAGAATATAATATGAAGGTTGCCAAACGGCTACTAAGGTGAATAGACAACAATCCGTTCAGCTCTAGTGTAATGAGTTTTAGATGAAAAACCGCGACATTGTGCCCCCAGTAACATTTAAATAGCCATCGAAGAAAAAAAAATCAGGCAATCTATTTTGCATCTTCCTTTGTGTTTCAGTTGTACTTTCAAGTTATTTTTTCAAAGAAAAGTGGATATGAGATATTTGAAACTTTTAGTCAGTAACATATAAATTTACCTTTGGAATTAATTGTTTTAGAATGTTGATTAAGAAAGAGGAATTTACAAATAAATGAATCTCTGGAATTAATGTTTTTATAAGGGATTGCAGATTAAAAATAGGAAACATACAGGATGAAGTATTTTTAATCCTTACACCAACCACATTTCTTACAAAAAACAAAAAACATAAACGTTCCTTCTTCTGATAGGTTCAATCAAAGCAGGTTTGTCTCGGATCTTTTCAATGTTTCATAGGTTTTATACTGAGTACATGGTAACTACATGCATGTGACGCAATCAGAATAAAGTAAAAATGTATTATCTCCAGATTTCGAAACTTTTGAGACTACACCTAGTTGTACTTATTGCTTTAGGAAAAAATAAAATTAAAATTCTTTTCAGAGAACAATGTCATGCATTGCAACTTTAATGAGTTCAGGCGTTCTCTGTATGCAAGTTAAATTTTGCGTTACAGTTTTCGAACATTAAATAGTTCTGCAATAAAGGTATTAACGAAGAAATCAATAACGTATCTGACAACAAGACAATTGGCAATGGGCTACTTAGAATTTAAAATTTGGATAAGAGCTCAACCTCTTTACCCCCTTTAGAAATGAGATTTTGATGAAATACTACAATTCTTTGCATCCAGAGACGTTTAAACGGCAATCAAGGGAAATTGGCTACGTTTGTTGATGGGAAAATTCAGTGTTCTTTCCTTGATAAGTTCAAAGTTCATTACTTCAATATGATACAGATACAAATACAGACTAACACTCACGTGGATCCCTACTGCATCAAAAAGTAATTTCTTACATTCTACGACTTTTTTATGATACATCATGTCCTATTTGATTTACTTTAACACACACAAGAAAAACTTTCTCTTTTGCCATGAATTTTTTTATAAAATCTTTATAAAATCGTATAAGTTCTTTTTTGAAAACTTTAACAAGCATTGTAAACAATTTTCATTTTCTTTCTACTGATTCAGACTGAAAACACAAAACAAAGAAACAAAAAACTATTTTATAGTGTCTGGGCGAAACTCTCGCGTAAGTAAAGTATACATGCATATAATATTGCATATTATTTTGATCATTCAATATTGCACATAATGCATTAGTAAAGTCAGGATGAAAGTACAATGCACAGGTTTCCAGGAACAAGTTCTTCTGAAATATAGGGTTGGACTTCATCTTCCTTTTTTATGAAGGGTTGTATTTTCCAATGCATCACACTAAATCAACACTGAAACTCTTTATCAGAAATGTCTGAACTGACATTTTGTGATAAAAGACTGATCTTTTAACTCCTCTTCACAAACTAATTTGAAACGCAATGAAACTCTTGTCAGATTTTTGTCTTCCTGAGAAAAAACTCAATTTAGTGATGTCATAAACATTTGTTATGCGACTTACCATATCAAACGAACTTGAACCTCTAATAAAAAAGGATAGAATGACTAATTTACATGATGTACCCATAGACAAATTTACTAAAAGAATATGTTTCTCTATAAGTGATTAGAAAATGAAGGCTTTTAGATAGAGTATATGTATGCATAAAACACGATTTGCAATATAGAAAAGGAATAACATTTAACTTAATGAAATCATTTAGGGCAAGGGCTTTCACAGCTTTAGGTTAGACAAGAAGAACCCTTTCTTGGGTACTTATATAATTACTAATCCATAAGTAAGAACCAGCGACATAATCTTCTACAAAGACTACCAGATGTACTTTATACTCGCGCAGACAGTAATTAATATGATGTTACCTTATTTAGATATTTGTATCAGGAGAAGGCTATAAGCGATATTCCCTTAAGATATATAACATTCAAATCATGTCTACATTATCTTGCATGGCTCATCGGAAGGAATATTGTACTTCCTAATAATTCAAAGCACACTTCCTTAAAGGGGCAGTAGCACGTTTTTAGGGAAAATATAAGGTGATAAGGTTCCAATCTTTAGACAATGTATAAAAACTAAATGGAGCAGTAATAAATCAAATATACAATGTAAAGTTAAGCCATGCAATTCCTTTTCTTACACAAAATGAATTAAAGGTGTTCACACAAAAATGGCTGCCAATGGATTGTATGTGAATCCTCATACTTTGTCCTCTGACTATGGATGATTGGTTTGTGTTATCAGATTTATGATACTATCAAAGTAACACATTTAGCATTAACTTATAGTTATCAGTGAAAAATTGAAAATATAAAATTGTCAAAAAACGTGCTACTGCCCCTTTAAATTAATTTCAGTGATTTATTGAAATAAACACAGACATTACCTGTTTTGGAAATATGACTTTCATTGAATAAGACCATCATAATCTGGAACATTTATGAAAAATTTTTCATAGTTTATCTAATCTTAAAGAAATTAATACATTTATATAACTGTTTCAAATATCAAAATGTTAAATTTATTAGTTTATAATAACTTTGACTTTTCATAATCGCCGATTTTCTAGATATTCTGTGTTGATGTTTCATAAGAGTATTTGACAGCTGAATTAGCGCATCAAGATGAACGACAGACAAATTTGAAGGCTCTCTATATCTTTTTCAAAGCCTTTCCTACTGGAGATTACATATTCCTAAAAACTCATTCAGTTATGAGTAGACGAGTAGATTCTATTGCCATTGAGACAATGAATGTTTCTCCTAAGCATCGTTCGCTTTTTGAATCTTGAATGTCTACTTTTTATTATTTGATTCATCATATTGTGCAGGGTATATCACAATATTTTAGATCAAATACGAAAACAAATGTTTTCCAGCAATTAAAGTCCATGTTAAGATAAACCCTTAATTTTATAGAACGAACAATACTTGCAAATTTGCTTGCTCTACTCAGACATACTTTGGGCATGGGTATTGCTCATATATATTCTGTATGAGCTTTATCAATGCATCAAGTGATAGTGGCTCTCCTATCAATTTCCCTGTAAAACATGATCGATTTCGTAAACTTATTGTGCATGCTCTTAAATTTCTATGAAACTATGAGCTTGTTTGTATAGTGAATTAATATGACTTTAGGTTTCAATGGAAATCAAACCTAAGGAAAGCACAAGGAGCGTTTTTGAAGAGCATTATTTTTACTGTTTTCATTCTGTTTGCAAGTGGTTATGGACACTTTTTAAAAAAAGCATCTTTTACCAAAATTGAACCATTAGTTTCGTATTGACCATTCTAAAATGAAGTCACAGGTCGTCAGAATAGGTATTTGTTCAATTAAATACTACCTTGAGGAAACAAGTCATTTGTATTTATCTTGCAAGATCTCATACATTGCTCTCTGTTTGTTGTTTGAGCAGCGTGATGATCCATCTTCTTCAATAGGACTGTGCAAACACAATTGCTTTTTATCACCAACTCTTTTAACAGGGCAACCATGATCAATAATGTCACCGTAAGAGAAAATTGAATCCCAAATTTATATTCATGTAGATGTTAGAACAAAAGGAACAGTAAAACATTAAAAGGAGAAATGGAAGTACCTCACGTAAAGTAAAACACACAAACATAATTTTTATAAATCTATGTTAAACGATCAAAGAAGTCCTAACGAACGTAGAAAAGTGGGTGATATGGTTTGAAATGAGATGTTTGACTTTCTGAAATCAATATTTTGTCATAAGCCTTTAATTTGGGAAATTTGAAGAAATCACAGTTTACAAAAACGTGTTAGATAACCTTGTCAATTACTCTTATCTTAATGAATATTGTAGATATATAAGAAACGCCCTTGTTCTTCACAAATGTACATGTAAGGTATGAATTTCGTTTGATACGAAGAAAAATAAAAACTGAATTACAAATGAATTACTTTAGTTGGTCCATATAGTTTTTCTTGTGATATGCAATTCTGCAAACAGATGTCAAGGTATTTCTTTTTGTAAATTGAAAATCAAGTAAATTGTCCATTGTACGAGGCTATATTTATGAAATATCATAAATACATAGAAGGTCTAGGTTCACAGAAACGGCTAAGTTGATCTCTGTTTTTGGAGTTTGAGTTAGATATATATACCTAAACTCCTTGAAAATTTTCATTTATTGATTTCGTTCAGCAGGTATGGTTAAGCTTCTGTGTGGAACGTTGTAAACAACGCACTACATTTCAAAAACATGGTATACATGATGATATGACGAAACAAGAATTCTCAAGAGAATACTTGACTTCCTTACTGGAGGAGAAGGCAATTTAATTTAAAAGGATGCTAGACGATCAGTTCAAAGCAGGGTTGATTGAAACTGTATTGATATTTTACGACCAAAAATGAGCATGGATTAGCCTTTGTCGTTTTCTAAGGTCATTTAGTAAAGAAGGACATATAATAAACCATCATAATATTCAATACATTACTGGGCCTGAATATGTTTCGTCATGTTCTCCAGTATTTTTAAACACTGACAAGAGAACGCCAACAAGTCTATAATTCGCTTCATTACATATGGGTTGATGGGATCACTTTCTATTGAAAGTCTACACAGCATTTAATTAGCTGGATTTGAAATGATTAGTCATTCCAGTGACTGCTTAATTAACAGACAATTGCCTTTACCAGATCAGAAACAGGGTTTCACATATTCAAGCATCTTGCAAGCATCAGCGTAAATGTCTCCAGGTTGAACTCCAGAAACTTCTAATATCTATTCAGCAAAACAAACATATTCAAGATATGAACAGCTGAGCAGTAAGTAAGCAGATTCATGCTAACTACAAATAAACGGTTAGAACCCTGAAAATAATTGTTTGATTAAAGCTGTTCTGTAGGGTGACAAACCAATCTGAAAAGAATAAATTTTCAACAACAATAATGAATGGTAGCTTTTTTTATATGCCCACCTAAATTTTGCATCACATAACACTGTCAGCATAAAATTTATTTCAGAATATCTGCTATAATTGTACAATGCATATAAGAGAGTTAAGCAAAAGCAGGTTAGCATGACATGCCATGAAATAAGGTTGTATCTCTTCATAAACGACAAAATAGAGACCATTGGGAATACAATTGCCTCCAATAGCATTGATTTTTCAAATTATAAGTTCTTTTCCGTTATAAATTTCCTTTTTTGTAAGACTTAACCTGTAGAAAAATGTGTATATTGTATTTCACTTGACAATGATATAATATATCGTTTTAAAGGCCACTGACTCCTGACTGAAACCTATATACATATACACTATAAATTGAAAATGTTCCCTTTCTACAACAAATAATAATCCACGTGACAAGACCAGGATTCATGGTAACCAGAAAATGTAAATAGAAACATATTGCTGTAAAGGAGTTCTTCTAAGAGTGCTTTCTTTGAAGTACAACCCTTATAACATTTCTTAACATAGCCATTAACAATGGTTTCATGCGAAACATCTCTTTGTCAGTTCCAATTAGTGCCAGTTGAAAGATATGAAGGACCCTGTGACATGATTTATCAAGCCACTAAAATGTCATTGAACCGTGTTCACGATCAAAGAATCAAACAGCACTTTTTTATAAATTTAATATTATTGTCATCGAATCTTTAACATAAATCTGTTGATTTCAATAGAACATCCCAAAGACTCATGTTACTGTTTCAATATTCTTATGTACTGTTAATTTGAACGAGTTGATGAAAGTATAAAACTCTGATGAATGAAATTGTGATCATATGTGACTTTCACAGGTATTCAAAGTCGTATTTCTCTAACCACAGGATCTTGTTTCTTGCCCTTCTTGTTTCTTAGCTTTGTAATTAAGAGTACAATAGGCTCCCTATTATATTGGTATCAAAGTATATATTATGGATAAGATTGATCAATTTAGAATTGTTGATCATATTTTATAAAATAAATTTTTTTTTAGAAAACTTATTTAAATTGTTACATACTTTTTTAAACAATAATGTAATGTGAATTCTTATACATTGAAAAAATGTACTTATGCACTTCTGATTGCTTTTCTTGTGACATCAACTAAACCAAGATACTGTGTAAAACTGTACATGTATGAACAAGAATGGAAAAGTGTGAGAGATGAAATTGAAAACAAGTTTTATGCCTTAACAGCTTTCAAAGCATGATACACTTTTCAGGTTAAAGCATAGGTTTTTTTAAAATAGGTTGACTTAATTTTGTATTTGTCCAAAACAAGAAATAAATGTACTCTACCTCTGAACAACAATTTTAATTGCAATGTAAGTGATTATTGGTTCTTATCAATAAGCAAATAGAAAAATGAAAGATTTTAAACAGTGTCCACAGGGTCAATCTTTTAACGTCGTAAAGACTACCTACATGATTCTAAAAGAAAAGAATAGCATTATTGATACAAGCATTCATGTTGCCAAAGTCTTGGACTTATTGTGCACAACCATACCAAACTAGGTAGAAATTCGAGTTGACCAGACACTATGATTATTGCTACAAGTGTTGACACAGTCTTCTCAGGGCCAATCTCTTCATGTCCTAAAGAGATGTCTTAATACCAGTAATTGGTGTGTTGTCTCCATAACAGACATCTTAGTTCCAATACAATAATTATCGGAAATTAACTTTCATCAAAGGTACAATATTCTGTTATATTCATGGAATAGGATAATAGTAGTTAAAGAAGCAACTGTTAAAGAGGTTTTTTTAGATAATTTTAGAAGAAATAACACTTCAGAAGCTTGATATATACACTGATAAAAGATTGATTGTTACCAGGAGAAAGGTTATGCATAAAGTTAATAATTGTAGCGCACAAGGGTAAGCTACTTAAATCAAATATTTGAGGAATAATAGTGGTATTTATGTGATCGGTGTAGATAACTGCTTCTTTTGAGCAATTCTTAAGAATCAATTCCTCCCAAAATGTATCTAGTGTATTTTTGCAGATAAAAATATTAAACAGTAATTGAATTGTGATATGAACCAGCTCCCTAATAACCCAAAACATGCCAATAACTTACTTTAACAACTACTTTATTTTTACAATAAGATTTCCTTCGTGGAAACCCTTAATGATCATGTTCATTAAAACCAAGGTTTCTTGTATTATTATTATGTTTTGTTCTGTCCAGGGCATTCTTCTTCAATCAACAGACAGGCTGTCAATCAGTGGTTGCAAGTCAAGAAGTAATTGCATATGTGATCACTAATTGACAGAATATGATATGAAGGTTGACAAACGGTTCCTAAGGTGAATAGACAACGATCCCGTTCAGCTTTAGTGTAATGAGTTTTAAAATAGAAACGGCGACATTGTGCCCAGTATCGTTTAAATAGCCATTGAGGAAAACAAAATACCGGCAATCTGTTTTGCATCTTCCTTTGAGTTTCAGTTGTACTTTGTCAAAGAGAAGTGGATATGAGATTTGTGAAACTTTTAGTCATGACAAGATTGGTGAAATTTACCAAATAAATGAACCTTTTGAATTATTTTTTTTCAAAATGATGATTTAGAATGGGGAAACTTACAAATAAATAAAACGCTCTTAATACCTACACCAACCACATTTCTTACAAAAAGTAGGTTCAATCAAAGCACGCTTTTCTCGTATCTTAAGCGTTTTCAATGTTTCATAGGTTTTATGCTGAGCACTTGATAACTACATATCACTATTGCGTGTGGCGCAATCAGAATAAAGATAAGAATTATCCTCTCTAGATTTAAAATATCAAGACTACACATAGTTGTACTTATTTCATTAGGAATAAATAACAATAATAAGTTCTTTTCAGAGAACAATGTCATGCATTGCAACTTTGATAAGTTCAGGCGATCTCTGTATCAGGTTAAATTGGGGGTTACAATGGTTGAACCTTTAGTAGTTTTAGTTGTTGAACATCATAAAAACTTTATTTTATATAAACTGCTACATCTTGGGTTGTTTATATGGATGGTTGAGGAGGAAGCCCATACAGAATAAAAGGAAATGTAGTATTCCTGATGGAGGAAATCTGAATGTATGTCAATGCTCTTATTAACACAGTAGTTATATTGGCAATACCAATTTTAAGCTTACAATCTTTTAAAACAGTCTTTAATGACACAGTGGGAATGCAAAAGTAATGTGTTAAATCGATGAAAAGTTTAATTTATACTTTTTGTTGGAACCTTTTCAACTGTGGGTCATCTTATGTCCCACATTAAAAGTCTATTGCAAGTTAATTGTTTTGCTATGAAATAATTATCATTGTGGTAATTTTACAGTCAATTTAGAGTTTTGTCTAACAATGGCTTATATCAATAGCTTAAAGGAATTGTAAATTCAACGCAGCTACAGAGCGCTTTTTGTGATTAAATGTGTCTGCATTTCCCATGTTAACGTTCCATTTGTACTGCTCAGTTCAGTGAGTGCAGTTTGAATGAAGTGCTTGCTAGGGAACCAACACAATGTTAAGCTCAAGTTACATTTTTTGTATATCTTTTCCTTCTTCTTCGACACTTTTTCTCCCATCACATTTATAAAATCTCAACACTAAACCTTGCTAATATACAAATGTACCTATTTTTACACAGATTCATTATCGTATTAAGATATCAGATCACACATCCTCTTTCATAGAGAAGGAACGTCCCCCCCATCAGTGAATCCTGATTCAACTTGCCTGCCATTTTGATGGCGTCAACATTTCTTAGTATAATGCCAACCTGGTGAACAGGTGTTTTGGTGGTTGTTAAGTCGTAAGTGGTGCAGAAGGAAGCAGCACATCAAAATATATTATTGGTGTAGCAATTCTTCAATTCAGCACATCAATTCTGCCACTTCCTACATTTTCAAAACCTGTGGAGATACAGGGCTAACATCAGGAATGGTGAAAGGACGTCCTCTTCATCGTTGAATCCTGATTAAATCTGTCTGTTAAACTTGATGATGTTTAATGCAAACCCAAGGAACGCTATGATCAGACATCTTGGAGGTGGTTCAGCCATGAGTTGTGCAGAGAATGCAAGATACCAAGAAAACATCGGAGTTGCAATAATTATTGTGTTTCCAGGTTTACACATTGAGCTCATGCTCTTTCTGACATGCTCCAACCATTGTGTTTCTGTGCAACAGAGGTAACAAAGTGGAAATGAATAATGCATCTAACATCGATTTTACATGTCAAACAAGAAAATTGGCTACTTTGAAGATAAAAATGTGTTTAGAGCACAGCCTCGTTACCCTCTTTCGAAAGAAGTTTTAGATGAGGTAATACAACCTAGTGAAACAAGAACATTGATGATGGGCTACTTTGAATATACAATATATAATAATGTATAATAATGTGATATGAGCAAATCCTCGTTACCCCCTATAGAAATGAGTTTTAGATGAGACTCCATGACTTTCAGCCTTCAGAAATGTTAAAATGTCAATTTGAGGAAACCAATAGAGTTTATTCAAAAGGAATTTCAGTTTTATTTCCTTAATAAATGTCAACTTCAATACTTTAAAATCTGATAAGGATATGAATACAAATAAAAACAAACATTCTTGTGAATCCCTGAGGGTTTGTTTTGTAAAATAATGTACCAACAGTAACATGTTTACAATGTACTACTCTATTAAAATCATAACTTGTTACTTTGAGTCTATTTTGGTTTACTGAACAAACCCCATTAATTATTTGTATTTCTGAAATCTTTGATGTAACATCAAACACAAGAGCAAGTACATAAAACTATTAATTTAGAAAGTTATGCAGGGGTTTGTGGTCTGATGCAATGTATTTTGATACCACATTGTGTCATTCATTCATTTGAATTCAAATGGAACTGTGATAACATTTTTGGCTTCATGAGAAAAAGCTAGAATTATATGACATTCACTATAATATACAATAGGCGTATAATACGTACATATACTTAAGAAAAACATAATAGCATGCAGAATTAGATAATGTAACTATCTACATATCTGTCAAGAATTTATTGTTCTGTTACCCCAATAAGAAAATTAAAGCTTTGAGATGTATGCATAATCATGCTTTTAAATGCAATCGAGAAAGGGGTCATATCATTGAGGCCAAAAGCTTTGGGGGCTTGAAGGTTAGACCAGAACATAAGCCTTCTCCAGTACTTAAAACCTGTGACACAAACATACATGGTAATCTTCTACACAGACTACTAGATGTTTTTTATCCTCACTCAGACAGAAGTCATTAGGATGTTACCTTATTTAGATAGTTGTGTCAGGAGAGGGCTATAAGAGATATTCCCTGAGGATATACAACCATTAAATCATGTCAACATTATCTTGCATGGCTTATAGAAGGGATACTATACTTCCTGATAATTTAAAGCACACTTCCTTCCTTAAGTTAAATTCAGTGATTTATTTGAGTACAACTAAAAATATGCGTATTGAAAGTTTTGGCATCTAGAATATGTCTTACGTTAAAGAAAGAGAAAATCTACCTATTCCATAACCTTAAGGAATGAATATTCTAATATATAACTGTTCCTAGGTTTGTATGATAAAATTGAGTACACTAGAGCTCGGATATAACAAACTCCAAGGGACCAAAGAATTTAGTTCGCTATATCCGGTGTTCGCTATACGCAAATGATTTTAATGATATTATATAAGGTCGGGACTTAAAAATTTGTTCACTATATCCGATTGTTCGCTATATCCGAGTTTGCTATATCCGTGTTCTACTGTAGTTTGAAATCATCAGTTGAACTTTTCATAATATTCTGCCGATGATGATTTGTAAGAGACTCTCAAAGTTTATTTTGTGCATACTCATTGTAAGTCAATAATATTTTTCAAAATTATATAATTGACGTCAGAATTATTTAAGAAACATGAAATATGTGACATCATAGCATTGTCATCGGCTTGTTTCTATAGAGCATCAATAACGGGTTCAATATTTGATGACACGACAAAAACCATGTACATGTAAACTGTAAATATAAGTTGGAACTCACCAAGAGTAGGAGTTTCAGTATTCATTATACTGCACAGAGATCTCTAATTCTCTGCAGGTTCAACTCGTATTGTAAACACAAAGAATAGCCCGCTTACTGTTAATATAATTTTGTCATTGACCATATGATAATTCTGTTGTATCAGAAACCTGCTGCAATTTCAACATATACCACTTTATGTATTGTCCCTTTATCAACATACGACATTCATGACATTGATGTTTGAACAGTCAAGCTTACTTTATCCTTTAAAATCTGGTTTCTTCTGGAAAAACTCATTTAGTTAAGGATTAGATGTGTGTTGCCCTGGAGACAATGAGATTCTCTTGAGGATCGTTCGTTTCTGTGAAACTTGATGAATGTCTATCTGTGAAATAAAGCCATCTTAATATCAAAATAAGTTTTAGGTTAAATACATCATCTTAATCCTAACATGGTTATGTATTTTATTAAGGTCATCTCGGCTTTACCTTTTTAGTGGAGTGTGATTTCATAAACGGAATCTAGTTTGGCACCACGCATTCAAATGTTATCAATACCAATGTTATCCACTAATTAAAGTCTCTGTTAATTTGTTAAACTTTTATTTTCACAGAGCCATCAACAAGCCTCCAGCTCTGGCATTGTGTACGTTTCAGTTACCATGAAACAAATAATTGCTTTGGTTATATTTTCTTAAGAACTCAGTGTACATGTTCTGAAAATTCTATGAAAGTATGGGTTTTTTTTACTGAACTACCCGGACATAACCTGAAAGGAAAATCAGACCTTCTGAAAGATTTTTTATTTTTGTTGTTTGAAGAGCATTATTTTCATTCCGTTTGTTAAGGGCACGTCTAAAAAAATCATCATTCTTTTACCAAAATCGAACCATAAGTTTCGTATTGACCATTCTAAAGTAAAGTCAGAGGTCGTCAGAATAGGTATTTGTTCAATAAAATACTACCTTGAGGAAAACGTCTTTCGTATTTATCTTGCAAGACGTCAAACATGGCTCTCTGTTTGTTGTTTGAGCAGCGTGATGATCCATGTTCTTCGATAGGACTGTGCAAACACAATTGATTTTTATCACCACCTCTTCCAATAAGGCAACCAATATCAATGGTGTCACGATATGAGAAAATTAAATCCAAAATTAATGTTTATGTAGATCTTACAACATATCAATTATGTTCATTTTAATAATGAAAAGAGATTGACAGATTCTTTTTGTTTCTACACAAAGAGCAAGGGAATTATGCCAAAGCAGGTTGGCATGACATAAGGTTTTATCTCTTCATAAAAGACACAAAACAGACATTTGGGAATATCATTGCCTCCAATAGCATTGATTTTACAAATTATAAATTCTTTTCTGTTGTTAATTTCTTTTTCTGCCACACTCTAACTGTCAAAAGTTTGTGAATTCAGTCAATTTGAAAAATGATACAATCTACCGTTTGAAAGGCCATTAAGTCTACAATGTTTACAAAATAGTTGACACATAATGGACAAAATGTTTCGATGGTACATGTATGCGTTGCATTTGAGAATTTTCATTATTTGTTTACCAAAATGTAACAAACACATGATAGCAAGTATAAAGTATTTGACTACCAAAATAAAAAAGATTTTATTTCTATTGGTTGTTAATATTAAAACCTATAAACCTATACACTATAGATCGAAGCTGGCCGCCATTTGCAGGGGTATCTTCGTCAAAATATGTAAACAACTGTGGTTTAAGTGGTGTTTTGATTAAAATAGCTGCTCTACCGTAACATTTTCACCTCTTGTGTATACATCGTGAGTATAAGGTTGTCTTTATTTACGCCATACAGTACGCAATATTGATCGTCATCTAAAAAGTATCAAGCAACTGTAAATGCACATCATTCCATTCGATCAGATCCATTTTGTAGTCTTACAACTGATCTAAAGCAAATGATAGAATGATTGTTTTTCACATCAAAACATATTTCTTAATAAAAATATGATTTAAGTTCCTTAGGTTATTTTACTAAAGATTTATTGACGAACATTTGATTTGATGTTGGATGGAGAATTAAAGTTGTTCCGGTCGATGTTCACACAAGTATGAACACTTTTTTTTTTCATGAGAAATGAATCGATGAAACTTCGATACATGACCATGCCCTAGACCAATCAATGTTCGGAAATACGGTATACTTCAGAGTGTGAAATTATTGGTTGTTAATTATAAAACCTATAAACCTATACACTATAAATTGAAAAGGTTTCCTTTTCTACAACTAATAATAATCTACGTGAGTATTAATCTCTAGCAATTGTCTTGGAATCCAAGACCAGGATACATGGGGTAACCAGATAATAGAAATAAAAAAAATACTGTAAAGGAGTTCTCTCTTTGAAGTACAACCATAATACGGTTAACACATTTCTGAACATAGCCATTAACAAATGGTTTCAGGTGAAAAATCTCTGTGTATGTTCCAAATAGTGCCAGTTCAAAGATATGAAGGACACTTTGAAACAAAGATTAATCAAGCTACTTTAAGGTCATTGAAATGTGTTCACGATCAAAGAATTAAATAGCACTTTTATTTACTTATTTACTGTTATTGCCATTGAATCATTATAAAGAATCCAAATAGGAGTCGCATGACTAAACATTACGTTATATATTTGAAATATTACTGCTTCATTTAGTTTAAATACACTGTCTTTCAATTGGAATCATTTATTTTAATTTTCCTTACATCACCTTATATTCCCCTTTAAAACGTGCTACTGCCCCTTTAATGAGCAAGCAGGGCAAGTCAAAACGGGGAAAACAAATTGGATTAAGGAATCCACAATAGAACCTTTGCTTGCACAACTGTAAATCAATTGGTACAATAAATGCTTTAAGGAAATCCCAGAACTCAATTCATGGTAACAAGAATGAAGAAATAAAAATATATTTCGTAAAGGAGTACTTCTAAGAGTGCATCCTTTGAAGTACAACCTTTATGACTTTAAATTTTGCTCTGCCTTAATGCATTTCTGAACATAGCCATTAACAAATGATCTCATGCGAAAAATGTCTTTGTCAGTTCCATTTAGTGCCAGTCGAAAGACATGAAGAAGTCTTTGACATGAAGATGGATCAAGCTACTTTAAGGTCATTGAAATGTGTTCTTGATTAAATAATCAAACAGCTTTTTTATTCTTTTAATAATATTGTCATTGAATCTTTAAAATGATTTGATTTCAATAGAACATCCCAAAGACTCGTTTTACTGTTACAATAGTTTTATGAACTGTTAATGAGCAAGTCCAAATAGAGAAAACAAATTGGATTTAGGAATCAACAAATGAACCTTTGATTGCGCCACTGTAAATCAAATGGTGCAATAAATTCTTTGAGGAAACAATGCTTTTTTATTTGTCTTGCAAATCCTCGTTTTGTTATTTGATTGGAATTATCAATGCCTCAAAAGGGGACATTCTCGCCCACTGAAATAATTAAAATGGTTTGAGGAGAGTTTTTGGCCGCTAAGGGAAACTGTCAAAAACCAGGGAATTGGTCTAAATAGTAAAGAGATAAAATCGGCATATTAACTTGATCATCGTCAGTGTGATAGATTAAAAAGTACTGTGAACATACGATAACTTCTTATCACTGGATCTTAAAGTAAATGATGTCACCTATTTCAAGATTTCGGTCCTTTACATTAATGTCCTATAGTCCAGTAATTTACAAAAATATGTTTGCATAAAACACTTATAGCCTTGAACCATATAGTCCTGATGACGAAAAAATCAATCTATTTGTTCAGTAAATATGTACTGTTCGTGAGGTCATGACTTTCATACCCTGAGACAGTACACAATCATCAAGCAGTTATTGGAGCAAGGAGGCCTATATCAATATTTTATTGTTATAACAAAAGATCGCACGGTTCTATGTATACTCTTTGGCAATTTTCAAATCAATGCACGGTTTTCTCAAAAGATCAATCAAACAATTCAATATGATAATCGTTACATGGACATTGACACATCTTGACATAATATTGATCATTGTTATATGATTAGTAGGGAACATTGATTCAGTTGAGCATAATATCTAAAGGAACAAGACTCAAGAATATGATAAACATCAACCTAACCGCAACACACTTTCTCACTAAAACAGAAAAAGCTGGTAAAACATATGTTCCAATTTTGTATTATTGTCTTAATAAAGTAATGTTTTATTGGCAATGTATAAGTAAACTTACTTTGCTTTGACATAAACTCCTGTTTGGGAATGATGGCAAGCAGTTGTCTACATAAACAATAGAATGTTGCTAAATGTAGGCTTATATTCTTCTACAACACGAACCAAGGCCTGACACATCGGACCAACAGTGGAAATAGGAAGTCTCACGAGAATAAGTGACTTCCTAATTAGATTAGAAGGTAATTGCATTCAAAGAAATGTCCGTTTCACAACTAAGAGTGAGGCTCAAGGCACTGAAAGAATGAATCTTTTATGGCTTGTTGTCCCAAAGGAGATTACAATCAAATATTGTCCGTTTTTGAATAGAGAATATAACATCAACGTAATTTAATTACTATCTTTTCCATTTATGTTTCTAAGAATATTATCAACCCTTGATGATACGATCTGAAGGACAACAATTATTTAACTAAATCAGGTGGTTATCTAATATATTTGATAAAACATCATTATGTTCCATTCGAGCGATTTTTGAGTGATTTAGTTAACAGATAATTAAACTACTGCTCCACCTTCGTAATATAATGGCAATCTTACAATCACGAAATATTTAAGATTTTGAATTTGAAATCAGGACAAAGATTGGATGCATGAATATAATCAAGACTTGTTCATAAGGATAAACAACAGGGGATATGTTAGAGCAAGAAACGATATATCTTTTGAGCTCATCATTTATCCTTGGAGCAAAGGCTATGACACGTTTTTTGTTCCAAGGCATTGGCATAAGGTATAACAGTTACAATGAATATGTTCACAACTGTTGGCAGAGTCACTTCATTTAGTAGGCATAGAGCATGCTGTAGTGGTCATTTGTTTAGTGACAATGAATCATTAAAAGTTATGATTCTTGGCTGAAAAATTGACAATGACGCAAACGAACATCACTAGTCATGAATAGCCACCTTTCATTGATATTGATTTGATAGATATGTTTTCAGGATATTATAGAATGCCAACCTTCCAGGTATGTTATTAAATATCATGAAAACAAGATACATGCAAGCTTTTTATGTTTTGTTAAAATGATTTAGTAACTAGTTTCATGGTGCAGTAAGACAAATGAACTATGAGATAATGGTATAAACTGATTTATATTTAATAATCAGTTTGAATTGTGAGAGAAATACAGCTGTACCTTTCGACAAACACAGTTGAGTCTCCTACAATAATCAATAAGTGGGTAGTTGGGTCAAACACGAACTTATTGTGTACCGAGACACCACTATCAGATCAATCTTGTGTTTCAGTGTCATTTAATTAGCCCAGTTTGGAAAGGTGAATGATCCCAATTACTGTGTGATGAGCAAACCCTTTCTTCTATTACCTCATATACGTTGTCTCAAGACAACGACTATTTGTTGAGACGTTAAATGTTTGAACATTGCAATGGCACTTAACAAATTGTATACTGAGGATTTTAACATTAAGGTTAAATAAAGTAGGTTTGGGATTTAGACATAAAGCAAGTAAGCAAGCTAACAGAGAAATGATTAGAAGCAGGTTTGTACGACCTCTTGAAATGTTAAAAGATATGAAGAACACTTTGCAATAAAAGATTTATCAAGCTACTTTAAGGTCTTTGAAAGGTGTTCATGATCAAAGAATCAAACAGCTTTTTAATTCTTGTAATATTATTGTCATGAATTTTGATTAAAATGAATCTTTTGATTTCAATAGGACATCCCAAAGACTCGTTACAGTTACAGATACAATAATTTCATGAACTGTTAATGAGCGAGCAGCGCAAATCCAAATAGAGAAAACAAATTGGATTTAGGAATCCACAAAAGAACCTTTGATTGCGCCACTGTAAATCAAATGGTGCAATGAATGCATTGAGGAAACAATATATTTTTATTTGTCTTGCTTTTTGTTATTTTTGTTTTCCTCGTTTTGTTATTTGATTGGAATTATCAATGCTTCCAAACGGGACATTCTCGCCCAAAAGAGGTCGATGAAGTCATAAAATGTTGATCAAGCCTCTGTTCTAATTAGCATATTTAGTGGACTAGAAAGTGTGACACCAGAATGGAAACAACGAATACTAGTCGTCTTACTGTGTGGAGCGCTATTCGAAAGTCATCATTTTGTTAACTGTAATTTTGGCAAAGGCCTTTTGACATGAACCAACCTGTTCGTGTGATATGACAGAGGCAGATCAAGACATGAAATGTTGATACAGCCTCTGCACTATTACGCCTTCTTTGTGAAATATAAAATGGGAGATGCCTGATTGGAGGCAATCGAAGTTAGTTGCGCAATGAGCGACGCTGTTCTAAAATCATAATTTTGGCTACTGAATCAAGACAAAATCATTGTGATATGAACCACCCTTTCCATGCCAGAAGCGTTGTCATTTGATAAAGAAATTCAAATGGATTGTGTTGCAATTTTCTTCCGCAGGGGAAACTGCCAGAACCCACGGATTTCAGCGCAATAGAACAGAGGCTGTATCAACATTTCATGACTTGATCTGTTGTTGGGAGAGCATAAGTTTTGTCATGAACTGAAAAAATTTAAATGATTTGGGAATACTTTTTTGCTGCATGGGGAAACTGCCAAAAACCAGGGATTTGGCCTAAATAGTAAAGAGATAAAATCAGCATTTTATTAACTTGATCTTCGTCTGTGTGATAGATCAAACAGTATTGTGAGCATACGATAACTTCTTATCACTGGATCTGAAAGTAAATGATGTCACCTAATTCAAGATTTCGGTCCTTTACATTAATGTCCTATAGTCCAGTAATTTACAAAAATATGTCTGCATAAAACACCAATAGCCTTGAACCGTAAAGACCTCATGACGAAAAAATCAATCTATTTATTCAGTAAATATGTACTGTTCGTGAGCTCATGACTTTCATACCCTGAGACAGTACACAATAATCAAGCAGTTATTGGAGCAAGGAGGCCTATATCAATATTTTATTGTTATAACAAAAGATCGCACGGTTCTATGTATACTCTTTGGCACTTTTCAAATCAATGATCAATGTTCATGGTTTTCTCAAAAGATCAATCAAACAATTCAATACGATAATCGTTAGATGGTCATTGACACATCTTGACATATTGATCATTGTTATATGATTAGTAGGGAACATTGATTCAGTTGAGCATAATATCTAAAGGAACAAGACTCAAGAATATGATAAACATCAACCTAACCGCAACACACTTTCACACTAAAACAGAAAAAGCTGGTAAAATATGTGTTCCAATTTTGTATTATTGTTTTAATAAAAGAATGTTTTATTGGCAAAGTATAAGTAAACTTACTTTGCTTTGACATAAACTCCTGTTTGGGAATGATGGCAAGCAGTCCAGTTGTCTACATAAACAATAGAATGTTGCTAAATGTAGGCTAATATTCTTGTACAACACGAAGCAAGGCCTGACACATCAGACCAAAGGTGGAAATAGGAAGTCTCACGAGAATAAGTGACTTCCTAATCAGATTAGAAGGTAATTACATTCAAAGAAACGTCCGTTTCACAAATGAGAGCGTGGCCTTATCAGGTCAGGTGTGTTTCTAAAAATATTATCAACTTTTGATGATACCATCTGAAGGATATATTTGAGATAACATCATCATGTTCAAATCGAGATGTTTGGTTGATTTAGTTGACAGAAAATTAACTACTGAACTGCTCCAGCTTCGTATACAGTGTGTTTCTAAAAATGTTGTCAACCCTTGATGAGACGATCCGAAGGACAAGAATTATTTAACTAAATCAGGTGGTTATCTAATATATTTTGTATAACATCATTATGTTCAATATGAGAGATGTTTGGCTGATTTAGTTTACAGATAATTCAACTACTGAAATGCTCCACTGACTCTCTTACAATCAGGAAATATTAGAGAATTCAAGACAAATCAGGACAAAGATTGGATCCATGAATATAATCAAGCCTTGTTCATAACGGGGAATAACAGGGGATATGTTAGAGCATGAAATGTTATATCTACAGAGCACATAATCTATCCTGGGAGGAAAAGCTATGACACGTCAAAACACAATAGTTCCAAGGCATTGGCATAAGGCACAACAGTTACAATGATATGTTCACATCTGTTGGCAGAGTCACTTTATTCAATAGGCATAGAGCATGGTGTAGTGGTCAGTTACGTCAATCTTTGTAAGTGCTGTAATCATCCAGTAGTACTGACTGTAGCTGATAAGATTTATTAGTGACAATGAATAATAAAAGTTATGATTCTTGGCTGGAAAATTGACAATGACGCAAAGGAACACAACTAGTCATGAATAGCCACCTTTCGTTGATATTGATTTGATAGATATGTTTTCAGGATATTATAGAATGCCAACCTTCTAGGTATGTTATTAAATATCATGAATACAAGATACATGCAAGCTTTTTATGTTTTTTAAAAATAATTTAGTAACTAGTTTCATGGTGCAGTAAGACAAATGAACTATGAAATAATGGTATAAACTTATTTATATTTAATAATCAGTTTGAATTGTGAGAGAAATACAGCTGTACCTTTCGACAAACACAGCTGTGAGTCTCCTACAATAATCAATAAGTCGGTAGTTGGGTCAAGCACGAACTTATTGTGTATCGAGACACCACTATCAGATCAATCTTGTGTTTCAGTGTCATTTAATTAGCCCAGTTAAGAAAGGTGAATGATCCCAATTACTGTGTGATGAGCAAACCCTTTCTTCTATTAGCTCATATGCGTTGTCTCAAGACAACGACTATTTGTTGAGACGTTAAATGTTTGAACATTGCAATGGCACTTAACAAATTGTATACTGAGACTTTTAACATTAAGGTGTAAAGAAAGTAGATTTGTGATTCAGACATAAAGCAAATAAGCAAGCTAACAGAAAAATGATTAGAAGCAGGTTTGTAAGACCTCGTTTTCAGTTCTATCTTCAAATAAGTACAAACCTTTAAAGGGGTAGTAGCACGTTTTTTGACCTGACATCACCTTATGTTCCCCTTAAAAACGTGCTACTGCCCCTTTAAGGATATCATTGTCTCTTACAACAGCGGTTTTCTGATTTATGTAATCCTTTCATCTGCAAATTTCCTTTCTGCCAAGTTAATGCATATTGGATGTTACATATCTAACATAAAACGAACGACCGATCAGTAGGAGGCCATACAAACATGAATTGCACTAAATACTAGGAACAGCAAAAACATTTTGGGTTTAGTTTAAATATTAGAGACTTGTAAATTCAAATACTTTTATTTTAATTCTGAAATCAAAGAAAAAGTTTCGCACATTCTTTCATTCGATAATTCAACTGTCTTAAGAAGATGTGAAGAATAGAAGAGTAATTGTTGAGTTTATTATTAACTTACGTTAGTGTCCATATTAAGAGATTTAGTTTGATTCTGTGTTTAGTACTATGGAAAGCAATATCATATATAGTCTAAGATCTGTTCCATATTTAAAGGGGGTCTCCAACTTCTAATTTTTCACTTCCAGTGTTTTATTAGTGAGGCCCTCTCCGACCCTCTCGGGGCCTCGCTAATAAAACACTGGAAGAGAAAAAAAAGGGGGGGGTCCCCAACTTCTAATTTTTAACTTCGAGTGTTTTATTAGCGAGGCCCTCTCTGACCCTCTCGGGGCCTCCCTAATAAAACACTGGAAGTTAAAAATTAGAAGTTGGAGACCCCCTTTAATACATACATGTATCGTTTCAAGACCTTTGTACCATGATCTTAAAACGCTTCTGATATGTGTGAAACGTGTTGCAAATCTCTTACTGTATGTTGGATGTGTTGTATGTATTGGCGAAATGTTAAAAACTGTTTGTATGTTTCGTTACGTTATGGTAAACTACATAGTGAAAGGTACTTTTTCTTATATTTGTTAATAGATGTTGCACTGAAAGTTATTAATTCAAAACCCTTTAAATATATTGTTCATAAGATATTGGTCAAATAACTATATAACATAAATATTAGGCCAAAACAGCAACGATACACAGTTTCTCAATGAAGCTACAGCTAAGTAAACATTGTGTTACAAGGCGTCTGCTTGTCGCCGTCCAGCAACAAACCAAAACAAGGCTGAGAGGCCACGGGAAGGGGATACCGGAAGTGACGTGGCAGTAGGTGAAGCGTTCGTCTGCTTATATGGAAAATGATGAAATCCGTAGTTCTGAGTTTTCCAAGCGATTAACAGTATGTCCTATCATTGTGTTGCTGTCAACTGTCCTAGAATATCTCCTGATGAAGTTTCCGTAGACAAATTCCCATCACATTGATCGTTTCACGCCAAATTGACCCGCTATGTTGGGTCAAACAGAGCAATGTGACAATCTACATCGAACTCACGTGTTCCGATCACTACACCGATTTTCTGTTTCGAGCTCGCATTTTCACTGAATGAACAGTTTGGCATGCAGAGAAAAAAGAGATTAGTAAAATATAAAACATAGCACAAAGTTTTTGGCTGATTTATGGTAATAATCCGAATTTAAAGTGCTCACATTTAGATTTGAACGTTGTGTAAAAAGGTTGAATAAACAATGACATTGGTCTGCAGGTGTTATTTACTTTCTTTAGATCAGATACTCACTTATTACACAATTACTTTACTGTCTATCGTATTTCCTGTCTGTTTCCTTATTAAAAGCTATCAAATGATGCCTATAGCAGGTAGGTTATATAATGCACAATCATCAACACCTGGCTATTTTATGACATCAGCTAATTAGGGAACATCAAATAGCAATTGTATTCCTTAGTGTCCCTTTTTTCTCCGATTGGTAAATTATAACCTGTTGAAATTTGGAATACTTTTTTTGCTCTATCTGATAATTATTTTGAATAAGGTTCATTTAATAAATCTTCATTCTGTTGGGCCATGTATCGGGTATTGTTGTGAAAAATATCTCTTCTATGTACAAGAGTGAAAACATTAAGATTGTCAGTGAAATGCCCTATTAAAATAATGTTTTAAACAAGGCATCAGACATCATCCAATACATGCCTTTCATTGAGAATTGTAACTTATCCATCACTAAATGAAAAACTAAGAAAAACGAGTCAAAGTCAAAGTCAAAGATATTTTTTTAAAATTGGTTTAAATGTATAAAAAATATTATTGTATAATAACATCCTTTCTGCTGTGCTACTAAAGTAATATTCAATAACAACAAACAACTGTGCACGAAGATATAACGGTTCACACGTGAGCAATTGTTTATGCCGAAAATACTTCCGGGTTCTCACGTGCAGTCTTATGACAACATTGCGCAAAGCAAAACCATCTATATGCTGTAGCATTATGCGCACAACTTCGTTTTTAATCAGGGTCTTACATTTTCATCAATACAAATTGCCAGTTGAATAAATAAACTACCGATTTATTGAAGGTTTGAGATGTTTGGATGTTGTTTAGGGTGTTTAATCGACGGTTTAACATCGAGCTGTTCTGTTAGCTTGTGTTGTTTTACATAACGAGGGCACACAACGGGGTATCACATCACCTACTAACACGTCACGAGTCAGTCACGCTTCAGTGCGTTTTATTCTGTTCGCCGCCCTAATTAGGCCGTGTTATTTATACAGTCGTAATTAAACCGTTTCTAGGTCGATTTCAGAAATTTAAAGTTGAGTCCATGTGAAATTGTTATCACTATTTCATGAATCCCGAAAGTTGCCATATAGCATTTCAGTCCATCTTTAATTAAACACATGATATGCTAACTTTCTTGTAACTGAATAATATTAATCATAACCAAACTTTTAACATCACAAAAACTCAATTCACAACCAGGAAGCGCCATCATTGCTTTAAATATCACTTCTCTCATCGAATAATTGCTAAGTTTGTATTCGCTTCTTACTAATCTTCTAGAAACCCCATGTCTAGTCCAATGGTGTCATGAAAGAAGATACATAAACTTCTTGTTCTAAAGCACTTCTGTCTTAGACAAAGCTATGGTTTGCTCTCAACTTGGAGTAAATCAATTCTTCTGTAAGTGCTTTCTTTGATGTACCACCGACAAGAATAGCTTAACTTGAGTCTCCAATCTTGACGTTACATAATGTTTCCCCTAATGTGTATATGGTTTCTTTGAGAGTTCAGTTCGGTGCCAGATGAAAAGCATGAAAAGTCTTTCAATTTGAAGTTTTCTAACTACAATTTGGATGAAAAGAGCGTATTTTATCATATTACAAAAGAAAGAGGAAATATAAGTCAAAAGGGAGGTCGATTTCAGGTACTTTAAATTACACTTCAAACCATTTTGATCACATACAGTTACATTACTCATGGGTAATTCAAATTTCATCAAAGTTATACATTTTTAAAAACTTCTTAAGACCTTCTGAAAAACTTCATATGACGTGAAGACCTAGAGGATCAAAGTTTGTCAAACTTTTACTGACTTACAAGATATGACAGTCCCATGCACCCTGACAAGTACCCTAAGAGTATTGATGATCAAAAACGAATAGAGCGTAAAACTCGCATCAAAATGTGCATTTGCTTACATTTAGCTCTCTTTGTGTGTAATCATCAAATTAACAATATTCACATTGGAATGCAAGATACAACAGAACTGATATAAAGTTTCACATCTACATTTTATTTGGATGTGTCTCACTTGGAACACACCACACAGGTCAGCTCCCAGTTGTCATGATAAGGAGGACAAGGCAAGGAACCACATTTCCCTTCAACTGAGAACAACAACTGACCATCTGCACTATCCTGGCCTCCTGGTATAGATTCGGGATCAGAGTCCACGCAGATGTATTCCCCAGTTGCCCTGTTGACCCCTGGTCCCATCAGATAGCCAGAGTACTCAAGGGTCCAGCCAGGATAGCAAACATTCCGTGCAGGAACCATGATTGATTTAGTCTTCGTGCTACTCTCACAGACCACACAGGGCATGTCTTCATGATGCATGTTGCTGAAATACATATCTGGATATATACAATCGTACTCCGTGCCATAAATGGTGGAGCCATGACCGGTGTCAGAATGTCCTCCGATGGTGTAGTTGTCATAGACGGGCTGGTCTGGCAGACACAGGATGGTCGCTGCTCCAGGACCCTTTCTGTTGAAGAAGGTTCCCCCGACATAGCCTGTCAAAGAATGAGTAAATACCTTGATAAGTATTGCTTTGTCAAATTTGATTTAAAAAGTTGTCATGTAAATATTGTAGCCCAAAAGCCTTCAAAGGTTTTCATATTTTGTAACATTTGGCCATGTTGATCAACATGAATGGTATTTTTTTATCATCTTGTTTTTGTGTTAGCATTTTTGGATGTAATGTTATTATGCAAGTAATGCTTAAGAACAATCGCCTTTTTCAGGCGCCAATGAACATGCAAATGATGTCCTGTTTATTTTTAAGGTCACCAGCATTACACTCGAGAAAACACAATAAACAACGTCTACATTGTACAGCTTTGAACATATTGAATGGTTAGTTACCCAGGGGCGATTCTGAACTACACAATATCTTCAAATTCATAAACAGTGAGTATTTTATCCCTTTCAGGATAAACTGCGTGAGAAGTGATTTCAATCTTGGTAAGTATCTGAATGACTCTATTATGCAAGTAAGGCGTTAAGAACAATCAGCTTTTTCAGGCACCAATGAACATGCAAATGGCGTCCTGTTTATTATTTAAGGTAACCAGCAGGTAAGGTACAGACCCGTGCCAGTTTTATTCGGACAGTGACGTTTTTTCCATAGACTTGCATGTTAAATTGGTGTAGCATAAATAATTTTCATGAAACAGATTCTTGTTGTATTATGTTCAAACTTGGCATGTTGAATTCAAATCAACTCAGCTTGAAGTACATAATTTATATTTTATTATCCTATTATTACTCATGTAACGTCGTCAGATTTACCGACTTATGTACAAAATTAAGAGATCTGTCCCATAGGTCGCCATTATAAACTTGTTCACAAATATGTACAAAATTTGATTGAATTACTGTCATTCCTTAGATAATCGATTGAAAATGAAACAGAACTTATGAGGTTGTAGCTGGGATGATTCGTCACAAATGGGCAAAAAATGAACAGAATCCGACGGAAATTAAATTAGTGAAAATTATTTATGCTACACCAATTTAACATGCAATTAAGTTTATGGAAATAATGTTACTGTCCGAATATAACTGGCACGGGTCTGTAACTCGCGTAAACACAATAAACAACATCTGCATTTGAACATATAGAATAGTAAGTTTCCCAGGGGCGACTTTGAACTACATAATCTCTTCGTGAGATTCATAAAAAGTGACTATTTTATCCCTAGCAGGCTAGACTGCGTGAGAGGTGTTTTTCAATGATGGTAAGTATCTGAATGACTCAAACGTCATATAATGCCTCACACAATATTACACACATTATTTATTCACAGTGGGTTTTCAAAATGCGCCCTGCCTTTTTGTTTTCCGCCTTGCCCTATTGCTTGCCAAAATCTTGTTATATACATTTTCAAATTTGCAGGTGTATTTTAATTACTTGATTAAATGCAATTATAATGCAATTCCTTTGTTTTAACAGATCATACAGTTTACTGACCAATGTGGATACAGGTACAATAAGGAACTTCTGACTCAGTGTTTGAGGCGGATGCAGCTTCATGATCTCAAGTGAGTTAATTGCAGATGTTTGAAATCCATTTCTGTTTTATATTAATTGGAGTAAATATTGGGTTATCGTCACATTAATTCATTACTACAAGCAATCGAACCATCCGTATTTTTCGTGTTTAAGTCCCCTTTACATTCTCACCCCACAGAGGCAGATCAAGTCGTGAGATGTTGATACAGCCTTTGATCTATTACGCCAAATCCGTTGGTTCCGGCAGTTTCCCCTGGCGGAAAAAATGCACCACGATCCATTTGAATTTCTTTATCAAACTAGATTAGCGTTTGCGGAATACCGCAAAAGCAGAGCAGCCCCGGAACTTGGGGTTTCGCCTTACCCTGTTCCGCCTTTTACAGGCCTCACCAAATTGGGAATTTTCTCGTGACCTTGACGTTTGACACTCAAGGTCACACAATCAATGAACACATTTCATTGAGTATAACATTATTGTAATGAAGTAAAGTGTACAAAAATTAAATTAATCCATTTTCTCCATATATGTTGACCTTGCTGTGACCTTGACCTTCGACAGTTCGTACCCAAAACTTTTTGAAAATGTTGTACTTCTCAAGAGATAATATATACAAAATCTAAACTTCATAGCACAAAAACTTTTCAAGTTATTGTGTTTACAAGGTATTGCAATAACTCATATCTCATGACCTTGACCTTTGACCTTCAAGGTCACACAATCATTGAACACTTTTTATTGAGTATAGCAATCATGTATTGATTAAAAGTGATCATAGTTAAAATTAAGCATTTTCGCTAAACCATGCTTAAGTCATGACCTTGCTGTGACCTTGACCTTTGACGGATTGTAGCCGAAACCTTTTCAAAATTTTTTACTTTTCCAAGGATGATATATACCAAGTTAGAGCTTCATAGCACAAAAACTTTTCAAGTTATCGCGTTTACAAGGAATTTTGCGGTGATTTTATAACTCGTGACCTTGACCTTTGAACTTGAAAGTGAACATGTCATAATGATTCCCTGGAAGTATTAACATTTAGACATATTCATGAGTTCTGAAAAGCTAAATGGGATAAAGTTATACCCAAATTTAGTGCATTTTGTAATAACTCATATCTCATGACCTTGACCTTTGACCTTCAAGGTCACACAATCATAGAACACTTTTTATTGAGTATAACAATCATGTATTGATTAAAAGTGTTCATAGTTAAAATAAAGCATTTTCGCTAAAACATGCTTACGTCATGACCTTGCTGTGACCTTGACCTTTGACGGATTGTAGCCAAAACCTTTTCAAAATTGTTTACTTTTCCAAGGATGATATATACCAAGTTAGAGCTTCATAGCACAAAAACTTTTCAAGTTATCGCGTTTACAAGGAATTCTTAGAGTGAATACATATCTCGTGACCTTGACCTTTGACCTTGAAAGTGAACGTGTCAAAATCGTTCCCCCGAGGTATGAGTAATAAGGTATGAATAAGAGTTCTGGAAAGCTTAGTGGAAAAAAGTTATAGCTAGTAGTACGAGTGCGGGGGCGGCGGCGATGGAAACTTCACAAAAACTGATAGCAGCCCCGTCCTTAGACGGGGCTGCTAATGACAACGCTTCTCTCGTAGAAATTGTGGTTTATATCACAATACTTTTGCCATCATTCAGTAGCTGACTGCACAACTAACATTGATTGCCTCCAATCAGGCATCTCCCATTCTATCTTACAATGTCGGCGTAATATAAAAGAGGCTGTATCAACATTTCATGATTTGATCTGCCTCTGTGGGAGAGAATGTACCTTAAAGGATGGTCATAACTTTGAAAGAATTTTTGCTGATTCATAACTTCACCGCCTTCTCCTGACAAGGGATTAAAATTACTTTTATTTTTTTGCCCTTTCTTGTTAAAGTTTTATTTTTGAAATATACCCGCCCTTTCCTTTTTTCAAGCTTGAGAAATCAGTCTCACCTTTGTACACAGCCTGGTTGTCAGCCGGACAAGACGTTCTCCCCCACCTGGTGAAGGTAGATCCTCCCGCTGATCCAATTCAATAAATGATAATCTGTATAATTTGCATTTTATAACAATGACATAAGTATGTCCAATTTCTAATGTAGATTGTAAGACGATAGTTGCCCCAGATCATATAAGACATGTGATTAAGAACTTACTTTTAAAGAGTGTAATGTTAAACAATTGGTACAAAAAAGTGAGAAAACATTGATATTAAGTGAAATTTGTCGTGATTGACAATTCCATTTGACATAGTTGAAATGTTAAACAATTGGTTCCGAAATTATAGAAAAGTGGTGGTGCAATATTGTTTACCTGTTTTGTGGTCTGGAGACTCTGTTAATCCACCTGATGGTCGCGCACCTGGTTGATTCTTCACCACAGCTATATCTACCTCAGCTTTCTTCAGGTCTGCCTGAGCTGTTCTCAACTCAGTAGTGGTAATTTCCAGTTCGGTCCTCATCTGTGTCAGTTCTTTCTGAGAAGCAGTGAAGTCTGATCTCAACTGTGCCACCTCCTTATGAGAGGCAGACAGGTCCAGCTTCAGTTGAGACACTTCATCATCAGAAGCCTTGGTGTCAACAGTGTGTTCCAACAGGGCAAGATGACTCAGAAGACTGGAAATGTCTAGACTACCATCTGATTTAGTTACTGGCATAATGAGTCCAGTAACAGACCAAATCCCGAGGATAAGGACAAAAGAGTTGAGTGGTCCCATTCCTGAATGCTGTCACTGAATAAGACAATGCTTGCTTTGAAGCCAGGGTCTTTTATTAGCATATGGATAACACTACTTCACATGACATTTGACCTTCCCTATATAAAGTCAAAAACTAGAGCAGTCTGTACATTATGATAAGGGTATATTCTTAGTTTTGTGTTCCAAATTCCTTATGTAAGTGTTAAGATAGTTATTGTAGTGAAACAAATTATATTTACTAATTATTGAAAGATAGGCCTTTATATCTGCTAAGGTCAAAATTTTACTTTGCAATTATAAATATACAACCACTTAACTCGTTTCTTAAAAATCATATTACACTTTTTCGAAAGACGAAATACCAGTCTAATTTGGTTGCCATCTGTTTCTAATACCAGGTATTTAACAACTGCACAGTAGGAAGAACCACATTCCGCTGTGTCTCACGAAAGGATGACGTTACTTTTCTCTCGATCAAATGTTTACACGAATATAGCGAACAAATTTTAAAGTCCCGTTAGTTTATTGTTAGTTTGAAATAATTAAATTGATCTTTTAATCATTTGCACAATTGTTAGGTGATAGTGATAGGTTGAACACAATACGAAAACGTGTGTTTTAAAGTGACGTCCTTGCAGGCAGTTTTCAAACATAAATTACAATTGGAGGTTGATAACTGATAATGTCAAAGCACCTTGAAGACTTTCCTGTTGACTTAGGATTTATTCATTTAGTTTATTTAGAAACAATACAATACTGTAGTAGATACATACTTAACTATCAGGGTTTAGAATTCTCAAATCCTAGGCCAGAGTTGATATGAATAAACAGTACAATAGTCTACAAAAGAAATTTCAGTTTAAATATTTATATTAACTGCATGTCTGACAGAAACAATCCATATAATATAAAATTTTCAATTGAACTAAAAGTGGGTTAGTATTATGTACGACCCAAAACTGGAAATTGGAGGTCTCGTTAGTATAAATGATTTCCTAATTGGATTAAAAGGTATTTACATCCGTAGAGATGTCCGTTTTACCATTGAGAGCTTTGTCCAATGCATTGAAAAAAATATCTTTAATGACCTCAATGTTCAAGGGAGATTTAAATGAAATATTTCCTTTTTTTTAGATAATGTCTACCCGTCAAGCACATGTACAATTGGTGGAGAAACTACTGAATATGTAACAAATACTTAACAAAGTAAGTTTAATTATATCGAAATGTGAAAACTATCCACGAGATTTCGACAGACACTTATTCTAAAATAGTTAACTTCCACTCCTCAAAGTGTATCTCCAATTGCCATATTGTGCTTCCAGTAATTGCTTCATCGAAGTGCACAGCTTGTCGACTGGTGTATAATCGCACAAGTAATCAATAATGGTTAGTTTGGTTATGAAGTAATTGGGGATTATTTTTAGGTCATTTTGCGTTTTGCAATGGCATTTAATCAGGTCACTTCTAAAGGGCAATGATGCGACCTTTGCTAATAACATTTCAGATTCTCCGTACAGTGGTCAATCAAGTCATAAAATGCTGATCCAGCCTCTGTCCAAATACGACCAATTGCTACATGTTTGTTTAATGGAAGCGTCAGCTTGTCGTCTGGTGTATGTTCGTTCAAGAAATTAATATAGTGGCTAGTTTAGTCATGAACGAATTGTGTACCGAATTTCGCTTTAAAATCAACCTTGTGCTGAACTTGCATCAGGTCAGTTAAAGTTTGAAGATTAATCTTGTAGAATTTTATTGTAGATTTGTTGCATGCTAACAATCATATTCACATTCTCTCCGCGATATGGATTAAGTTATAAAACGATGATCCAACGTCTGTTCTAATACGACCGAACCCCCAGTTTCCCCACACGATAAAAAGTTTGCAGCAAAGATCGGCAAATTAAAAGACACATCGCATGGAAATGGCGGTACTCGTCCCCAGACGATTGCCATGATTAAGTAGCCAAAATAATGAGTTTTAATTGCACTCCTAACTTTGATTACATCCAAATAAGGCTTATCCCTTTCTAGCCCACAATCTCGACTCATTCAAACAGGGGTTAGATCAGCATTTAGTGACTTGATCTGCCTGTTTTTCCATGAAATAACAAGATGCTCATGTCAAATGAAAAAATCGAAAAGCAGATAGCTCATCAGTTCAAAGAATCAAAAGCACAGGTCAAGGTTAGTTATCACAATATGACTACAATGATTCTAGATTATCTTTGCTTATATTTCTTATAATATACAAATGTGTGATATAGGCAAGTAAGCAAACAAGAAGAGAATTCTCTTATAAACAGGTTTCTATGACCCGATATTCGTTCTATCTACAAATCTTCCTGTGGGAATACCATCGTCTCCAACAGCATTGATTTTCTGGTTTATGTAATCCTTTCATCTGCTAATTTCCTCTTCTGACAAGTTCTTACTGATGAGATTGTGTACATGTTACATAAAATTTACAATCCTATAATGTCAAAGGCAATAAAGTCGAATGAAGGACAAAAACAACGCGATTTTCTTTGTGCATTTTGGATATTCCAATCCATAAAATCAAATTATTCAAAACCAATGAATTCCTCTTTTCTGTTACTCGGTGGTTTATGTATATTGTCATGGAGAGTTAAATCAAAGTCACCATTTGGTGTGAGTATTATAACAATAGACACCAGAAATGAGATTATTAACCGAGTCTGTTTCATATCATTAATATATAATGGGAATCAAATTTGTAATTAGCGAGCCTTTTGCTGATGTTTCATGGTTAACTTAAAAAGAAGGAAACACCACTCCTCACAACATTTAAACAAAATTCAAATCAAAACGTTTTCGACAGAAGGAATCCTTACCGATAACTCTTCCTAATTTTTATATTTGTATTCCTATTACCAACTAGCTTCTGGTATAGTCATTGCTGGCAATGTTGCCCGACTCTGATGGTGTGGGTTCGAATCCCGCATGGGACTCGGCCCGAAATACGTACGAGATGTATATGGTGTGATCCCAAATATAACAATGTATATATTTTGGCCTCTTTTTCTCATTTATAAATGCCTGCATTAGTGCAAAACAACATGATAATTCAAACAAAACATACTATCACATTCACTTAAAACAGCAGACAGTTCACTTATCGGACAAATTTGCTAAGAACTAAGATATATTAACTGTCAAAAGTAATAGTATATGTAGTCAGATATCTATTTCAAAATTCATTGGGTACATTTTTGTTTTGAGGAACCTTTTGCCATATCATCTAATATCCTCGGACATGAGAATTGTTTTACTGTCTGTAATTACTTCTTTGATATATTGCTATTCTCGGTAGTGTATTTATTGTCGTAGGTTGAGTGTGTTGCATGCATTGGAGAAAGGATATATATACTGTTTGACTCAATATACTTACAATAACTATTTATCAAAACTAAATATATGTTTATGAAACGATATATAGTGAATAACAGAATGTTCAGGTTTCTATTTTACATGGGAAAATGGTTGGCAACTATGGTTCTATTGTATTGAGCTTTCATTGTGTTAATATGACCCTTGTTGACGTAAGTCTAAAGGTAGTCTTATTGTCATGTTGGGAGTGATATTGAAGTGTTGTGCGGTTAATTTAAGCCTGTGACTCATTCAAGTGTCCCTTTTAAACATTCGCTCATTACCGTAAGTCTTCTCAGCTCATACAAAACATGAACACATTACAATGGCTATTTCTATATCCTGAGTTCAATCCTATTGAACACTTGTGGGATAAAGTTCAAAGACCTTTGATTCTGACGTGTTGGAGGCGTACAAACCCAAAAAACACTATCAATTTTGCTGTCGTCGTTACTTTCATTACACAGACCGTGTTACCGGTGTGACTGTCAATGGTGGCCGTATCAGTTATTGGGGTTAGCCATCATGGTCACGTTGTGTTAATGGGTAGAATTTTCTACAGTCAAGAGAATACATTTTTGGTTATATTGCTTATGAAAAATGTTTCCATTATTATTGTTAAGATACGTTTTCTTTCGTATACCTCAGTCGGACACGTTTCCTTTGATGTTCATTGCATAGAACTTTTGATCTTAATATAATATATCAGCATAAACTATTTCCAGAAAATATGCGGTTGTTGAATTTTATACTTGTAAAATATCTTACTTTATTGTCGAAACCCTACCACAAACACCTTCATAAGTTGTGTATAGATTTACAAATATTGCTTACACTTTTCACCAGTACCCATCATTTTCAGACCCAGTCTTTAGAAAAGGTGCTGCAGTAGAAGAAGAACAAATCACTTGTTCTAAACCACTTCTGTCTCAAACCGTAATAAGTTTCCTTTCAAAGGGGTTTAAATGGGTAAACAAATTATTCCGTTTGTGGTTTCTTTGAAGTTCAAACTTGAATAATTTTAACTGTAATTACATACCCTGCTACTCATCATATGTTTGAAACGTGGAGACATTACGCTGACATAGCAGGTTGGTCTTACATACAAGAGTTACTACTTCACATCTATATAACGGTTCTTGTACATGTGTATAGGATTTCTTTATGAGTTCTATGAGGTGATATCTGAAGAACCTTCACATCGAAGAGTTAGCATGCAATTTTTTTTGGATTACCACAACGATTTTTCAAAGAGACGATTGAAAGGAGTTTTCAGTTGAATTTCTTTGCAGCAACTGTTTAACCCTTTAAATTGAACTTGTTTATTAGCTTTGAAAAATAAATATTATCAAGTTCCATTTTTCCGCATTTTTCTTATCCTGTTCGGTACCTAACCCAGAAAATACGTATTGGACTTTCGCATATCTGCAATTAAAGTCAAGTCATTATTAGAGTACGAAGGCCTCAGGTCCATATACAGTGCAGTACATTCATTATAATGTTATGCCTTATTTTACATTATTATTTACACAATTGGTGTGCCATAAATTATAAGCTGTACAAGTAATTGTATAATAAGTTGTTCACTTTACACTGGCTCTGGTAACTGACATTTTATGTAGGTCACACTTAATGCCTACAGCATTTTGAGATGATGATCCTATTGATTTTCTGAACCCCCTATGGACCAAACTACAGACATATCCGGCTCCACGCTTGTAATTGCATCCTGTAGTGATCATTCAGTCTGTTCCTTATAACATTACAGTTGGGAAATGCATGAATTAGCTCACGTTTACAGGTTTTACAGTCATCGATCCTTTATCTTGCTTATTTTCCTTTATCAACTGTTGATTTTTTGGGGGGATTTTCAATTAATATCATAATGCATCAATCCACGGAAAAGAACAGACACCGTTGGACGGCAAAATGGATGTATGCAAAATTTGAAAAACAAATATTATTAAAGGGGCAGTAGCACGTTTTTTGAAAAATTTATATTTTCTAGTTTTCTGTGATAATTGTATGTTAATGCTTAATGTATTGTTTTGATAGTGTCAAAAATCTCATAACACAATCCAATCAGGGGTAGTCAGAGAACAAATTTTAAAGATTCACATAAAGTCAATTGGCGGCCATTTTTGTGTGATCACCTTTAACTCATTTTGTGTAAGTAAAACGAATCGCATGGCTAAACTTAACATGATATATTTGAAAAGGTGCTACTGCCCCATAAGACACTGTAGCAAATTTCATAAAATATGTTTCCATTGTTAAACTTTCCAGATTGAATAATGGTTTATGTATTATGCAGTTTGTCGTATATACCGGTGTCGTGTTCAATGTGAAACTTCATGTAGCCATTTAAGTGTTAACATCATTTAATCGAGCGAATTAATTCGAGCAAAGGAAATCGATTTTCATAGCTCAACGGAACTGTTCGTGTAAGGACTCCATTGTCAGGCCCTTTAAATACGTGGGAAAACGTGAAATAAACTACCGGGCAAAAGAAAGGTTTTACCGACTTCACTTGACTAATCACAAAAAACAAAGCCATATGTGAGATTTTTCATGATCAATTTATAAACACAAAAGGGGTCAAAATTGAAAATTACACAAATAAGAGTTCACTGAAAACTTAATTGAAGAATCCATTATGGGCACAGTAGTCAGGTAACACGTTATCAGTAGCGAGTGTGACCACCCTGGGCATCCATGCACGCCAAAACACGCCTCCTCAATGTCATCGTCAATCAGAACAGAACAGAACAGAACAGAACAGAACAGAATTTTATTTGTATATGGGCCACATGGCCTAAAGTACAATAAAGTGGAAATAATGCAACGGGATCTCACGTGACATTTGCCCGTAACTTAAACATATTTTTCAAAAATATGGCAACATTTTGTATGGTTTTAACATCTTTCGTACATAAGAGACTGTGAATATTTGACATTGGTGGAATATATTTCACCCGAAATTCTGAGTATTTTTTACAAACAAATAAAACATGAAATTCATCTTCTAGTGCACCGTTGTTACATAATTTACAGACAAAGTTCTTTACATCAATATCTTTTGATTTACGATAATAGTTTACTCTTAGATTGTGTAAAGAAATTCTGAATTTACAAAATGATCTAATCAATGAGATGTCGTTTAAGCTGCAGATATAGCTTTCTGGCTCCAAGAGAGAATTGAAATTACTATAGAATCTTAAAAACTCTGAATTATTTATACTTGCTTGCCAATTTTGAAAAGATATGTCTCTCAGACGTTGTGAAAAAATATTCAAAAACAATGAAACATCGCCAACATCTTGGCTTATCCAAATATAAGAAAAACCACATGTAAATAATAGCATTCTTAGATCTGACAACCAACTGTATTTTCCACAATTATCATTTACTTCTAACATTTTATAACATTGATGAGGATAACGGTGACTTGGCATTCTTATTAACTTAATCCAGTATTTAACAGCACGCAGTTGTGTAGTAGTGAACATATTGTACCTACCAACTTCACCCAGAATAGCCTTATTTGATGCAAATTTACCAACTCTCAAAAATCGTTTAAAAAAAAGAAGCATGAACTTTTTCAATAGAGTTACGATATTTCAAACCCCAAATTTCAGCACCATATAACAAGATAGGAGCTAATTTGCAGTCAAAGATATTATAGGCTGATTTTAATTAAATTTGATGATTTTTATTAAATAGCTTTAGAATAGGAAACATTGCCTTTAAAGATTGTTAAGCTAGTACTGAGTAAGCCTTAGACCATTTAAAAGCTGATGAAAATGTTAAACCTAAATATTTATAATAAGTACTAGCTTTCAAATTTTCTTTGCCAATTTTCCATCTTTCATGACGTGCGATGATACCACCATTACGGAAGACAATAACATTACTCTTGTTAATGTTTACCTCAAATCCCCAGGTCTGACAAAACTTGTCAAGAATATCTAATTGCTTTTGCAAGCCATTTACACAAAACGAAAAAGTAACAATGTCATCTGCAAAAAGTAAAAGTAGAACATCCTCAATGTCTTGAGTTACAAAAACACCATGGTTACAACCTTTATACATATCTAGAACAAGTTCATTGATGAAAAATGTAAATAAAATGGGGCTAAGCATACATCCTTGCCTTAACACCCATATTTGTGGAAAATATTTGTGTTTTACCTTTTGATGTCCGAACACAGGCCCTCACTGATTGATACATACTTTTAAGAACATTATACATTTTACCAGTACAACCTTTCATATGAAGCTGAAATAATAATTTTTTCCTGTCTATAAAATCAAAGGCTTTTTTAAAGTCAATAAATGCACAGAAAAAGCGTCCACCAGCTTTAGATAAGTATTTAGAGCACAATGATTGTAATATAAAGATATTGTCTACAGTAGAATAGGAACTGCGAAATCCCGCTTGAGATTCCGACAGCAGTTCGTTTATTTCAACCCAGAGTCTGAAACGTCTTTCTAGAATACTTGTAAAGATTTTGCCAGTAGTGTTCAGCAGAGATATCCCTCGATAGTTGTTAGGGTCACTTGTACTGCCTGATTTGTAGATCGGAATAATCATTCCAATATTCCATGAACAAGGGAAACTTCCTGACTCTAGTATTTTGTTAAATTATAGTGTAAGATAAGGAGTTAGGCAACTTTTCAGAGCTATTAACATTTCAGGAGGAATTCCATCTTCTCCAGGAGCCTTTCCACATTTAAGTCTATCTATTGCTGTTTTTGTTCCCTCTTCTGTTATATCGGACGAAAGGAAGACATCAGTGTGATCACAAAAGTGATTGTCCACAAAATCGTCAATATTTTCACAATTACCTCTCTCACAACTGGTATTATTTAGAAGATTTTTAAAATAGACAAACCATATTTCATGGTTTATTGTTGGAGAACTGCTACTGTTACCGAGGCATTGCTTGACTGTTCTCCAAAATTGCTTCAAATCACCATGTTTAGCAGATTCATTAAGTTCCTCTGCTTGCTTCCTTAGAAAACATATCCTCTTCTCAGCATTGTTTAAAGTTTGCTTTAGCAAGCAAGTAATCTTTTATGTTTATGTCACTTTTATATCTTCGTCAGTAGTTCAGATGTTTATATTTTTCCGATTTAAGATTTTCGCACTCCTGGTCAAACCAAGGTGGTTGACGTTTACGTGCTGTGTTGCCATGATGCAGTACAGATGGAGACTGGGTTCCACACATAGCAAATAAATTATTTAGTTGGTCTAATGCTTTAGGAATATCTGATTGAAGAGTATGTCTAAATACATCAAGCATATCACCGAACTTTTCACTCTGTTTCACATTTCTTAATTTCTTTACATCTTCTTCTGACAGTCTGTATTTAACAGTTGGGTAAATTGGAATATCTACATCGGTACTCGCATTGAAACACTGGTGTGCATCGGGTAAAATATCAGAAATTGAACAAACAATCGGCATATGGTCTGATTCACTCCTGGGAACGACAGTAAAATCTTTAACATGATGAAATATTTCAGTAGAAATAATAACATAGTCAACCACACTTGTACCTTGATGTGATATATATGTATAATTTCCAACTGTGTCACTCTCCGTACGACCATTTACAAAATGGATGTTAAATTGTTTACAAAGTTCAATGAGTTCTCTGCCATAGGCATTGCATTTATTATCAAGTGACTGTCTTGTTTTATTGAAATAATCTGATCTGTAGTTTTCAGGAAGGGGTAAATGGTCGGTATTATCATCAACATCGAAATCAGTTTCAGTTGCTGTTCTTGCATTGTAATCACCACACAGTATAAATGAACAATCGCCATATTCATGATCAGTTGATATTTGTAAAATACGATCTTCTAGAGTTCCTATTCCACTATTTTCTGTCAAGTCGTATTCCGGTGATCGTTCTGGATGGATATATAGAAAACAAATAAACATGTTGTCATGCGTAACGCTATCTAACTTAAAGAAAATAGCATTTTTCCAATCCGAGTATACTCGAGTAAAATAATGTGCCAATTCCTTTCGAATACACACAGCTACACCACTAGAAAACCGCCCAACAGTTGATATTCGTGACGGTTCACAAACATAACATTTATAGTCTGGAAATATAGTTTGTAAAGTGTTGAATGCATTAGGATACATAGTTTCTGTAAAAGCGAAAATATCATGTTTACAGCAAAAAGTTATCAGGCCATTGTAAGTATCAGTCAGTTTAGATCTTAAACCATTTATGTTCCATGAACAGATGGAAAGCGTTCTACCAGTTGATTTATCTTTATCATCATTGGTAACACAATCATCATCATGTTTATTGAGACCACGGCCACACCTCTAGGAACCTTTCGATGAAGAATCAGACCGATTTCCTGTACTTTGATAAGACTCATTCCTGGTTTTATCGGCCTGTTTCCAGTTTGGTCTGGTTCCAATTTTCTGGATATCTCTTACTGCCTCATCATACACTAACACATTTTCATCAATGACAAGCTTGTCGTAAGACAAATAGGCTGTTAAACCCTTAGATCGTGCTTCTCTCATGAATGGGAAAAGGCTGCTTCGTAATTTTCTTACTCTCTCAGTGAAGTCTTCAACAACGCGAATTGTCTTTTCACCTTTAAGAATTTTCATCGCACTCTCCAAGATTTGGGACTTATCCTTGAAGAAGGTAAACCGCACAATGACTGGACGAGTTCCTGATTTCGAATACAGACGATGTGCTCTCTCAATATGAACAAAGGAAGAGAATTCCGTATCCAGATTCAGTTTTTCTGCTAAGAAGGATCTTATTTTAGACTCACAAGATTCCCAAGACTCATTCCTATTATCTTGTATTCCATGAAAGATAAGGTTATTTCTACGACTTTAAGCTTCCATATTATCTGTTTTCTGTTCTAGCTTATCAATTTTATTCTTTAGTTGAGAGTTTTCGGCTTTGAGTTCATCAATTTTATCTTCAAAATTGTGAGAAAGTGTGTCCATTTTGTGATCAAGGGAGGTAAGTTGAGACTGAATGCTCTGCAGTGTTATAGCGATAACGTCATCAGGAATCCTGTTCCGTAAGTTCAATAGAGTCTGTTCCAGTTCTTGTCGGATCTCAGAGATGTTCAATGGGATTCATGTCTGGTGAATAAGGTGCCAAGGGCAATACGTTGACGTTAACGTTGTTCAGGTAGTCTTTAACAATTCGGGCGGTGTGAGGCCTTGCGTTGTCTTGTTGCAATAGTAAACCTCTTGGCTGCTGTTGAATAAAGGGTACCACAACAGGTCTCAGCACTTCATCAATGTATCGTTGAGCATTCAGGTTTCCTCGAATAATAACCATCCGTGTTGTAATCTGGCCACAAATGCCGCCCCATACCATGACGCCCCCACCTCCAAAAGGATGGACTTCTCTAATGCAGTTTGGCGCCAGTCGTTCTCCCCTTCGTCGAAAAACTCGAGCTCGGCCATCGTTCCTGAATAGATAGAATCGACTTTCGTCTGTAAAGAGCACTCTCGCCCAGTCACGTCGCTGCCACAGACGTACAGTTCGTGCCCATTGCAGTCTGCGTTGACGGCGTAGACGGGTCAAGGCCATTCCACGGAAGGGTCGGCAGGCTCGTATACCAGCCATACAAAGTCGTCGAAGGACTGTTCGCCTGCTGATGCCATACCCTAGTGCTGTTGCCGCCGTTGACGTCGCCGTCACAAATCGGTTTCGCAAGTGAATCTGACGGATGTAGCGGTCATCGGCCGGTGATGTCACTCTCGGTCTTCCCGATCTGGGCCGGTCGTGAGTCTGTCCTGTCTGCTGGTGACGAATTATCAACCTACTGATGGTGGTCTTTGAGCAGTTGAAAGTTCTGGCTATCCAATCTAAATAAATTTAGATCAACAGATTTTTTATTTTGTCATACTGTTGATCTAAGATTGACCAGTGTGAGAGGTCGTCCCGGTGACCTTTCTTATGCAAATAAGAAATTCGCGATTTGATCAATCAAATTCGACGTTACAAACAGTTCATAGTCGCGGAACGGAACGGAAGAAACATATAATAGCTTATGGCTGTTCTCAATAATAGGGTGCCTTGAGAAAAATAAATCTTGTTTTTGATACTGATAAGAAAAATATCGGTAGGTTGATTTTATTTTGGTTGTATGAAATATATTTAGTTTTATGGTTGACAAAAAAACAATATTTTTTAATAATTTGGATGGAAATGAAAGAAATTAGTACAAACGAGTTTGATCAAAAGGAGTTACCTCCCCTTGCATGAGGATTTTCGTAAATATTGAAATTTATCATGCTCTAACTTTATGATTATTATTCGCCACGTTAGTATCTGTGCGATGTGCAATCATCATTTGTCATTGACAACTAGCAAATACGCTAAATCATTTTAAAAAGAAAAAATGTAATCTATTAATACATCCAAGCAATCGGATAATTCATCGCTCTACTCCGCTCCAAATGACAGAGCTCCGAACATCATACTTAGTTGTTTTAACTTCCAGCGAGCTAGGGCAACTTTTCTGATTGGCCGAGCGGCTGATTTCAGAGGTCACCGGGATGACCCGCCTTACGGGCCTATCTTAGATCAACATGTATGACCAAATATAAAACCTGTTGATCTAAATTTATTTAGATTGTTGGCTATCTGACGTTGTGACGCTCCCATAGTGGCCATGCCGATCGCTCTGTCTTGTTGCGCTGGTGTAAGTCTGGGCATATTCTTGGTGTTTTTTTTGCTTACTGAATGCCTGTTCTGTCCAACGTCGTTATTTATTTCAATTATCGTGACTTGATCTGCCTCTGTGAGGGGAGAATGATCTTTGTCCAACAAAGGCAATTATTAAATATGTTCAATCGTTTTCAAATTAAATCAACTTTCTACGAAGATTGATAACATACAGAAGCGATAATTCCAGATTACCTTTTTAGTTCGGTGACTGTGTATCACAGTGTCACAGTGTTGTCACTTTAATAAAGACACACACTGACCATGTGACAAGATACTGACCTCGATTTGGACATTTGTACAAACATACGTATATTGAGATATTTTGATAAATAGTTATCATATTTATACAAGATTTCGGCGTATATCTTAAGAAATACATAAATTTCAAATTTCTTTTAGTCAAATGGAATATGAACATTAAATGACATCCAATCTTGATATTTGAAAGTAAAGGGACATTTGATATTTTAAGTAGCAGTCAGCATGAGTGTATGTTCGTTAGTAAAATATTATCTCTTAAAGTCATAGCCAAAATGATTATCGTTCAAATATTTGAAATGACATATCAATATCATCTTTATTTTCTGTAGATCGACCTTTCGTTTATTTCGATCGGACATGTACCTTCATTCTTAGTCTTAAATTTTTCAACTGTTCATATTTGCTTCATAAGATTTCATTTTGTAAGCTCAGTTGCAGGGCTTAGGTCCCTTGGTCATTAAAAATCCAAGATCGTTCCCGCTGTAATACAATAATTGGACGACCCCTTTAATTCAACGCCTGAATAGTTACATAGTCCTAGGTGGCTTTTGTCCTAGGTGGCATTTTTCCAGGTGGCTTTTGTCCGGGTGGCATTTGTCCGGTTGGCTTTTGTCCTGCTTCCAGTTACATAGTATACAGAAGGCAGGACGCTTGTAGACAGACAGACAGACAGATATTTTATTAATGCCTCACCACTATACAACATATGAAAAAAAAACAAATTAATGTAAAATGATATTAATATATACAGTGCCATTCTTGTAAAAGAATTATGAGAGACAATTATCGATATAAAATATTTCTACGTCTAGCTAAAATATTATGGCAGGTTTTGGCAGATATAAAAAACAAATTTTCATTATGTAAAATGGTGGTTAACATAAAATCTTCGCTTGATTCACTAAAATTCAAAATCACAGATTTGCAATAAGAAAACAGATTTTCCCGCAGATCAGTTTAGTTGGGGCATTGCAAAAGGACACGGGCTTCATCTTCTACCGGATCTGAGCATGTAAAACGAAAACGGGAATCAGCAGGAATATTTTGATATCTTCCCGTCTCGATCTTTATCGGGGCGACTCCACACCGAAATTTAGCAAGTGCTGATCTGTGTAATTTGTACCTATTAAGCGGCGTGGAGACAACCAAACACTACTGCAACATCGATAGATAGTTGAAGTAAGATATTCCCATTGAACGGTCCTACCAGGATATTTTAAGGACGCCTCTTATACTATTTGAAGAAGGATGTCAAGGCAAGTCATCTAGAGAAATAAATTCACTTCACGAAAACAATAAGTTTGCGAAAAAGTATTTTCATGCAGTTTTATGCAGGTGGTATGATACACTGGGGGTAAATTTATAAATGTAAATGATAGAAATTGCAATGCTATTGTAGGAGATTTTAATACCAAAGGGCAGAATATTCTCTCCATTTATTGCATGATTATTGTAAATAAATGCCAGAGACAAAAGAAAGCTTTAATAATTTCTGTTTATTTGAATCTAAACCAAAGCAACATCAGTGTTAGAAACATATTATATGTATATGTAGATCAGTAATAAATCAAATATAAAATGTAAAGTTCAGCCGTGCCATTTCTTTTCTAAAACAAAATGAATTAAAGGTGTTCACACAAAATAGCCGCAAATGGATTCATGTGAATCGTCATACTTTGTCCTCTATGGATGATTGACCTGTGTAATGAGGTTTTTGACGATGTCAAAATAATACATTTAGCATTAACTTACAATTATTAGTGAACAATTTAAAATATAAAATTATCAAAAAACGTGCTACTGCCCCTTTAAAGGTGCACTAGCACGTTTTAGGGGTAATGTAAGGTGATGTTTTTGAATATGAAATTAATGGTTCAAATTGAAGACAAAATTTATCTTAACAAAATTAAGCAGTAATAAATCAAATATAAAATGTAAAGTTCAGCCATGCGATTCCTTTTCTTACACAAAATGAATTAAAGGTGTTCACACAAGAATGGTCGCCAATAGGCTTTATGTTTTCTCTGACTATGGATGATTGGTTTGTGTAATGAGATTTCTAACACTATCAAAAGAATACATCTAGCATTAACGTAAAATTACCAGTGAAAAATTGAAAATATAAAATGTGCTTTTAAATGCTAGAAATGTGCTACTTCCCCTTTAAAAAAGGAAACATTTGGTACGTCTCTATCAAATGAAGCCATTGATGAATTGACTACAAGTTACAGAATGGCTCTTTAACTTTAAGCGCCAGAACCCTCTTGCCATACAAATTCATAGAAATGTACTTGTAAGGGACTTTTAAAGTTTTCTAATTTTTCTTAGACGAATCTTTAAAATTAATTACAAAGAACTGGCGTTTAAGTGAGTACCCTTTCGTTTGAACATTAAGACCACAAGGACGATATTCGTAACAGACAGGCAGGCAGACAAAAGCATTGAATAATGTGAATCAAATCTATTCATCATTTGACAGAAGCTAGTCCTAATTACAACAAACATGATACTATATAATAGTTAGTATGGCTATATATCAGCGTCTTTCGATAAGCAAGATAATAACGAGATGGATATATAGATGATTAGTGCTTTAAAGGAAACTGTGAGTTTCACATATATTGAGGGAGACAACACATTTTTAAGTCAAATTTTCTTAAAATTAAAAGTTTGGATATTTTCTCAATTAAAAATATATCATAGGTACATTGAGCAATCGAAAGCAAGAAACCAAATGATTTTACCACAACTTTAAAAGGACTCAAAATAGATCCCGGATGGCCGATATCATGTGAAGATATATAGAGAATCTCACCCAAGTGTCTTCTGATATCAAATATATCAACACGAGTTGATTAAAGTTACAAATATCCGAGGCTTGCCGAGGATATTTTTACTTTAATCAACAAGTGTTGATATATTTGATATCAGAAGACACGAGGGTGAGATTTTTTTTATCATCCAAATCATTTTTCAACAGTTATTAGCAAAAGAATGAACATTTCTGAACACTAAACTGCCATTAGACTTCTTGAGCAGTGAGGTCATTGCATTGTGACGTCATCAGCATTGTGACGTCATAGCATTGTTACGTCATGGACTTTGTGATGTCATAGTATTGTCATCTGTGTTCTAAGTGATGCCAAAGCCTTGTGATGTCATTAACTGATGATGTAATAGGATTATGACAATTTGATTGTAGCGATATCTACAATGTAGATATCGCTTGTAGATATCGCTTGATCTCAGAAAAGCGATATCTACTGTGGTAGCCACTTTTGGATGATAAATGAAAATATCACATATACTTTGCGTTTAATATGAATAGTCCATTTATATAGCGCAAATATGCATGCACATTGCATGCTCAAACCGCTGTGTGACATATTACCCCTGGTCAACGAGTACAGAACACTCCCTAAGGAGAATACAACCGTTCGCCTGTCAGGCGCTCGAGGTTCGAATTTAGACTACCATCGTATCATACCAGGTACCCAATTACTGCTGGGTGGACAGAGGCACGCTTCGAACTAAGTCACTTAAAGACGTTCCACACACAAAGTCTACAATTTCTGAAAGACCAACAAAAAAGAATATTTTATTGTCTTTGGAAGGATTATCTTTGCACATATCTTCAGCCTTTCTTATGACATGATAAAGTTTGAGTTGCCCCTCTCAAGCAAATGGTATTTGAAAAATTGTGTGATTTATATTTGTGTCATTCAAAGAGTGACCAAGCCTGGAATTTCTGATAGGCTAACCAAACAGAATATTTTGTAGTATCTTTGGAAGGACTACAGATATATCATCACAAATTTTATATTTTTAAAAATTCTTCCACAAATCACCGATTGTCAGGATGATCAATAAATTTATCAACAAATCTTTGTGGTATGTCATAATTATTTATTTATCATTATCATGTTATAAAGGCCCAACAAAATTGGATTCAGTGTCAGTTGTCTCCCCTGTATGGGAAATTTGACCTACCTCTGTTTTCAAAGTGAATTTACTGAAAAACTAGTATGGTGACCCCCATTTTTTCTTTCATTATATTATTTATTATATTAATATTTATTTCTATTTAACTTTTTGAATCACTCTTATGGGTTTTGCTTTTACTAACCTCATTTTATTCTAAATTTCACTCAATTTTTTAGACTCCAATTTTTTGCACTCATTAGTGTTTTTGAAAAAAAAACCTTTGGTTCTACATGCAATGCCTTGGTTTTATTGCTCTGTGGTTTTAATTGATACTTTTTCAAAATTGGAAAAAATTCACAAGTAGATTATGCATTTAATGTTTTCTTATTTATGCGCAAGACAAAAGTAAAAAGTATGAAACTATTGAGGCCCCCCTCAGATGATCTTCCTACGCAGAGACTAAAAGGCCAGTTTCCAAACTGTCATTTTATGCCTTGCTGCAGAGACTTTATTTTTCTGTGCTGCTATAGTGCCCCTACAGAGTAGAGAGCAAGGCTTTGCAGCAAGGCATAAAATGACAGTTTGGAAACTGGCCTTTTAGGCTCTGCGGAGGAAGATGCCCTCAGATCGGGGCGCCACCTAGTGGTTTTATTTGAATGGTGAGGTGGCCTTGTTTGGGTTTCATTTTACTCGTCACTATTTAATCTTTCTTCTTGCCAATTTTCAACAATTTGTAATGGATTTTACTTAGTGTGTGGAACCTCTTTCACCAGGGTGACACCACAAAGTTTTCAACTCATGTCACAGTTTAGGACAGGGAATCAACCCCTCAAACTCTCAGATTACCCACAGAAGTTACACAAAAAGATGGGGGAAAGGCGTTCGGAATAAACGGTGCTGTATCATTCTTTTTAAATCATAACATAGAACCTCCACCCATCGATGTTAGCGGCCGATGTCCGCGTGCTGTTGTACAGTTGGCAGGTGCCCGTTGCAGAATTGAACCCAAAAGCCGAGCAGCTTGGGTCATAACACAGCTTAGCACAGGAAGGTGCGTCGGGAGCGGATGTTCCGGTCTGGACTTCCCCATCGATGGCTTTCTGGATCTGTCGCTCAAAAATTAGTTCTGGAAGATACAAGTTTTACATCAGACCACAGGGTTTCGAATCTCGGACTGGACAATATATAAAAATAAAATTTCAAAAGCCTACACATATTCTTGTGTCGTGCTCAAGAATATATGGATGACAACTTCTTTGTTCATGATATGCGACGTTTCGACACACATTCTTGTGTTGTTCTGTAGCTCCGACACAATAATCTGTATCCGAAACGTCGCATACAATAAACAAAGACGTTGTCATCCATATATTCCTCTGCATTATAGCTGGAATATTGCTGACAACACGTTAAACCCCAACTCACTCACTTACTTATAGTGAGTGAGTGAGTGAGATGGTGTTTAACGTGTTTTGAACAATATTTCAGTTATTAAACACGTGGATGTTGCCATCCAAAAGAGAGTAGACAGATCAGAGAGAAAGGGATCGAAAGTATGAAGGAAAAGACGGAAAGAAAGGCATAGTAAGAGATAGAAAGCAGGTTTTAGAAGGACTCAAATTTGGTCTGGCTTCTACCCGTCGACCTGTCCAGCTTGGGTGACCCTACCAGGAGCATGTAAGCTCCAGCTGGCATAGCTCTCGGGGTCTCCGAAGCACACAAACCACCACACCACGATAAGGTAACGAGTCCAGTGGTGGCACTTACTTATAAACTAACGCAAAGAAAAATTCTGATGTCACATTAACGTGCATTTACTCACTTGTTGTTATGACGATAAGCACTTGGACCTCACAAAGGGTCAGGATGTCATCGTGACTCTCGGTTGGTTTGGTTATTTTGACGAATCTTCCATAGCCGATGGGGTCGCAGGTTAAGGTTTCTACTGCACTTGCATTAACCTCACCTCCCCTCGTAGCACACACACTGCCGTTACTGACGCCATCAGTAGATACCCAAACTGTGAAGTCGTGGAGGCGGTGACCTTGAAAATTTAAACATATTTATCATGATCATATATTTTCATTCATTCTCTCCCAACAGAGGTCATAAAATGTTGATACTACCTCTGTTCTAATAAGACCAAATCCGTGTCCTCCGGCAATTTCCCCTTGCGGGATTTTTTTTTAATCACAATCAATTTGAATTTCTTTAACAAATGACAACGTTTCTCCCTTGGAAAGGGTGGTTCATATAAATTTTTGCAATGATTCAGTAGCCAAATTGATCTGATGATTAACGAAACAGCGTAGCTGATTACCCCACCAACATTGATTGACTCATATCAGGCATCTCCCATTCTATCCTACAAATTTGGCGTAGTAGAACAGAGTCTGTATCATCATTTCATGTTTTAACTGCCTCTGTGGAAAGAGAATGATTTTCATTTAAAAATTGGTGCTGTTATGAAGAAAATAATTATTTGAAAAGTGAACTTTTTGCTGGGCTAAAATTTAGAAATATGGTTTGAATTCACAATTCATGTAATGTTATACGCATATGGAATGGTCATTATAAACAATAAGAGAAGGAAATTGTTTTGAAAAAAAATCAGGAGTAAGACTATTGCAAAGAACCACCGCAAACAGAAATGGGTTCTCATGTCAAACATGGAAGAAATACTAGCAGTTACATTAACTGTTCAGATTTGTTTAAGGGGCGGCTACTTTCATTCGCAGGAATTGAAAATATATAACATATGTATATAAAATATGAATAACAATATCCCCCCCCCCCCTACCCCTCCTATTCAAAATTCTAAAAAGTACAAGTGAAAGAATAAGAATTATAGAAATAGAATTATAAAAACGAGGTTCCATGGCTACAATTGCTTTCATAATAAACTCATCGGCAAAAGAAACTTATTACTTTTGAACTGAAAATATAGAAAAATATGTTATTTAAATATTGACAGTAACCATCGCAATATAAGCACATTATCCCTATATTTGTGTATTTTAACTTGTAAAGAACAAATGTTGATGCATTATGGGGGAAAATGAAAAAAGGTGAAAATCACGTGACTGCCATTGGTGCCAAGTCACGTGACACAAATGTCAAACAAGAGCTAATTATGGATCACGATCATCATCCCTGTAGAAAGAACACCTACACCCCTTCAAAAGTCGGATCACAAAAATGTGAGAAGCATTTGAAAGTTGACAAATACTGTGCACGGATACCAACTTTTGAAGAATTGCCATAGTTCCTAAATTTGTATTTACAATTTGTTTTCTCAATATAGATATAAGATGTCAAGATATTGGACAATCCCAAAACAGCAAAAACAATTGTATTTTTACCATATGAAAACTTATACCCGTTTGCATTTGACCATCGTCAACACTTTCTTTAAGTGAAGTCATGAACGTCAAATGCTATAAGTGTGTATTGCGGTTTGGACGTACGTACTAGGTGACCAAGGGCAAGCGAAGTCAGAACTCTTCGATTCCTCAGTGGTCCTACATTAACCATTAAACTTTGATTTATTGCAAATGCTAAATGGTAAGAATAGACTTAATTTGTAAAGATATACATGTCAGCTATTTAAAGGTTCTATGCCCTGTCACTGATTGAAGAACACTCAGTCTTTCACAAAACATGCTTCAGTCAAATCTGACTCACCAATCTCTGAACAAGCCACGATTAAGGGTAAACATGAATACTGAAAGAGCCATAAGGTTACGTCACACAATCCTTCTATGTTTTGTTTAATTAGCAGCCCCGTCTAAGGACGGGACTGCTATCAGTTTTTGTGCAGTTTCCGCCGCCGCCGCCGCGTCCGCCGCGCTCATACTTATGGCTATAACTTTTTTCTACTAAGCTTTCCAGAACTTGTATTCATAACTTACTGCTTATACCTCGGGGGAACGATTTTGACATGTTCACTTGCAAGGTCAAAGGTCAAGGTCACGAGCTATAAAATCAATAAAAAATTCCTTGTAAACGCGATAACTTGAAATTTTTTTGTGCTATGAAGCTCTAACTTGGTATGTATCATCCTTGGAAGAGTAAAACATTTTGAAAAGGTTTTCGCTACAATCTGTCCAAGGTCAAGGTCACAGCAAGGCCACTACTTTAGCATGGTTTTGCGAAAATGCTTTATTTTAACAATGAACACTTTTAATCAATAGATGATTGTTATCCTCAATGAAATGTGTTCACTGATTGTGTAACCTTTGAAGGTCAAAGGTCAAGGTCATGAGATTTGTGTTATTGCAATGTGCAACTAATTTGGATATACCTTAATCCCATTAAGCTTTTTAGAACTCATGAACATGTATAAGTGTCTACACCTCTGGGGAATTACAATGACATGTTCACTTTCAAGGTCAAAGGTCAAGGTCACGAGCTATTAAATCACTAAAAAATTCCTTGTAAACGCGATAACTTGTAAAGTTTTTGTGCTATGAAGCTCTAACTTGGTATGTATCATCCTTGGAAGAGTAAACAATTTTGAAAAGGTTTTCGCTACAATCTGTGCAAGGTCATGGTCACAGCAAGGTCACTACTTTAGCATGGTTTTGCGAAAATGCTTTATTTTAACAATGAACACTTTTAATCAATAGAATACTGATGATTATTATCCTCAATGAAAAGTGTTCATTGATTGTGTTACCTTGAAGGTCAAAGGTCAAGGTCATGAGTTTTGTGTTATTGCGATGTGCAACTAATTTGGATATAACTTAATCCCATTAAGCTTTTCAGAACTCATGAACATGTACAAGTGTCTACACCTCTGGGGAATTACACTGACATGTTCACCTTCAAGGTCAAAGGTCAAGGTCACGAGCTATAAAATCACTAAAAATTCCCTGTAAACGCGATAACTTGAAAAGTTTTTGTGCTATGAAGCTCTAACTTGGTATGTATCATCCTTGAAAGAGAAAAACAAATTTGAAAAGGTTTTCGCTACAATCTGTCCAAGGTCAAGGTCACTACTTTAGCATGGTTTTGCGAAAATGCTTTATTTTAACAATGAACACTTTTAATCAATAGATGATTGTTATACTCAATGAAATGTGTTCATGATTGTGTAAACTTGAAGGTCAAGGTCATGAGATTTGTGTTATTGCAATGTGCAACTAATTTGGATATAACTTAATCCCATTAAGCTTTTCAGAACTCATGAACATGTATAAGTGTTTACACCTCTGGGGAATTACAATGACATGTTCACTTTCAAGGTCAAAGGTCAAGGTCACAGCAAGGTCAACATATATTGAGAAAATGGATTATTTTAACTTTTAACACTTTAATTCATTACATTAATGTTATATTCAATGAAATGTATTCATTGATTGCGTGACCTTGAGTGTCAAAAGTCAAGGTCACAAGAAAATGCCCAATATGCTGAGGCTTGTAGAAGGCGGAACAGGGTAAGGCGAAACCCCAAGTTTCGGGGCTGCTCTGCTTTTGCGGTGTCCCGCAAACGCTAATCTAGTTATTGTTATTTTTTTGTGCTTACACTTGTCTTGAGCATATTTAAGTCTGATCCGATGTTTTCTTTCCAATATTCATGATTTTAGAGTGTTTGCATCGACATAAAATTTAAACAAACCCATATAGAAATACGCTACCTGGGTAGCGTTTCTTTTGGACACTAGTTTATTTATAAGTGGAATTTACGAGTTAAAAGTGGTAATAACCAATAACCAAAAATATGGTAATTACCAGTTTCAAAAGTGGTAATTACCAGTTTCAAAAGTGGTAATTACCACTTTTAAAAGAGAAATTTCAAAAATCCATTCTGAGCCCTGTAGGCTTTCGTACAGGCGTGATGCTGTCGCAGGGTTTATCCATTTATGGAAGGTAGGGCGTACAGAAATGTAAATCAATGATTATGCGACAACAAAGAGTAAACAACGTTAAGAATAAATGAATTGTCGAGACTATTCAACTGGAGTCGTATCAAAACGAGGTAAATCTCAAAAATCGTGTTCGAACGAAGATAAGACTATGGAAATAACCAATCAAATAAAGGGATTTTAAAATGTCATGGTAGAATTGAATTTCAGTGTAATTAAGGTAGGGGAGACCGGGGCCGGTACGTCCCCTTTCACTAAAATGTAGAAATGAGTTGTTTTTTCGACATACACTAGTGTACGTTTGTACACATATCTTAACTTTATTGCAATAATTGTTGAAAGTGACTAACATAACTAGTTTGCCAATAACTATGCTTTAAAGACAACGGGTTGAAAAACCGAACATGCCCCGCATCGGGGCAGGTTCGGTTTCCCTCAGGGGCAGGTTCGGCCATCTTTGGGAACAAACAGAACATGTTCAGCCTACAACAATTGAAGAGAAATAAGATGCTACTCGTAGTATTCAATATTTGGGACAGAAACAATGCTACATTACTTTACAAAGACTCTAAGCATAATCAACGAGTTGCGTGGAATTACGGATTATCTGTCCTGAGTTAATTATTGTGATAAACCCCGAGCTTCAGCGAGGAGTTTGACACAATAACTTACGAGGGACAGATAATCCGTAATTCCGAGCATCGAGTTGGTTATTCTTTTTCTTACCCAAGATAATTTTGATGCGTAAAAACGGGGGGGAACGTTAAATAAACGCTTGGCCGGTAGAGTACAAATTGTACTCATACGCCATTCATAATTTTGCTCACTACTTCAGGATGGGCGGCTCTAAGTAGTTCGCAACTCACGATCTAATTTTAAATAGTTTATTATATGGTTGTCACATTGTATCAAAAACATTATTGTCTCATATCATTCAAAAAATCGTTTTTATTGACTGCGCACAACCGGAAAGAAAAAGTAAGACGTCGTTAGCTTTCGTTACGTTTGAAAAACCTAGTGAGGAATGTATGACGTCATGATTAATGACGTCAAAGAGCTATGACGTAACGACAGTTCGGCCGGCGACTCTCTCACCTAGCGTCGCCTTGAAGTTTTAAACTTGTATTTACGACAAAGAAAACATCAGAAGGTATTGATTTCCCATCAAAAATGTTGTAGTAAGGTGTGACTTTTGCAATTTAAGTATAAGCTCTTTCATCTATATCTCTCAACTGAATTAGAAGATCCAAGCGAATCATGAATGGATGCAAAATAGTTCCGTCAACCAATCAAAATGCGAGTTATTTTTAGAAAACCTGTAGGGCAAACTGACCGAGGTTCGGACACCACCCGAAGTCGCCCGAACTTCGGACACTTTTGATTAGAAGCTGACGCAGTTATACTTGAAAAATTTACATGCCATTTGTTTCAAAATGTTTCTTTGCAATCTGTCTTGATATATATTTCTCTTTAAAAACATTTTATTATCCTACCTATTTCCCAACTTACTTTTTCGGACAGGGGCAATAAACTGGTTCATGGAGTAAAATGGCGAAATATTTGTTTTCATGTAAATGTTTGCACAAATTTCAGGAAATGTAAGAAGCGCCAATAGATCATATGCTTTATTTGTTTTAAAAGAGAAACTACTATATAATCAAACTCCGATAAATATTTGCAATTAAAAAGTTAATTTAGAAGTAGATATCGGGATTTTCGAAATATATGAAAATGACCTTGGTTCGGACAGTTTTGACCATGGTTCGGACACTTATAACTTTTCTTTATAGAGAATTAAAAAACATATAAATTATCTAACATCTGCTGACGAAACAAAGAGAAACATTCAACCAAAATTACAAAATTATTTACTCCTAAATCATTTAGTTTAGCCTGTACAGTGTTTTAGCGTCAATGCATGCAAATGCCATTGTGACGTCATCAGATTCTAGCGGCGCATTCGAGAGTTGCTGAGAAGTTTATCTTCGGAAAGGTAGCCGTGTATTACCAAAACATTGAATCATATTTGCAAATAATCGCTTTATTATTTTAAAACGAGTTAATGTGTGTTGGGTGATAAAATTAACCTTTTTTAGGCATATATTAAAGCTGTGATGTATGCGAGAACATTGAGTGGTACTGTCCGAGGTTAGGTCAAGACTGTCCGAACCCCGGGCGAGTTGATATACACAATCAAACCCGTTAATTTCAGTTAATCTACAAATATTTCTACAAAAATAAATCGTAATACAATACAAAATTTCAATCCTAATGGGATAATTGGCTTAAAATTATTTTCTTCTAATAATAATGTACAGTACGATCTTTGAAAGTATTTGGATCGGAACACCGTCCGAACCTCGGTCAGTTTGCCCTAATTCCCATGACCATTATGCAAACTTTAATACCCGGCATATCCTTGCCCGCTTGCGTAAGAAATATTTTATAATGATGTTGACTCAGTTAACTTTCTTTTACCAAAAGAATTCGTAAGAGGAGGAGAACAGAAGCCTACTATTCAAGAACCTTCAAGAAAGTTCTTTTGAGGAGGATGACCTTTAGAGGAATGGTTTAGAGGAGGACCTTAAAATTTTTGTAACTCGTCCTCACGGCCAAATGTGCCCCGCCTGTAATGACCGAACGTACCCCACAAACCACGTTTGCTCTGTTCTCTATGCTACGAAAAAACAGCCCTCATGCCAAAATAACTTGATCGTTACATATACGTCTCGGCATGTTGGTTTAAGCTCGTTAAAAAATATTCCTAAACAGTCAACATTTGTCAAAACATAGTTAACTGAAGTCGAATATGTTACTCAACTAGATGAAAACGGGTTTTATTCCACAGTTTGAAAATCACATGTTGGGCTGTCACCAGTGTCAGTCAGTGTGGGAGTAAGGTCATGTTGTCTTTTAGGAATTACCAATTTAAGTTAAAATGGCCCCGAACAAAAATTCCAGCGAAAAGACGAACATGCCCCGGTCTCCCCTATATCTATCTTACCAACGCGTGTATCGCGCCTTGACGGATTGTACAACATAGTTATATATTAATGTAATTAATTTGTATTATTTCTTACCATATTGGTTTCTGTTGCGCACCATGACGGAATGTACAACATAGCTTTGCTCCAGATCGATTCGCCACCACGGAGTGAGGTCGTTATGAGCAGTGCTTGCACAAGTTTTCATGCTGGTACCCACAACGCCATCGACGGCGTTTCCTGCCACCTTCCCTGCATCATAGTCAGAACTATGTGTACAAGTCTTGTGCAAGGCAGCGTTGAACAACGTAATGGCATAAGCTGAAGAAAACATAAGAAGTTGCGAATAATGGCTTGAAAAATAAAGGGGATAAAGACGAACTTTGTATTCTGAATTCATCCTGCTATATCAGTGTATATGTCTCCGCGTTATGCTACAACCTATCCCCTGATATCCTTCTGTGGTACCGGTATTCAGTCGTATCGCTGACGGGTGGTTACTCTATTTATAGCCTGTCTGTTTTCAGTCAAACTATTTTGAACTCCACGCACTGTTGTCTAATGATGTCGCTGGTGGAAATCTAAGAGAGTGCGATTTGGAGCTAAGCGGGAGCCTGCAATGAGTATTAGATATATTATCTAATAGCATTCCTATTGGTTAATTTGAGCACGCGGAACGAAATCAAGAACCCAGTTTGCCGCTATCGCTGTAAGGGCGTCATTTGATTGGCTTGCTATATATAGCAGAAGGATATCAGCGGATAGGTTGTAGCATAACGCGGAGACATATACGCTAATGTAGCAGGATGTTCCGAATCATGCAGTCATCATTAATAGATGCACTCGTTACGTTATTTTGAAGTGAAATGTTCATTTGATTGGCATTATACAGTTGTGTACCACAAGTTTGTTCACCTGCTTGTGTATCTAAGTGCACATAGTGTAATTTGGGTTTTGATCACAAATCGTCCATGTGTAAAAAAAACACTTTCAAACCATATTTCGAGATCCTCTTGTATCTGGTGCTGGATTTTGATAAATGGTTGACATGGTTAGATATTCAGATGGGGGTTATATTTGGGAAATACATATTTTCTGTATTCATTACTCGTCTCTTAAATGTATAACTATTTGATAAATCTACAGTTTTATTAGACACTATGAAATAACATAAACTTTTCGTTCAGTATGACGTCACAATGTTAGCTGCCGTGCCGCAAAAGTTATGTCGGCGGTGTTTTTCAAATATTCAGAAAATTAATTCAGGTAACAATTACGAAAATACTAGATCCAACTAGACCCTTGACCCTAGAGACCCGTTGAGTACCATTTTTATAAATGTTAGGAATTGTATTTAGATATGATACACTTTTGCTCGTTTTACCACAAGCAGGCACTCGTTTCATTATTTTTTTTAACGGAACGTAATTCAGCATTCTCTGTATATTACTCGCAAAACAAAGAAATCACTTTCTAATAAATATAAAATGTTAAACCAAACTGTGTAATGACATCACGCGCTGTCTTATGATATATAAAAATACTTATCTAAATCCGGGTTTCTTACATTATTATGAAACTCTTGATAGATAATAAATAACCCACTGGTTAAATGAAAATGTTATTCAACGGGAACTCGTTAAGTATCCTCAATTACAAGAGGTGAAACATAAACAAATAATTACGCTCCTACAATCGACAAATTTGCCGCTCACGGATGACTGATACCATTATTGTCTTCTACAGTATAACTATTTGAAAACGTTTGACGTTATGCGTTTTGCCTTTGTCCACTAACGACGTCTAAGATATTTGTCACCTTGGAAGCGCAAAACATATTTCAGTTCTTAAGTTTGGGAAATCACGTTGAAAGATCTTTGTATTTAATGGTAAACACGCTTCCATAACATTTATCCTTTAGGAATCACAAATGATATTGTTGTTAAAAGGCCGTATGATTACAACAATGGTGATTAGGGAAGGCCAGGGCAAAGCGCGCCTAGTGTGCAACCTGACATGTACATAATGCAACTTGCCCACTGTCTCTAATACTTATCAAATAGACTATTACATGGCATATGCTTTTTTAATCTACCATTTTGGCATAAGGATATATTTACGTAAACGTATTTTGACTGAGGGGGCGCGCTTTGCCCTGTAGTTTGGGGCAAAGTGCCCAAGCCCCTGGGCGCTTTGCCCCATGTGAAAAACAACACATAATTTAATAGATATTACACACATATAATCAGCCAATACTAATCCAAATCTATCATCTATCATAATGCAAGGCAACTATCGAACCCATATGATGATAGAATTAACATAAAAGTTGATAATATATGCAAGGATGCGCAAAATATTCCTTAACATGTCATAGGCCTACATGTTCAACATTCTCACTGACCAAATATCATTATGGTTGGTACATGTACATTCTTTTAACTACGAAAGTGTTAATAATGTAGGTCAATGACTATCAAAACAAGTAATACATAAAAGCAAAGAAGAAATGAATTGGTAATATGGACGAATTAAAGAATTCACATCATCTATTTTGTGTCGAACTTTGCATAACGACATAAATTGCTTATCGTTTAGGATTGAACAGTAATATACAATGAATTATATCTTCATGATCTAACAAACAACAGAAACATGTGTTTTTGTAACTGTTACTTTTCGTCATTCTTTAACAAAACAAACCCCTTTAAGTAATTGGTATATTTCATTTTTATAAAATACAGCAGCATGCTGAAATGAAAATGATAGTTCTCCTCTACATGTTTTGCTTAATCAATGTAAGATAATAACTTTTACACCAATATGTTAACCAGAAAGATATATTTTATAACACACGGGGCAAAGCGCTCCCCCCGGCGCGTTTTGCCCCATGGTAGCATTTGTTAAGTACATCATAGAAAATCCTTAAAGCAAGTAATTACAAATTTCATTATTTATAGAATTAATGATACCAATTCATGTTACATGTGTACGAGAGTTCATTGTTCCGTTTTGTATTTTTATGAAATATTTGAATTTGAGACATATCCGTTCCTTATAGTAAAATCGCGTTTTTTTCGAATATTTGAAATTCTGCGTCCACAACTCAGGCAAATGACTCCAGCGTTGGTCACAACGCTTCATTATGGTTACATTCATTCGTTGGTAAGGACAAATTATTCCAGTTGTCGATAGTTTTGAAGAAATAACGCTTTGCCCTGGTCTCCCCTATATTCATAAATTTGTAAAAAAAAATCAAGAATACATCCCTCTTAGTAATAAGTATGTCAGAAGACATGTACAAAATCAACAAGAAAAAGGTGAGCATGGATCACATACCCCCGAAATCTGCTATTTACGCTTTGAGTCAAAAGTCAGTGAAAGAAATTTCATTAATCAAAGTGTTTAAATGTAAAAGAAAACCTGTCCCCATAGACTTTAAGATCTGTTAATAGCTCCAAGTCCAATTTCAGAATCAAGGGTCATAACTCCGTCAAAAATCAATTTAGGAAACGGCTTTCAAACTCGATCAAGAGTATCATCAGGTGTATCAACATAACAAAATTCATTCACCTTGGAGTAATACTTTGTGAGAAAATCTGTCCCAATTTGTATATTTCGTAATACGTAAATAAAATAGAGCCATAGGCTCTGTAGCTCATCAGGCATCATATCAAGTTTGCTTTATACAGGCCAGATGAGCTATAAATGAAACTGTTGTTACCTATTGCAAGAAAACTTATAAAAAAATTACATAACAAATGCAACGATTTCGGAATATATTTCCATAACCAAATGATTTATTATTATTCAACACTTTCTAGATCGCCAATATTAGACAGTGATAGAAGTCCACACTAAAATATCCAAGGAGAAATAAATTTGCCATAGACTGTCATCTAATAGACAAAAATAGGTTTTTAGGATTGTGACCCCTGTGACCCTATTTGGGGTCTTGGGGTCACGAAACCTACAGTTTAGAATCTCAATTGGCCAAGGAGTCTACATGCAGTCTTTCAGCTCAATAGACCTTTTGGAACTGAAGATGATGATGAAAATAAGTTTTTTAAGGTTGTGACCCATGTGACCCTAATTGGGGTCATGGGGTCACGAAATCTACAATTTAAAATCCCCATTGGCCAAGGAGTCTGCACATATCATTTTCAATTCTCTAGTCCTTTTAGAACTGGAGAAGAAGATGAAAATAGGTTTTTAAGGTTGTGACCCCTGTGACCCTATTTGGGGTCACAGGGTCACCAAAGTTACAAATTAGAATCCCCATTGTCCAAGGAGTCTGCACATATCATTTTTAACTCTCTACTCCTTTTGGAACTGGAGAAGAAGATGAAAATAGGTTTTTAAGGTTGTAACCCATCTGACCCTATTTGGGGTCACAGGGTCACCAAAGTTACAAATTAGAATCTCCATATGCTAAGGTACCTGTACACAAAATTTCAGCTCTCTAGTGTGTAAGCTTCATGCGGAGAAGTCGAAAGTGTCAAAAGTTTACGGACGGACGGACGCCGGACGACGGGCCATGCCATAAGCTCATCTGGACTTTCAGTCCTGATGAGCTAAAAATAAAAAAATAATTTAGTATTTGGCACTGCAGCCCTCCTAGTTGGAAAAAGCATGAACAAAATAGGAAATCTATTGGGTGAATAGTTTGCATTAGGCAGGACAAATTCTAATGGAAATACAGAAATTCTTGAAAAATAAACACAATCCCTTGTGATTTGGCACTGAATCTCTCTTATTACGTTAAATGATATATGTAAAAAAAGAATCAGCTATTAGTTTTTCTGCAATCGGTCGGAGAAAAATCTGATATTGGAAAATGACTAGCATCAATTATCCGTAAAGTAAATAAACCTTAAATTGTTTTTAATTTGGCAATGTATCCCAACTAGAAGCATAGAAGAACTGTTCAAAATTTGAAAATATTCGGATGATTATTTTTTCCGTGGACAAAAAAATGCACACGGACGGACGGAATCGATGGTATTACTGTATACCCTCGATCGTTGGTATAATTATACGTTTAATGATGTTGGAAATGAAAATATCAATTCACAAATTCTAACTCTTACCATAATGCATTGGAAGAAAGAGGAACAGCTGTCTTAAGTTCATAGTGTTGGTCTTGCTTGGACTCTGAAGATGAGTGTGAGCCTCTTCTTAACGATACCGACTCTCCCACTAGGGAATCTGAAGTGATAACAGTAACAGTCCTGACAATACATAATGTATTTATTGGCTCATTATATCTTAATTTCTAACAAGCGCGTCAATGTGTTGTTATCATACATCTTATTGTTCCTTCGTCATATGCCATTAGTCTGTGATAATGCCATGTAGTACATTCTGGATCAATCATCCTTGCTTTGAAAACAACGACTTGAATATCACCATTTGTTTAATCAATACATGGATTACGAGTGGTTTGTATTTGTAGATTAATGGTCATTTCATGATAAGGACGATGTAAAGTGAAAATCCAAATTGGTAACCAATACATTACAATAGATTACAAGATCTGTCATGGTTATAATTGATTGATATTGATATGTAAGATCGATGTCGGATGAAAGATAAGGCATTTGGAAACAGGTTAGAGGCATTTTGTTGATGTCATCACAAGAATACGTTGAAATATGTTTATTTCGGGGATCGAAATGCCGGTTGAAAAGGTTTGTTTTGTATAGTACAGACTAGAGAGCAAGCACAGAAAACTCAAGGTAATGCAGCAAGGCATAAAACTGACAGTTTGGAAACTGGCGTTTTAGGTTTTGCGTAGGAAGATGATACCCAAAGTGCTTGTGTTACTGCCCCTGTGCATGATAAAAACATTTTATTGCAATTAAAGACGTTTGATTTCGTCACAGTCAAATACATCATGACAGCGATCTATGTACGTTAAAACAGCTTTCTGATGCTAGTTAATTACAAGACAATGTATGATAAATAAACATTTGAAATAAAACGGTTTCAATACTCCTTTCTTAATATAATTCTTCCGACAAATGATCTCTTGCAAAAGATAAATTAAAACAATGAAAATAATTGCAGCTTTTGTTGGATACAGTCAACCATGAGTCGCTTTTTTTTTATTGTAATATTGTCAAACATGTATGGAATAAAGTAAAGGAATGGATAGAGACACGTATTCAAACATAAACTTAACTCAAAGAAACGTTTTTATTATATACTCATTTATTAATTAACTATCAATGATATGGCACTAATACAATCTGAATGGCCTACACTATACGATTCGGCAACTGGGCCAATACAGGTAAGCTGGGCCAATACGGGCCAAACTGGGCCAATACGAGCAAACTGGGCCAATACGACTCTGAGCATGCGCATATACACAAATGGCGCAAGTCCGAAGCTATCGCTTCAAAACTTTCAACATATATTACAGTTTACCAATCTCTTTTATAATTTTGATTTCGATGAAAATGAACTCTCTAATGTTTTACAAGTAAATCACAAAGAAGTTACTTAATAAAAATGTCATTAATCAAGTTTTTCCATACATATAATATATGTATTACTTACAAATGTCAACGTAATATGGCTCCAGCATATCTTTTAAATTCCTTGGGGGACTATACCCCTGCAAAAGATCTTCGATCCCAGAATTTGAAGCTTCTCCAGATGCCAAAGTATAAAAACACCAGTTATGGACTTAAATCTTTCAGCTGTACTGCTCCAAGACTTTGGAACCAACTTCCTTATGTCATCAAAATGTCATCCTCACTGACTGTTTTTAAATCACAGCTCAAAACTCATCTATTTTCTAGCTATTATTCATAGATTCTACCCATAGACTCTAATTATATATCCTTAATCAATGCTACCAGTATTACTTTTAGGCTTTATTTCATAGCATTTCATCTCATCACCTTAAATTTTCTTATTTTCAATGCGCTTTGAGCATGCACCTTGTGTATGGATATAGCGCTTTATAAATGCCCATTATTATTATTATTATTATTATTATTATATTTGCCCAGTTACAGGTCCTCGGTCCGCTGTATTGGCCCTTGGCTTCGCTTCGCCTCGGGCCAATACAGCAGACCTCGGACCTGTAACTAGACCAATACGGAAAAACACGATTAATAACATTATAGTAATCTTAGGATAGCAATACAAGGGTTCAATACGGAATACGTCTTCAAATTCCGTATTGCACTCCAGAATCCGTATTGCACGCCTGCCGGTTCTACTTTTATAAAGCTTCGGCAATTCTCGGAATTTTCCGCTAGTAACAATCATTTTTCTAATTAAAACATCAAAATTTATGTATCTCAATACATTGGTAAAAACTTACTTTTTATTATGACATGGAAGAATAAAATAGTGAGAAACTAGAGTTATCATAGGGGAAACTGCACTTTGAAAAAGGAAATCCTGAACCAAATTCCGAGAGCATCGCTAGCGTTTAATACAAGTCAGCCTCATCTCCTTGTCCGTAGACTCATCAACATGAGTGTCAACCCATCCATTATTAAATGGATAAGTGACTTTCTTACCAATAGGACACAGTCTGTCCGTGTGAATAACTGTCACTCCTCAACTATTACCATCAATACCGGCGCCCCACAAGGATGCGTTCTGTCACCAGTGCTGTTTATCACATATACGAATGACTGTGTTGCACATAATCAAAATTGTTCAATTGTGAAATTTGCTGATGATGCTGCTCTTATTGCTCTATTAAATGATAATTCTTCTGAAGATCAATATCGATCAGATATTTCAAATCTATCAGATTGGTGCCAGGATAATTTTCTTCATATTAATGTGAAAAAAACAAAGGAAATGGTTTTTGATTTCAGAATGGGGAGAAAGCAGTTAGAACCCATCAAAATAAGTGATACTCCTGTAGAAAGTGTGCCAGAATACAAGTACCTTGGTACTATTATCGATAACAAATTGAACTGGAATAACAATACACAAGCTCTGTACAGGAACAACAGAGACTATATTTCATGAGGAAATTGAAATCATTTGATGTTGATGTGAAATTAATGAAAGTTTTCTACTGTAGAAAGTGTGCCAGAATACAAGTACCTTGGTACTATTATCGATAACAAATTGAACTGGAATAACAATACACAAGCTCTGTACAGGAACAACAGAGTCTATATATCATGAGGAAATTGAAATCATTTGATGTTGATGTGAAATTAATGAAAGTTTTCTACACATGTTTTGTTCAAAGCGTTTTATCATTTAGCATGCAATGTTGGTACGGCTCTCTTAGTCTTCAAGATAAAAACAAATTAATCAAAATTGTAAATATAAGTTCAAAAATTGCTGGTACCATTTTAGATCACCCGGCGTCCATAAATGACGACAAAGTATTATCACACGCTCGAAAGATTATTTCAGATCCATTACATGTCCTGCACTCAGAATATTCACTTTTGCCATCCGGTAAACGGTTTAATATGCCTTTCCACAGATCTAACAGAACTAAGAAGTCATTCGTACCTTCAAGTATTTCACTTCTCAACAAAATGTCAGATAAACATTGACTTTGCTCCTTATTATATTCCAGAAGGCATCAAATTACGTGTATTTATGTGAATGTGTGTGTGTGTGTGTATTTTATGTAAATAGACTTTTTATTAACATTTAACTTATTATATAAATGTCCATATGTATTTCATGCCATGAGCTCTATTTGATTCAAGAAGAATTCCCTTTTGGGTAATAAAGTGTTATCTTATCTTATCTTATTATCAAGTCATAGCCGACAACGATTATGACGTCATTTCCATGGTGACGTCGCTTGAATGAAGCCCGTCGCTCGATACCCTGAACTTTACGTTTTTCATATTCAGGAGTCAGGACTTTATAAATAATGGCTATGGAATTGCTTTTATCACGTTATTTTGTTTTCACACTTGAAAAAATTATCCTTGTCGTTTAACTACGCAGAATAATGAGAAAATAAAAAGATAATTGAGGTATCAAATCATCAGTCGAGCGTGTTCTGGGTCATCGCCTTGTTCGCATTATGTATAAATGCGCAGTACGTCTTCTCAGATAATTTAAGAAATTAAAAAACTACTTATAAAAAGGTTTAAAAGGAGAAATAATAATTACAGAACGTCATACGTGTGCATTTGGGTCGTTTGTATTGAACTCGAAGATGTCATGGACGCGGAGGAACAACTCGTTCTTCGAACTCGTTGTTCCTCCGCGTCCGTGCCATCTACTCTTTCAATACAAACGACCAAATGCACACGTATGACGTTCTGTAGGCCTATACAAAGGATTCAAGAGCGCTTGATGTTGTATCGTTGAGAACGAGGTCCTTTGTAAAAGCCCAGACTGACGTTAACTTTGACTGGTTCATCAGTTTTCACTTCATTGAAGTTCAGCCAGTTCTGATGACAAAGTTGGTTTTGATCTCAAGGGAGTAAGATAATTTAAACTTACTGATACATCTTAAACTTTCAAACCCAGCATCATATTAGCTAGCTATGTTTTTTTTTCATTTATCTAAAAATAATGCCTGTGAGTTTCTTTTCAACGGAATTACTTCGGGTCTAAAACTTGTGATCGAATTCTTTTCTAGGGGCAATTTGTGAATAAAGTTGGTTTAATTGGTTCAGTTTCTCTGTAGAAAATTGTCTGCAAAGACCAAAGTGTCGCCCTACTAGACTAGTAATTTCTGCTGACAAAGATGCATACATCAATTGAATACTATGGCATCCTCGGTCACCAAAGAGCCGATGCCCGACACTGTATAACCCCTGGGACTTTTATTAAGGAATCTAAATCTAAAAGATTCTTCTGTACTCAATAGTTGTCTGTAGTTTAGGGTTTTCAAACTGACAAAACTGCTCCCGTGTCAATCCCAAAATTACCAATTACAATTTAGTTTATCCAGCCCAAATGTATGTTTTACTGCTGCCAAAACCTTCATTTTATTCTTTCTAAACGTCAATCCTATGTATATAATTCCTTAACTTAGCTCAATAGATTTATTTTTATAAATGTTGTAACTATAACTCTACCTTAAGCAAGTATTTCGCTTCTTGTAAATATTGTGACGACCACGCAAAGTAGCCTCTTGTCAGGATGGCTTTTAATATCTTTCTCGAAAACTCAAACTTTCAATTCAAGGCAAAGAAATCAACACATGTGGTAAAGTGTACTCAAAACGATTTTATTTGGCGATGAGACGCCCAAAACAAAAGAGGTGCATAAATATATATGCGTCGAGTGTCAGCCGACAACAATGGCAATAGAAAAATATAGTTAACTCTTCGATCACAAACTCAATATATAAATACCATAATGGACGGAATGTAGTAGATAAATATGAACACTTGGATTCTACACTCACAGATAATTACTATAATACTGAGATTTAGTCTAAAATAGATTAGTCTACTATAATAGCAATGACGAATTTATACTTGAAAGATACTATGCTAGGTCACACCAAAATGGCATGAAAGAATTATGCTAGAAATGTATTAACTTACGTTAAGATAGCATACAGGAATTATGCTAGAAATGTATTAACTTACGTTAAGATAGCATACAGGAGTTATGCTAGAAATGTATTAACTTACATTAAGATAGCATACAGGAATTATGCTAGAAATGTATTAACTTACATTAAGATAGCATACAGGAATTATGCTAGAAATGTATTAACTTACATTAAGATAGCATACAAAAATTATGCTAGAAATGTATTAACTTACATTAATATAGCATACAGGAGTTATGCTAGAAGTGTATTAACTGATATTAAGATAGCATGGAAGATTTATGCTAGGAAATATATTCGATCACACTAAACTAGCATGAAAGGATTATGCTGGGACTATATTCGCTCACACTAAACTAGCATGAAATATATACTTGGGAGATATGTCAAAATCTACCAGAATATCTGAATGGCCTATGCCACTGTCAACAATAATATTCTCCAACCGTCAAACAACGTTATCAACAAACTTCAACAATGATAACTCGTGAAATATCACATAAACTATTCTGGGACTGTAAACACTTAAACAGTAATTGTTATGTGAGTGCACTATAATCTATATGGGCTCTGTGTTATGAACTTTACATTCAACTTTATTCAACTTCTCGTCGGCACCCTGAGCTTCGCTCAGTCTGCCATATTCATGTTCAAACTTATGTAAATAAATCCCCCAAACACTTCGGTAAAAACTTTAATATGAGCGCAAGTGTTTGCTACTACAATAACGGCCGAAAGAATATATCACTACTTCATCCTATCATTACTTATATATGAGTCTCTAGCATTAATACAAAGCGAACAATAACCCGTTAAAATTCCAAGCTAACCCGATTAATTGTAAGGAGCGACAGGGACGAACCTTTCAAGGTCTAGATCACTAGCAGACTGACAGCCGTGAAACGACAGCTATATTTATACCCTATGGTCACGTGTTCCACAAGACACGCTTGTGCAATTCTTGTGGAACTCTTGTGGAACCCTTGTGGAATCCACAAGCGCTTGTGCAGTTCTTGTGGAATCGTTGTGCAGTTCTTGTGGAATGCACCGGCTCTTGTGGGATACGCACTCGGTGACACTAGGCGAGTCAACATCGATGCAACTACGCTGATTGTTACAAATACAATTAATTGATATAAATAAGATCTATTAGGTCCTAAATGCATAATAATTCATTCAAAGGCAATGATATGGTCCTAATCATAAAAATAGGTATACAAGCAGTTATCAACAGTCACTGAACATACCCGCGAAAGTTTGACAGCCGTGACCCGGAAGTAAACATGTCTTGGGTCAGGGGTCAAGGCTGTTCAGAAATACAAATGGAAACACTAACACGAGGAGAGAGCATTTAGAGATGAACACGAGGTATTTACGATGATAAAGAATGGATGACAACAGTAATTAAAGAAAGCTGAAGATATAATAATTTGCCGAGATGTGTTATGCTTATAAATGGCCATGATAAAAAGGGAAAATTCATTCATTCAGCGCTGTCATAAATATTTACGAGGTTGGGGAATTAGACATTTTGACGTAAATAGAGTGCAATTGGCTTTATAGATTTATGTTATAAAAAGATGACATTTACGTTTTGGAATAAATGAAAAGAAAAACTCGGTTCCTCACAATACCCTCCGCTCAAGCGTGTTGCGCCCTCGCAATACAATGTAAATATTATAAATGATTTACATAATTCTTACAATTGATACTTTCACACATGTTTACAGAGATAGTCATTCTCACTACAATATTCTGACAGTCATACTTAATGTAATTTATTGTTATTTATTATTATTCTAATCTTAATGCTTAATGCTTACCCAATTACCTAATGCCTTTTGACTACCTATTATTCTAGCGCCTTCTGTCTTCGTAGCTGCGTTTTCGGTTCTCCCCCATCGGCCGTCGCTCTGGGGACTTCCTCCTGTTGGTATCCTTCATTACCCTTGTAAGCTCCTTCACTGCAGTTGTCCAATGCTCCATTCCCGTGGCAAGGGTCCCCAGGGTGTTGTCAATTCTCCTTAGTACCTCCAGGGTCTGCGATGCTACAGCAGAGCTCTCTGATGCCGATGATGATCCGGACGCCGATGAGATGGCTGTTGGAGCTGGGGACGGCGCTGCTACTTCAGGGACGTGCTGAGGGGTGTTGAGGACGTCCGCTGGGGGGACCTCCAGGTCCACTGGTGCGCTGCATAGCTCAGTAAAGTCAAAAAGACTTAAAACATCTACGTCCACTGTTGGGGCCGCTGGCGACGGGTTCATCTGCTGTGTCGGCTGGATCGGCTGGATCGGCTGGGTCGGCTGGGTCGGCAGGGTCGGCTGGCTCGACTGACTTGACAGGACTACCCTGGTGTCTGGCGCTGGAGACGGAGCTGCGCTTGCGGTGGTGGCAGACGGTCCTGTGGTCTTTCCCTTCCTTTCCCTCTTCCCTCCCCACACTCTCGCCGACTCGCTGACCGAAAGGCGAACCACATCGCTGTCTGTCACCACGTAGGGTTGCAAGGAAGCCTTGAGGAAGGTGGCTGGGTCCACATCTCGGCCCTCCTGCTCCATCCGTAAGCTTTTCTGCACGTGGTCTGGGTAGCCCCAGACGTGGTCCTCTAGTTCCTCACGAGTGCTGCTGCGAAACTGGCACAGGGTACAGTAGAAGGCCGCCCTGGCTAGGGGAACATGATGTTTCATAAAATGGCTAACCACTCTATATCTCTCGGCCTGCAGGCCACACTTCCCGCACTTGTAGGCTCTCCCTCTGAAACCGGCGCTCGTTTGGACTTGCATTATTGCTGTTGCTGTAATGAAATCATACTGATTAGACATTGCATGATTTACATGAGCTGACCAATTTTTAATGTCTACTTACACTTTCACTAACTCTATGTCTAATCATTTTTTCTCTTATTTTTCAGAGCCCTGGCTACCCACTTCGGTCGAAACTGCGCCGTATACGGCTTTAACCTGTTATGGTGGATGACCCGCTGCTTGCCTGCTCTATCGACCTGGATGACATAATCAAGGGGACTTAACCTTTTAGTGACAAGGGCTGGACCTTCATATGGCATTTGAAGTTTCACACATACCCCTTCCCTCCTACTCGTGTTGAGAAACCAGACTAAATCGCCCTGAGTGTATGTGTTAACCGCCTGTTTTATGTCATATGTGTCTTTTTGTTTACGGGCAGCAGCTTGTAAGTTGTTTCTGGCAATGTCATGGGCCTTCTGCATGTTGGTCTTCAATTTGTCAACATACTCGCCGTACGATGAAATGTTGGCGCCGTCCAACGTAGTGTTGATCCCAAATGCTACCTCCGCAGGTATGCGGACTTCACGCCCCAACATCAGGAGATTGGGTGTCATGCCGGTGCTCTCCTGCGGCGTGGATCTATATGCTGCTGCAAGGCAACCCAGGTTCAGATCCCAGTCCGTCTGCTCCCCCTGCAAATAAGCTCTTATCATTCTAATCATAACTTTATTAAAATTTTCTGTCTGCCCGTTGCACCTCGGGTTGTATGGTGAAGTGCGTGTCTTCTTCACCTCCAGCAAGGTGCACAGCTCGCGGAATACAGCGCTCTCGTAGTTTCTACCTTGGTCGCTGTGCAGGTCAAGAGGACAGCCGTACCTCGAGATGACCTCGTTCAGTATCGTCCGGGCTGTGGTTTCTGCGCTCTGATCTGGAACTGCAAATATCTCAACCCATTTTGAAAAACTGTCAGTTACAACTAATACATACCTGTTACCTCTAGGAGTTCTCGGCAACGGGCCCACAAAGTCAGTAGCCAGGCGATCTAATGGAGCGCCGACTCTCATACTGCCTAACGGAGCTCGAGGATTAACGGGAGGAGACTTGTTGGCTCCGCATACTCTGCACTGTGCTAACCAGTTGTTTACGTCCTCGCGCGCCTTGAACCAGTAAAATTTCGAAAGCAACTTACCCTTAGTTTTCTTTCGCCCCAGGTGACCGGACAGGAGGCTGTCATGCACCTGATGCAGGATTTCTCTCCTCATGCATCTCGGGACGATCAGTTGCAGACACTCTTCGTTCACCTTACAGGTATGCTTCCTATACAGCAGACCCTCTTTCATCATAAGGTTGTCCCAATACAGCAGGTAATGTCGTGTAGCCTGACTCGCTGTACAGGACTCTTCTTTGGACGGACGCTTCCCTCGTTCCATCCACTTTAGTATCGGCTGCAGATCATCATCAGTTCTCTGCTTCCGACGGACTTCCTCTGGGGTGACGGTGAACCTCCATGGAAACCAGTTTTCCCGGAGACCGGCCTCATGCCGAGTCGACACCCTTCTGCATAGGTCACCAATTCGTTGTGACCAGGCACTTTTGATGCCCATCAGCCTGGTGAACGGATCTGGAAACCCTCCGCTCAGCAGGTAACTCATACCTGTATCTCGGAACGCAGCAACTCGATAAGCTATCACATCAAACACCTGCTGCAACCACCTGACTACTGACGCACCGCAGGAACCGTCCTGGTTCAAGCACAGCAACGTCGAGATCAGCAGCGCCATAGCTACAAACTTACCTTTTGCGACTTTCACAACTGCCTTCGTCCACTTGGAGTCTTGAGGGAGTGTGAAACCAGCAAAAATTCTTCGTGTTGCGGGTTGGCTGCCCTGCATCTCATCCGCTCTTTTTCTGCATTTTTTACAAGGGCCACATCTCAGTTCCCCTGTCAGGTCGTCCTCGGCACAGGTGCAGTCGTCTGGATTTGGGCATCGAGACATGCTGTCAGCGTTGCCGTGGTGACTGCCCTTACGAAATTGGATTTCGTAACTGTAGGCCGACAGTATCTCGATCCATCGTGCAACACGGCCCTTCGGCTCCTTGAAGTTCATCAGCCACTTCAACGCCTGGTGGTCGGACCTGATAACAAACTTTCTACCCAAAAGATAATGATTAAAATATTCAACAAAATAACGAACTGACAACAACTCTTTATCTGTAACACAATAATTTCTCTCAGACTTACTCAGTGTGCGACTCGCATATGCGATCACTCTTTCCTGGCCGTCTTGAATTTGTGAGAGCACTGCTCCAACAGCAAAATCAGAAGCATCTGTGTCAAGGATGTAATCGCCACCGTGAATTGGTGATGCCATGATACTCGGACCTGTCAGGGCACCTTTCAAAGTGTTGAATGACACCTGACACTGCTCCGTCCACTCAAGGCTGCTGTCGTCTTTTGTGAGGTCAAAGAGAGGTTTTGCTATTTTAGCAAAATCTCTAATGAAACGGCGATAATATGAACACATACCTAGAAATTGCCTTACCTCTTTTGCATTTTCTGGTTCTTTCCATCCCAGAACCTTGGCCACGTTGTTGGGGTCAGGTTTCACTCCAGACTCTGACACCTTGTGACCCAGAAAAGTGACTTCTGTTTTCAGCAGCTGACACTTTTCGGGACGCAGCTTCATGCCGGCTGTTTTCAATCGGTCAAGGACCATCTCGAGCCGTTCAACATTCTGCGTCTCATCAACGGATGGGATGATCAGGTCATCTATGTACAGGATACAGCATGTCCACTGCAGCCCCTTCAGTGCCAACTCCATGACACGCTGAAATGTCGCCCCTGCAGTCTTCAACCCCATGGGCATGGTAATGAACTCATACAAACCATACTTACTTACAAATGCTGTTTTCGGGATGTCCTCGTTGCGGACCGGGACCTGATGATATCCGGACGTCAGGTCAAGAGTGGAAAACACTCTACAGCCTGCCACGGTGTCCAAACAGTCTTGTATCTTCGGGGTGGGGAAGGCATCGTCCAAACTGACCAGATTTATCCGGCGAAAATCAACCGTCGCTCGCACACCCCCTGACTTCTTTCGGACGAGGACAAGAGGTGAACTCCATGGCGAATTGCTCTCCCTTATCACACCTTGAGCCTTCAGCTTGTCAATGGCCTTCTTCTCTTCGTCTTGGAATGCCGCCGGTGTTCTCCGAAATGACTGTTTGATGGGTGGGGCGTCGCCGGTTCGAATTGCGTGCTCTGCCAGGTGTGTTCTGCCTATGTCGTTCTCGTTCACGGAGAAAGTGCTCTCGTGTTGGATTAGCAGTCTGGCTAATCTGTTCTGGACGATGTTCGCTTTACCTTGTGATGCATCCGCAAAGAGCTTCTTCAGGTGCTCAGGTATCTGCTTCTTTAGATCTGTACATGCAGCACTCTTTTCCCTGGTGACGCTGATTTCGGACGTTTTCCCCTTGACCCTTTGCTGTATTGGCGGAGTGTCGAGTGAAATGCGGCGAACACGGTTCGTGTTATTAATCATCTCTTCGTCTTCAACGTCAAGTATGGTACACAAAATTCCATCTTCATCAATCTCTTCGGCGTGCCCTATCACTGCGTCTTGATTGATTGACGCTGGCGTGGAGAACGGATTCATCACCCTGATTTTTACTGTCGTCCCGCAGTTCAAGTCGGCTAGGCTCGGTGCCATGACGAGTGGATAGTTCTCGGTGAAATTGTTTGTCGGCTCGATGATGACTTCACAATTTGTGTTGTTATCATCGCTCTCACGCCGGTCGACTAGAGCCTCGATGATCATTTCAGATGATGGCTGTACGATGAAGTGATCTGCCGCTCTGACTTTACGGACAAAATTCTGCTCACCCTGGACAAGTGGTATTTCTTCTCCCCATAGGATCATCTTCCCCCTGCTCAACAGAATATCGGCCGGATCTTTACCTTTCTCTTTTAAAATGTCCATACCGACCAAGCATTCATCAGAGATGTCTGCGACGACCACAGGTCTGGTAATGGTGAGTGGTCCCAGCTGTAATGGCAAAGTGCATTTACCAAAACATGTCAAGGGGTCTCCACCTGCGTGCGAGACCTTTGCCTTTTTACCTAGAGCTGGTTGTTTGGCCGGGTCAATGCGGTCGAATATCTCCTTGGAGACCAATGTCTTTTCTGCGCCGGTGTCGATGATGAAGTTCACTTCTACCCCCAGTATCGTCCCTCTGACGACCGCGTCTTTCGATGATGACACTTCTCTCCTGACTGTAATCTCTAACTCCCCTGACAAATCTTCATGCTTCTTTTCAGATTCCGCTTCGGCTGCTGTGTTCTCATGCTGTTCTCGGCCTTGTGTGCTGCCGACCAACCTTAGGCCTGGTGGGTTGGTCCTTTGTAGTTTAAAGCATCGCCTACGTCGCTGTGTGTGGTTGCCTGCTTCACCTGTTGGACATACCCCTGATTGGTTCGGCCGCGGTTCGGACACTCTCGGATGAAATGCGAGGGATCACCGCAGTGATAACACGCCCTCGGTTTGTTGTTCTGTCTCCAAGAAGTCTGGTATTTGTTGGTCGTGGCTGAAGGCTGAACGCTGTTCTGTGTTTTCTTCAGCTCCTCTTGCAACATCTTGATCTCTCGTTTCATCTGTTCCATCTCCGAACTCTCTTGCTTCTTCTCGGCTTCCGTATTTGAGTTGAACGTTTTCTTTATCATTCTGTTCTTGTTAGATGGCTGCGTCCTGGCGATGATGGTCTCGTCCTCTTCTGCTGTGCTCGCCTCCTCTTCTACCGCTACTGCTCTCGCGTACTTCTCCCGGACTCGGCTGTCGCTGTTATTCCTCTGCATCTCCCTGAAACAAACCATTTCATAGACGGCATCGTCAATGGTGATTGGTTCCTTAATATATTCCACGTGAAACCTCGCCTTGTCGTCGTAAGCCCCGTCGAAGAACTTCCTCAGTAGGTCTTCCTGTCTTGTCTCGTGGTCACGTCGCGGGTAAGCCTTGTCGTACAGTCGTTTCAGGTCCGCTGCGAAGTCCTCCGGTGACTCTCCAGATTTCTGTTGTCGCCGGCTGTACTGGGTCTTGAAGCTCTTCGTTGTCTCGATGACTCGGAACCTGTTGTGCAGCTCCCTGCACAGCAGCTTGTAGCTCCTTCTCGTTTCAGATGTCAGTTGCTCGAAGACGAACTCTCCGGCGTGGCCCTGCAGTCTTGGAAGTAGTTCGTCTAACTTCTCGTCCGAACCCAGGCCCTGACGTGCTGCAACCTCCTGAAACCGATTAAACCAAACAGTCCACGATTCCTTACCTGTAAAAGGTGGGAGCTTTAACTGTTTGTGAGGTCTGCCTCCCCTAGGTCTAAACTCGGTGTATGGTGTCTCGCCCTCCCCCTCAGATTCACTGGTGTGTGACGAGTCGTAGTGCCTCGTGTGTCTGAGCCTCCTTCGATTAGCCTGGAACCTGTGTTCTGCCATGTCCCTGTGAATGGTATCTACCGCCCCACTAAGTGTCGACACTGCATGACACACATGCTGTATCTGGTCCTTCATCTCAGATATGTCATTGACGCTGGCGCTGCCTGGCCGGTGTGTGTATGTCTGAGACGAGTGCGTGCTATTGCTAGGGCGAAGAATCTGTTCGAATGTATCATTGTTATGATTGCCATGATGCATTATTACAGGTATGTGAGGACCCTCAAGTTGGACCAGTTCAGGAGCAAGGAAGCAGGGGTCTTGTTGGGGTTGGGGCTGGATTGGATTACGACACATTGATCGTGTCTTAACAGAATTATCAGTGGAGGATGCCATCTTTATTTCAGATGCTAAACTAAGTTGAACTATCTCAGTATTTTGCTAACTTGTGAGATTAATCTACCCTACCTATCACTAATAATTCTAAAAATGCCTGATACCCTTTGCCTTGATATAGATAAATGCAAATATGCAATGAATTTAACTAGCCATCAATTTGGAATAAATTTCAGAGAAAAGATTTAATTACGGGTTCGAATCACTGGATGTGCATTAAAATAGTCACATCCCACTTCTGACACCAAAATATGTGACGACCACGCAAAGTAGCCTCTTGTCAGGATGGCTTTTAATATCTTTCTCGAAAACTCAAACTTTCAATTCAAGGCAAAGAAATCAACACATGTGGTAAAGTGTACTCAAAACGATTTTATTTGGCGATGAGACGCCCAAAACAAAAGAGGTGCATAAATATATATGCGTCGAGTGTCAGCCGACAACAATGGCAATAGAAAAATATAGTTAACTCTTCGATCACAAACTCAATATATAAATACCATAATGGACGGAATGTAGTAGATAAATATGAACACTTGGATTCTACACTCACAGATAATTACTATAATACTGAGATTTAGTCTAAAATAGATTAGTCTACTATAATAGCAATGACGAATTTATACTTGAAAGATACTATGCTAGGTCACACCAAAATGGCATGAAAGAATTATGCTAGAAATGTATTAACTTACGTTAAGATAGCATACAGGAATTATGCTAGAAATGTATTAACTTACGTTAAGATAGCATACAGGAGTTATGCTAGAAATGTATTAACTTACATTAAGATAGCATACAGGAATTATGCTAGAAATGTATTAACTTACATTAAGATAGCATACAGGAATTATGCTAGAAATGTATTAACTTACATTAAGATAGCATACAAAAATTATGCTAGAAATGTATTAACTTACATTAATATAGCATACAGGAGTTATGCTAGAAGTGTATTAACTGATATTAAGATAGCATGGAAGATTTATGCTAGGAAATATATTCGATCACACTAAACTAGCATGAAAGGATTATGCTGGGACTATATTCGCTCACACTAAACTAGCATGAAATATATACTTGGGAGATATGTCAAAATCTACCAGAATATCTGAATGGCCTATGCCACTGTCAACAATAATATTCTCCAACCGTCAAACAACGTTATCAACAAACTTCAACAATGATAACTCGTGAAATATCACATAAACTATTCTGGGACTGTAAACACTTAAACAGTAATTGTTATGTGAGTGCACTATAATCTATATGGGCTCTGTGTTATGAACTTTACATTCAACTTTATTCAACTTCTCGTCGGCACCCTGAGCTTCGCTCAGTCTGCCATATTCATGTTCAAACTTATGTAAATAAATCCCCCAAACACTTCGGTAAAAACTTTAATATGAGCGCAAGTGTTTGCTACTACAATAACGGCCGAAAGAATATATCACTACTTCATCCTATCATTACTTATATATGAGTCTCTAGCATTAATACAAAGCGAACAATAACCCGTTAAAATTCCAAGCTAACCCGATTAATTGTAAGGAGCGACAGGGACGAACCTTTCAAGGTCTAGATCACTAGCAGACTGACAGCCGTGAAACGACAGCTATATTTATACCCTATGGTCACGTGTTCCACAAGACACGCTTGTGCAATTCTTGTGGAACTCTTGTGGAACCCTTGTGGAATCCACAAGCGCTTGTGCAGTTCTTGTGGAATCGTTGTGCAGTTCTTGTGGAATGCACCGGCTCTTGTGGGATACGCACTCGGTGACACTAGGCGAGTCAACATCGATGCAACTACGCTGATTGTTACAAATACAATTAATTGATATAAATAAGATCTATTAGGTCCTAAATGCATAATAATTCATTCAAAGGCAATGATATGGTCCTAATCATAAAAATAGGTATACAAGCAGTTATCAACAGTCACTGAACATACCCGCGAAAGTTTGACAGCCGTGACCCGGAAGTAAACATGTCTTGGGTCAGGGGTCAAGGCTGTTCAGAAATACAAATGGAAACACTAACACGAGGAGAGAGCATTTAGAGATGAACACGAGGTATTTACGATGATAAAGAATGGATGACAACAGTAATTAAAGAAAGCTGAAGATATAATAATTTGCCGAGATGTGTTATGCTTATAAATGGCCATGATAAAAAGGGAAAATTCATTCATTCAGCGCTGTCATAAATATTTACGAGGTTGGGGAATTAGACATTTTGACGTAAATAGAGTGCAATTGGCTTTATAGATTTATGTTATAAAAAGATGACATTTACGTTTTGGAATAAATGAAAAGAAAAACTCGGTTCCTCACAATATTTTAATGACACAAGTCTCTCCCTTAAAGGGGCAGTAGCACGTTTTTTGATAATTTTACATTTTAAATATTTCACTTATAATTGTAAGTAAATGCTAAATGTATCATATTGACAGTGTCAACAATCTCATTACACAAGCCAATCACCCATAGTCAGAGGACAAAGTATGAGGCTTCACATAAAATCCATTGGCGGCCATTTTTGTGTGAACACCTTTAATTCATTTTTGTAAGAAAAATGAATCTCATGGCTGAACTTTACGTTATATATTTGAATTATTACTGCTTCATTTAGTTTTAATACATTGTCTTTCAATTGGAACTATTTATTTTCATTTTCCTGACATCACCTGATATTCCCCCTAAAAACGTGCTACTGCCCCTTTAAAGGGGCAGTAGCACGTTTTTTGAAAATTATATAATTCAAATTTTTCACTGATAATAATTGTTAGTTAATGCTTAATGTATTATTTTGACAGTGTCAAAATATCATTACACAAGCCAATCATCCATAGTCAGAGGACAAAGCATGAAGATTCACGTAAAATCAATTGGCGGCCATTTTGTGTGAACACCTTTAATTCATTTTGTGCAAGGAAAATAAATCGCATGGCTGAACTTTACGTTATATATATTTGAATTGTTATTGCTCCATTTAGTTTGATTATATTGTCTTTCAATTTGAACCATTATTTTTTTATTTTCCTGGCATCAACTTATATTCCCCTAAAAACGTGCCACTGCCCCTTTAAAGGGGTGGCTCAACTTTTACTGTTTTATCTAATGTATTGTATGTTATTTTTATGTTGAGGTGAGACTTTAATTAACACTCTGTCTGTCTATCAAGTCTCAAATGAAGTGACGATTGTGGTTATTGATCAATCAAGCCACAAACGAGTGTTGAAAGGGAGTTGCAAGTTAAGTAACGAGTCCCTTTGAAGACAGTTTTGAGCGACCGGACCGTCCAGATATCTGGATGTGATTTCAGTATATATATACAGCCGTATGTCCGGTTATCAATCATTTAGGTTTTGGCCACCGGGGAGGGCGTCTGCCCGTATGTTCATATATATCTTACAAGCTATTTTTTCTGAAATCTTTATTTCTTCACCTATTTCATTTAATTTTTTAATTTATGTTAGCCACAACATAAAAAAAAACACATTTATAACTGCACAGAAATTGTATTGGTCAAATCCGATTTCGAAACAGGGATTTCAAGCCATGTTTTAGAAATGCACTAAAGACACGAAGTCCCTATCTATTCGGGTGTTTAGCCATTTGATTCCGATACAAGCAAGAGATTAGGCTAAAAAAATGTAGTTGTAACTGGTTTGTTAAGGGCGTAAGAGTAAAGATTTGGTCCTGTATTGGTAACAGAAAGAGTCAATTTAAAGGGACAGTACTATGGGCAGATTATTGTGAAAACGAAATTTGCTAGTGTGCTCTTCTTTATAAAGTTTTGAAATATAAATCAACAAAAATGTTACCCCCAGTAACATGATTCAACTTGGTTTTGTTGTAATTATGTACCTTTAGCATTGCATGCATAAAGTGAAATGCCCTTGAATTTTGTTTTCATAACCAATACCCTCATGATCATACATGTAGGACTGTCCCTTTTAAACAGTCGAGATACACTGAAATTTGTTATAAATAAATGAATTTTCACACAAAAAGATATTTGATTATCATTTTATGATTCAGGAAAAAACAAGGCTTTTGCTGATATTTTACGAATGCTTTAAACAGGGCATTTACTACTTGCATTTAATGTGAGGTGAGATGATTTGTGGTTTAACGCCACTTTCAAGAATATTTCACATATATCATGGCTGCTTATATTATGAAAGTCCAAAACGTGGCTATGCATTGCAGTGGAACCTGTGAGCTTTGACTGGAAATGGTGAACCATGCGTGGAACCGGGTTAAAACTTGCATTTAACCATTTTAGGAAAAAGACTGTATTCATATTACAGTTGAGGTTCTTCAGCCACCAACTGTAAATTTACACATTAAATTACATATGTAAACTATGAATATTTTAGTTGCAATTGTGTTTATTGTTAGCAATAAAATATTCAAATAAATTTAAGCAAAGAAGAGTACCTAAAAAAAAAAAAACTTTCAAAATATATATACTTTATTGTCAAATAAGGTAGTTTCCCTTTAAAACACAACATATTAAAATATTTGGTATTTGCAATATTTTGCACACATTTGAGATTACTATTCCTCCAAATCAATCATTTTAGCAGTCTTTTTGACAATGTGTTTGATTAATTTATCATATATATTATTCTCTCCCCACTAAAGATAGATAAAGTCATAAAATGTTGATCCAACCGATGTTTGAATAAGCCGAGTTTGTGGGCAAAAAAGGTAGAAGCCTGATTGAATGAAATCAAAGTAAGTTGTGTGATCAATGTAACAGAAGTGATTGTGAGATCACCTCCACCGGGATTCAAACCCATGACTTTGAGTTGAAAGGCAGACACTCTACCCATTTGGCTTAAGATATATCCTTCTAGCCAAGGTCAGAAGAAATGCTTATATCTCACCCTGCCACATCAGTAACACTGATCAAAAGTCATAATTTTAACTACAGAAACATGACAAGAACCACCCTTTCCATAGAGAAGTTTTTTCATTGGCTGAAATTTCAAATGGTTAATGTTGCAATTTTTGCTGCTAGGGAAAAACTTACAGAAATCTGGAAACTGGTTTGATTCAAACAAATGTTAGATCTGCATTTTATGTCTTGATCTATCTCCGGGATAGAATGTGAATCTGAGATGTTTATAGCAAAGTCTGTGAATCTGCAGTAATATGAAAAAAATAAATAAAGACAAGGACAGTTTTTACATTTTCCATAGTGCAGATTCTTGTTCTTTTTCAAGCTGAGTTCCATGCAGGATTCAAAGCCACACCCTCAGAGTCAGGCAACACTGCCAGCAATGACCATACCAGTAACTAACCAACTCTCCTGTTCAGAGTCGTGCATAGGACACGGTATGAAAAAGTACTAGAATCTGTACTATTGAAGATAGTGTTATCCCAAATAGAACAATGTTACATTTGTTCATTATCTAATGCATTTATTTTCCTATACAGGGAAAATTATAAAATTCTAGTTTTTAACAAGTAGTCATTAAGATAGAACACATAAGCTTTTCTTCTTGTCTGGCTGTTGTTGTTTCTGACAGAAGGTCCCGGCAGGATGGATGGGATGTATAGAGGGAGTGTGGTCCAAGATGGCCGTCACGATGTGTCGCTGTCTCGTGTACATTGCAACCCCAACTGCCGTCAGGCCAATCTTAATAGAAAATGAGACATTTACATGGCAAATTCTTCATTTATTACATTAAAGTCTCAAATATTTCAAACTTCTTAAATAATAAAATCTTTTATTTAGGATGGGTATCGTTCCTCGTTTCTGTATTGCAATATATTGCAATACAGAAAAGTGTATTACAATACGTATTGCAATATATTGGTACTTCTTTAATTCAAGAATTTGCATGCTATCTTGTCTAAATATGAGTGTTAAGAACTATCATCATTGCTCAGCTATGGGCCTCTTTGGAAAGGACTTTTTTTCAATCACTGTTTCCGATCTTTATACATACTTGAGCTATTTTCACAACACAACTTCATACTTTGAAACTTTGTTTCTGTCAATTAAGTTCTATTTTGTTGTGTTCTTTTTTTTTACAATTTTATGTGGAAATAGCTCCTTTTTCAAACATTAATATATTGGACATTTTCAGAAGTGCGTACCGGTTCGCATCATGTTGTTCCTGTATTGCAATATACTGATATATCGATAAAAAAAGCGCATCCTTATCTTTAACATCTCAATTTCATTCTATTTAGCCTGCAGCTCATCTTAGCATCACTTGACCTAGGCAAGATGTACCTTAGCAAGTCCCTCACCCGTGGGTGTAAATGTCCTGGTATGTAACTCATCTAAGCATGTTACTCACCATATAATCAAATTGACAGTAGCATGCACTAAAACTTAGCTTGGTCAAACCTCATGGAGACATTCCACATTCATACCACTTACCTTTGCATATCGCTTACCTTAGTGGGTGCTTAACTTAGCATGTCGTCTGCCTGAACATGTAATCTACCTTAGCATACAGGAAGCCCTTTCTTCCAGAAAAAAATCCACAACATAAAATCAGTTTACCTTGGCACTTGCTCTTATAGGTGTGTGCTAATGAGACTTAACAAGAAACTCACCCAAGCATTAACTCACCTTAGCATACAGCCCTGGATGAGCCCCAGCCTCCAGGAGACATTCTACAACCTCAAGCTGGCCCTGCTGTGAGGCCAGGTATAGGGGGGTGAAACCTGCCTGGAGAGAGAAGGAAGGGTGACTGTCATTAGTTTTCAAAAACTGATTGATGCGCATCAATGTTCGGTTTTCAATCATAATCCCAACTTCCTTTCTTTTGTCACTATACAAAGCTTTTGAACAAGGCAAAAGTGAGCGCGGCTCACATACCCGCTATAATTTTACCGCCATTATATAACAATGCCACAATTAAAAAGATACATTCAGTAGGTAGGTAACATCCATACCAAATTTGAAGTTTTTGAGTAAAACAGTTTTCAAGTTATACTCCGGAAACAATGTCGGACAGACAGACGGACGGACACGCGGAGCGCTATATATATACCCCTGACTATGGAAGTATAGTTATACTTTCAGCTAGTCATTTCTTCTCAATGAAATGACACTTATGATAAAGTTTACAGAATACAAAAGTTAAAGTCGTCTAACAGGCATTCAATTACCACAAACCTTTGTCTGTCTGTTCAAGTCCAGTCCACAAGTCAGAAGGAACTGAACCGTGTCCAGATGACCACCAAAACTAGCACAATGAAGAGCGCTGACCTGTGTCTGAAAACATATGTGGATCATCATAAAGCTTTTAGATCATATTCCTTTGGTGATGGTTGTCATAAAAATTTAACATCAAACCAAACACAGCGCAACAGTAGTAGCATATCTCCCATCATTTTATGTCTCTTGGTACTCACACTTGTGGAGAAAAGGATGTTAGAGTACTCACACTGGGACGAGGTTGTGAGAGTACTCACGAGGAGAGATGAGGTTGTGATGGTACTCACACTGGTAGAGATGAGGTTGTGGAGCAGCATGGCCTGAGACTTGATGTAGTATGTGTTCCCTCTCTGGGACTCCTCCAGCAGTTGCTGGACACTCTCACTCCCAGTCTGCAGTGTGATGGAAACAAATCTGATTAAATACGGAACCCTAAAAATTGATGGGCAATGAAAGGTCAGAAACAGAAGACTTTTATACCAGTAGAGAAACAAGACTGAATGATAATGCTGATCACAAAACTAACTCTGAGTTCAGCCCATTAGATATTTTTTTTCAAGACCAAAAGTTCTGCACTTACAGAGATTCTACATTGGGAGAGCATTTCAGTGTCCTAACCATGTGACATTTGGCTAATCTTCATTGCCGTCTTTCAATTCCTTGTCCTGATGGACAATGATGTAGTGTTTAGTATGCAAATCCAGATCAACAAGATGTGTTTGTGAAACACGAATGCCCCTGGATGCATCCTGCTCGCTGTGTCCAGGTCAAGGTCACAAGGTCAAATGTCATGGTGTCATCTGAAAGGTCTCATCACAAGGGATCCATATGTCAAGTATCAAAGACCTAGCTCTGACCAATCAAAAGTTATGACCAAGGTTAAAGTTTTTGTGGACAAACGGACAGACGGACGGACAGACGGACAGGTGAAAAACAATATACCCCCGGAATCTCCGATTCGAGGGCATAATAAAAACTTGTGACCTAGGTGTCCGTTATGTCCCAAAGCAAGGAATTTCATTCACATTGCAATTTGGTAACTAAGCTGTACTATTGGGTACCTGAACACAGGAAGTACAACACTTTATGGTTGTGAAATGCACAGAATTTCAAAAGTACTATTCTTCCAGGTTCACTATGTTCAGCCGATGAGCAGTCATGGCATTGACCATAAAGCTCAAAAATTGTCATAAACATATTGTATTTGTGACCTTGAGAGGTACCTGATTATTGTAAGGACATCACTACATGATTTCTCAGCATTATAATGTGTAGTCATGGAATTGGATATATTGTCTTTTTACTCGCCCGTGTAAGATATCGCAGTGTAATATCTATATGGCAATACAAAACAAGTCTAACAACACAATTGAAGTATGACGTCACAGTAGTGTGTGACTGTGACATCATTTTGGAAGGTGCGCCGATGGGTGCCAAAACGTGGAAGAGTTCGTTTCAGCAAATTGTAGGTGGTTTTGCTTGGTTTTAAAGGGGCAGTAGCACGTTTTTTGAAAAAAATTTATTTTAAATTTTTCACTGGTAACTGTACGTTGATGCTAAATGTAATATTTTGATAGTGTCAGAAATCTCATAACACAAATCAATCACCCATAGTCAGAGAACAAAGTATGAAGATTCACCAAAAATCCATTGGCGGCCATTTTATGTGAACACCTTTAATTCATTTTGTGTAAGAAAAAGTTATCGCATGACTAAACTTTGCATTATATATTTGAAATATTACTGCTTCATTTAGTTTACATACATTGTCTTTCAATTTGAAACATTAATTTTCATTTTCCTCACATCACCTTATGTTCCCCCTAAAAACGTGCTACTGCCCCTTTAAGGGCAAGTAATAAACAGAATACTAACTCCCTTCCATTTAATACTATTTTTATTAAACTTGTGAACAATTTGGTATAGAACTCGCTTTAGCTTGTTTTATACACAATCATTACTCGTTTAATAAAAATAGTATTAAATGGAAAGTCGTTTAGTATCCTCAATATTAATACTATGTATATATGTCACCTTGAGAGCTGCATCGAACTCCTTGATCTGCTGAGACAGCGCCATCTCCCCGATTCCTCCCAGGATCTTAGACTGGACCTTCTCTGTGTGGTCCTCGCTGAAGCATGGCAACTGGCAGAACAAGATTTATATATTCTGAAAATACTTGTTGATGTCATCAAGATCATAAGGATATTGATCATGACATGACCATAGCAATAAATTGAAGCATGGCAACTGGGAGAACAAGATTTATTTATTCTGAAAGTAATTTGTTGATGTCATCAAGATCAATAAAGGATATTGATCATAATATGAAAATCATGTTATTACCGGTATGATCATAACTATATTGATCATGACATCATCATAGCAATAAACTGGACTCACTCATGATAAGATAAAGACAAATATTTTGGATCGTTTTCAGAAATTTGTACATGTATACATATCAAAATATGTTTGCCTTAAAATTAAAATGGACTTTATATAAAAAAACAAACATATAAAATTGGAAAATGTTGTTTTATTGGATTAAAATAAATTTGTTCCAAGTAACAAACATTTACCTCTGTGAAACATTGTTAGACCAAATGGAGAGAAAAATCACAGATTTTTTATCTTGAAGAACTTTGAAACGATAAGTACTAAAAACATAGTTATTTGTATCAGTCTGGTGAGTGACTACACAGACATCAACATGGAAACTTGAAAAAATTTCTTGGTTTTGAATTCCATACCATTAATTCAATGGTTGCATATTCTATATGCGCATATTTAAGGAATATGAAACAGATATTTATAAAGACTACTTAGCTTTCAGCTTAAGAGCAATGAATGACAGGATATATTTCATGTCAACTTCAAATCAGTCAACTTGGTCACAGTAAACAATTTCATTTTGTGCTTTGAAATTGTTTGCGAGAAGTTTCATGGCAGCTGACATTTAAGATTAATAAAATAAGCCATTTGAGAGTTAGCTGATTTCTGTAAAGGATGGTAGGTTTTTGTTTTTATTTCTATTGCAGTGTTTACAAATATCTATGGGACATAGCTGATGCAAGACATTGCTTCATTAGCTCAAACGAAATGAAAGAAATTTGGTTAAGTTATGTGCAAAGGAATTCTATTCTATCTCATAAATTTTGGTTATATCAAGTTTAGACTAATACAGGCATCGACAAACTTCCCTAATTAAAAATACAAACAGCTACTCAATCGCAAGTGAAATAGTTCACTTCCTGACATGAAATGTTCCCTTCTGTTCCCCTTTCCTGTACCTGTTCAATGTGTTCTGGGAGAGAGGAGAACGTTCCCACTCTGAAGGCCCAGTGCAGTAGAAGGTTCAGAACATCCACACTGGCATTGAGTCTCGCCACATCCACACACGTGAAGTCTCCCTGTAAGGTAGTCAGATAGCCACACAATCATAGATATGTCTACCTGTATTAAAGAGTCACTCCATGAGTTGTCAGGGGTCATATACTTAAAAATTAATTGTAATTGAGAAGTGTCGATTAATGAAGGAAATTAGGATTTAATAGTTAATTGTAGTCGTATAGAAACAACAAGAAGGTTCTAATTCACGATTGGGATCGAAAACCGGACATTCATGCGAGTCAATCAGTTAAACGTAAATTTGGAAACTAAACTAAAGCAATTAGAATAAAAGTTACGATTTGATCATGTTTAATAGGTTTGAAAACTAGTATCCATGTAAGTTGGATGTGTGAATTTGGCTTTTATGACTGTTTTAAGAATTTCATTGAAAACACGTTTTTTATTACATAATTGGCATTAAGGAATGAATATGTGAGATATTTTGAATTAATATCATTAATTATGTCATTCACGTTCGTATGAAAGCAAAACAGTACGTGATGAAAATCAAGGAGTGGCTCATGAATGTCACAATGAAATTGACAAAGTCTCTGGCATGATTTAGTTTCATCATGGAGTCATTTTGTTTGCCACATCTACACACGTGAAATACATATACCGGTAGTCACACAATCATAGGCAAATCCACCTCAATCAATGTCACAATGAAATTAATTAATCAAAATTGCAGTGCTGCCCCCTGCCAATTGCTGGTTGCTTAATGATTTGGTTTGTTAGAGAAGAGGATTTGGGGCATATTGTTTGCCAAAATATATCATGGGGGTCAAGACCAAATGTACGAATGAAAGCGAATGGAATAACATAAATGAAATACCCTTCATGTCTAATCTAAATTCCAAAACAAAATGGTTTCAATATTCCATACTTCATAGAATTCTGCCGACAAATGATCTTTTGCAAAAGATGAAATTGAAAGATGAAAATAAATGCAGTTTTTGTGATAAAGAGAAAGAGACCATTAGTCATCTATTTTTCGATTGTCCAATTGTTAAACACTTATGGAACAAAGTTAAGGAATGGATAGAGACGTACACTGAAGCGAACATAAAGTTTTCCAAACGAAACATTTGTCTTGGATACCCCGAATACAGAAACAGGGTATTAAACATGATAATTACAAATGTGAAATACACCATTTTCAAAGCAAAACAATTTGGTTTGAAACCAAACTTCACATACATTCAAAATGATCTGAAAAAAATATATAACATTGATAAATACAACTGTTATTCGAATTGCAACTACTCAAAATATATGAAATTTTGGTCATCCTGCCATTTACTATTCAAAAACTAATCACTTCTTTTTTATATGCCTTTGTTACCATTGTAATTGGAAATTTGATATAAACTGTGCATACTTGCATGTATGCAAAATTTGCCTATATTTAAATGTTGCTATGTAAAATGTCACTTTCTTGTAGTTTGAATCTAAATGTACATGTACCTCAAAAAGAAAAAAAAAAAAAAAAGAAAAAAAATAATAATAATAATCTTAAGCGATGTCAAAAAAAAATAAATAAAAGTACCAAGGGTACAGAAGCTCACCTTAAAATGAATGATGTGGTAATATGGTTTAATTGTGTAACCATCTTTTATATGATAATTGATTATGGCTGCCATCATGATTTTTTTATCTTCTAAAATGCTATTCTTCTGTTGGAAACCACTAGAGCTTGAACAAACATTAATACAAGAATGATATACCCGGGTAATCATGATTTGTTAACAAGCAGTAGGTTTTTGTATAAGTTTTTTGTATATCTATGGCTAAATTGGTGACTATCTTGGACTTTTTAATCTTCAAAATGCTACTTTTATGTGGGCATCTGTATTAATTTCATTATGATATCTTAATTGGTTTAGGAGTATTCATTTAGTCACACTCTCAACTTCCAAAGAACTAAAAAGATGATGCACATAAACATTTGGAATATATCCCTCTGACACAAATCACAAATTCAGCTAGTGATAGGTCCAATTGCCAAAGTAAACTGTCAAGGTCAATGTCTCATGTAATTCTAACTGAAGATTTCTGAATATCTTAAATCTTGACATATGATAGTGCAATCTGATTGGTCAGAATAGGCTAGCAACATGGGGGTTTATGCTAATTACTAGATATGATGACCTATGATGACCTCTTGCACCTGCATGTAGCTTATGTAACTTATCCTCTTATGTAAGTTACTGTTATTCCATATAGTGAGTGTCCTCCCCTCATTTCAATATGCAATACAGATACCCTTTAGAGGAGAGGGGCTGGAAGGATAGATGGGGAAAGGGGGGGGGGGGGGGATAGGGGGGGATAGAAGGAATGTGGGATAGAAGAGAGGTTTGCAATGGAAGGACAGGAGAAAAAAGGGGAGGAGGGAAAGGGGGGATAGAAGGGGTGGGGGTAGAAGATAGGTTTGCAATGGAAATAATCTGGAGGTCAACTCAGTAATATGTTTATTGAAGTATCTTAACTAACAGAGAGAATTGGTGAGAAAGACTTTGTAAAAAAAGAATTGTTCAGACAGCTGTTCAATTAGTTTTGAAGATGAATATTAAATGATATCTTTTATTAGCATGACAAACAAAATAAAAGATAATATGTTATTCATTAACCAAAATTTTCAATTTGGAATAAATTAATTGCATGGGAACAAAGGACTAAAAAACCTAACAGTTAGTGTTTGGAGTGAACAAATTTAATAATTTTAAATGCTTTTGAAAAGGATTTGTTTGAATTGAATGATCATTATAATTATCTAGATAATCATTGTTCAGACCATAATCAGATATAGATGATTATAAAATGTATATTTATCCCTCACTGGCTATGTTATTTGCCATATATGAAGTGTCAGGAATTATGTAAAACGGAAAGGATTTATTAAAACAGTCATGCTTCAGGCTGTTCGCAGATAAAGATGATTCATACAGTTTTTTGTAACTGTATTTATAGTGTTGATAAATATTACAACAAGCGTATCAATACAAATATAATGACATTGATTTGATTGATCAGGAAATGTATTCTTTTCAATGAATTTCATGAAATCTAATTGAAAATTCAATATAATTGACATATTGACCATCTTGGATTCTTGATAATAAAATAAATGCGTCTTTGTCAGGAATCACTATATAAAAAAATACTCACTTTTCAGAATGATATCTTAATTGATTTAGTAGGAGTAGTACTTGGCCTGAAATCTAATTGAAAAATAATGACTTCTATGATGACATGTTGTTCCCAGAACCCCTTCAGCATGATACAAGCTGCTAGCCCCAGATCCTTAAGGAGAGTGTAGCAATTTGTGTATTTGGCTTTGTGTACGTATATTTGGAGAAGCATCCTAGTGTGCTGAGCATGTAAACCTGAACTCTGGCTAAGCCCTTATGTGTGGTATTAAAAGACTTGACGGGAGAGAACATGAATTGTTGTGAAAAATATATATAATTTCACAAAATATAGTTAGCTTATGTCCTAAATTGATTTTGTGTCAAGAAGAACTTCTGTTAGATATAGAAATGGTACAAATATGAGTAAAACACAGGAACTGGAACCTGATGCAAAATAACTCTTTCCACATCAACTTATTATGTAGATTGCTAAACACAAAGCTTATTGTTGACAAGTTTTGTGTAAGTTGTTATTCTTAGAAAGAACATATCACTGTCATGAGAATACAAGTCTAATTTCCATAACTCTTATTGCATACACATGGCAATATAGCATAATGCTCTACCATATCAATTGGGTCAGGTTGATTATGCAACAGACTAGCAGCTGACACTATGATGCTAGCAGCCTGTATTGGGATGAGCATAATTGACTCAACAGAAATATCTGAACTCTGGTTGACCCCTTATGTGTGGTATTTAAAGGAATATAAGGGAGATACCATTGTTCAAAATCTAACATGATGTTTAATGTCATTGGGTTTTTGCAGCTAGTTGCCATAAATATTTTAAACAAATAAATTAATTATGTTTGTCTTTCATCTTAATGTTTAAGAAACACTTAAAAATATAGAAAAACTTGCATGACAATCTTAAATATTCCATATTCAAGATAATATTATGATTAGTAAGTTCAAATTAGAGAATTTATATAGTGCGAGTGATCACTTGATGAAAGCTTAAAATTTAGTAATAATGATGCGTCATTTGCAGCTGAAAAGTCAATATGGATGCTATCGCGGCCATCTTGGATTCTCAAAACTGAAACGTCTACCTTTGTGGGAGGAATCACTATAGGTATAACATACTACAATATGAAAATGATATCTAGATTGGTTTAGGAGGAGTAGTCATTTTCATGAAATCTCATTGAAAATTCAATATGGATGCTATCGCAGCCATCTTGGATTCTCAAAACTGGCGAGATTCTCTATATATTGTCTAGAATTATTTTCTATCGATGCTCAATATTGTAAAGGTCAAGATGTCAATATCGCGATACAATGTATTGTTACACCTCTACTAATTTCAAATACAGAAAACTTCACGACAATGGACCTATTAAATGCCCCTTTAAAGTCTGACAGTAAAAATACTTCACAGACACTGGACTAATTAAATGCCCAATATAGTGACATGAAGTATGTTTTAGGAGTTACACATGTCAATTATTGCAAATGGTGTTGTTTTATCTAGAAGTACTGACTTGCTGACAATTACCATTTTAGCGCTTATCCCTAGCGTAACAATATAAAGGTCAATATAATGATGCACGCCAAAGAGTCAAACATAATTTTGGAAACTTATTAAAAGCAGAACATATAAATTAAATTAGGTCAAAATAATTGATCAGTTTGAACATACATGATTTCCCTGTACTAAAAAGCTGTACTCAAAAACCCCCTATTTGCACTTTGTATCTGCAGTAGGGGATAAAAAGAGGCGAATAAAACATTTATAAGCTTGAAACCTTTATTATCAGGATTGTTGGTTACAAATAAGGTTTTGACTATAATTAATACCAAATGATGATCTATATAACATTGAAATCAAGCTAAATGATCACAATTGGGCGTCATTTAAAAAAATAAATAAAGTCATGGGTCATGTAGTTCAGTTTTCTGATGTTAAGATGTTGATTGAACAACAAAAACTAGTTACTCTGGGAAATGTCCAGATAAGGTCTGATGGGGTGAGCCCCTGGCACTAACTGGGTCAAGACAAATTATACAAACTTGAGTCTCCATGTTACAAACATGTTATTCTGAAAATACGTTTACCTTTCTGTGCGGAATCACCATAGTTATAACATACTACAATTTCAGAATGATATCTAGATTGGTTTAGAAAGAGTAGTCTTTTCATGAAATCTAATTGAAAATTCAATATGGCTGCCTAGCGGCCATCTTGGATTCTCAAAACTGAAACGTCTACCTTTCTGTGAGGAATCACCATGGGTATAACATACTACAATTTCAGAATGATATCTGCATTCGTTTAGGAGGAGTAGTCTTTTTCGTGAAATCTAATTGAAAATTCAATATGGCTGCCATGGCGGCCATCTTGGATTCTCAAAACTGAAACGTCTACCTTTCTGTGAGGAATCACCATGGGTATAACATACTACAATTTCAGAATGATATCTGGATTCGATTAGGAGGAGTAGTCTTTTTCCTGAAATCTAATTGAAAATTCAATATGGCTGCCATAGCGGCCATCTTGGATTCTCAAAACTGAAACGTCTACCTTTCTGTGAGGAATCACCATGGGTATAACATACTACAATTTCAGAATGATATCTGGATTCGTTTAGGAGGAGTAGTCTTTTTCCTGAAAGTTTACGGACGGACGGACAGACAGACAGACGGACGGACGGACGGACAGACAGACGGACGACGGACGAAGCGCCATGACATAAGCTCACATTTACTATGTAAAGGTGAGCTAAAAAAAATCATTTTCAGCAGCATCAATTAAATCTTTCTTTTACCATTTGTTAACATTTGACAAATGAGGACATCAAAACAAGAAGTGTCAAACTAACTTACTGTTATTGCTTTGAGGGGATCAGCTCCCTTCTGGAGTAAAGTTTCTGCAAAATCTGTATTGTTTAGCTGAGATGCAACATACAACGGCGTGGCTCCATTCTGGAATTTAAGTATATTTTACTATTAATTCTAGATTAAATACTTGTATTTTTTTATTGAAAACTGTGTGCCCTTAACAAGACATTACATGCGCCAAACCCCTTCTAATTTAAGAAGCTATCAATTACAGCATAACAGTTGACGGTATATTTCTTAGTTTTAGCATAATCCCCTTTTTAGAAATGAGCAACTTATATATCCAATCAAAATATCATCTTACAGCCTAAACTGACTAATCTTCATTTTGAAGAAACTCCTATTATTGGCAGTTACTGCAAGTGACCAAAATTCTCATTTTGATTGAAGCAATGTTTTTGCAATCATAACTTACTTGACAATACAATGTTTATCTCATCAATGGAGGTAGAAGTAACTTCTGAAAATACTAAACTGTTGTTCCTTACGAGATGAGAAGAACATGGCATTTTTCAAGAAGCAGTTTTATTTATCATATGATACAAAAAAGCTGTAACTTCATAAAGACAGGGTAAGTTTCCGAGCAACCCCGAGATACGGTCAGTGGCTTGGGTAACAGACTGACATCAATAATTTTTACATCAGACAATTGTTTCATTTTGTCAAACTCTTGATCTTGATGTCACTGGAGTGTTGATTAATTTATCACTACCCACTAGAGTGAAGATGAAGGTCAACGCCACTGTAGCCAGATTATGTCACTGATAGGCTATAGTATCTTCCTCTCATATGATAAATGGAGCTAAACAAAAGCTATCCCCAATATTCATTATTATCCTACCTCAGTTTGGCAATCCACTGCAGCACCATGGTGGAGCAGAATATTGAGAACGTCCATGTGACCTCCAAACGCAGCACAGTGCATGGGTTCATGACCTTTCTGTAATATCAATTGGTTCGTAACGATGAAATGATTCACAACTACTTAATTGGAGTGAGTGAGTGAGTTATTGTTTGACGTTGCTTAGACAATATTTCAGTCATTAGCTATGTTACATAAATGGAACCATGAAATATTATTTTGTTTCAATGAACTATGCATCAAAGGGTTATCCTGATTATATATACTGTATACAATTTTCCTATTATAAAAAATATTCAATTTAAGTTATTTTTATTTGTCTTTTTTACAGTTTTTTATTAATAAGACTTTATTCCAATAAATAATTGTTTTGTTGTGATTTCAGTTTGTTTCTACACATCCTGCTACATCAGCGTATATGTCTCCACGTTATGCTACAACCTATCCCCTGATATCCTTCTATAGATTTATGTCGTATCAGTATATATAGCAAGCCAATCAAATGATGCCCTTTCAGCGATAGCAGCAAACTGGTTTCTGGGCTTCGTTCCGCGTGCTCACCTCCTGATTCAAATTAACCAATGAGAGTGCTATTACATAACAAGCAAAAAAGTGAGCATGGCTCACTAACACCCCCGACCGTGCATCCCTGACTAACTGAATTATTTTTACTTTCAATTTAGTCATCTCTTGCACAGCATTTGACCCCCAAAGAGGAATTGAGAAAAATGACTCATAAAAAAAATGGAACTTGGTAAAAAAAATCCACACACAAAAAACCCTTATCAATTTTAGTTTTGATTTGGCACTGGACCGCTCCTAGTAGGGAAGAAGACATTGGAAAAATGTGAAAAGAATCAGATGAACAGTTTTTCCCGTAATAGGTTGGACAAATCCGATATTGGAAAATGACTATGTTCAAAATATTGAAATTTGTAAAAAAATGAAATATCAATGAAATTTGTTGCAATTTCGCACCGCACCCCTCCTAGTAGGGTAGAAGACATGTGCAAAATTTGAAATCAATCGGATGAATAGTTTTCCCGTAATAGGTCTAACAAATCTGATATTGGAAAATGACTAAGTTCAAAACATGGAAATTTGTAAAAATTTCAAATATTAACAAAATTTGCTGTAACTTCGCACTGCACCCATCCTAGTAGGGTAGAAAACATGTGCAAAATTTGAAATTAATCGGATAAATAGTTTTCCCGTAATAGGTCGGACAAAAAATGTCCTCTGACGGACAAATTCGATATTGGAAAATGACTATGTTCAAAATATTGAAATTTGTAAAAAAATGAAATATCAATGAAATTTGTTGCAATTTCGCACCGCACCCCTCCTAGTAGGGTAGAAGACATGTGCAAAATTTGAAATCAATCGGATAAATAGTTTTCCCGTAATAGGTCGGACAAAAAATGTCCTCTGACGGACAAATCCGATATTGGAAAATGACTATGTTCAAAATATTGAAATTTGTAAAAAAATGAAATATCAATGAAATTTGTTGCAATTTCACACCGCACCCCTCCTAGTAGGGTAGAAGACATGTGCAAAATTTGAAATCAATCGGATGAATAGTTTTCCCGTAATAGGTCGGACAAATCTGATATTGGAAAATTACTAAGTTCAAAACATGGAAATTTGTAAAAATTTCAAATATTAAAAAAATTTGTTGTAACTTCGCACTGCACCCCTCCTAGTAGGGTAGAAGACATGTGCAAAATTTGAAATTAATCGGATAAATAGTTTTCCCGTAATAGATCGGACAAAAAATGTCCTCGGACAGACAGACAGACAGACAGACACACACACACACACACGGAATGGTTGGAATTACTAGATACCCCGGACCGTTGGTCGGGGGTATAATAAATCTCATATCTCACAGAATGGCAGAATTCGATAGAAGGATATCAGGGGATAGGTTGTAGCATTACGCAGAGACATATATTTATCATCCAAAACTGTCTTCCACAGGAGATATCGCTTGTGGAAGATCAAGCAATATCTCCTAGGTGATCGATATCTCTTTGACAGTAGATTTTGAACAATGCCCTGTAATCAGAAATTACATGACATCACAAACGTTTTACATCATCAGTAATGACGTCACAATGCTATGATGTCATAAACACAACGACGTCACAATGTTATGACGTCATTAAAGCGATGACGTCACTGGTTTAGGAGTTTTAAGGCTATGCAGTGTTCAAAGTTGAACATTTTTCATGCTTATGTGATGAAAAATGATTTTGGATGATAAACAGAATCTCACCTTCGTGTATTCTGATATCAAATATATCAACACTCGTTGATAAAAGTAAAATATCCTCGGCAAGCCTCGGATATTTGTTACTTTTATCAATTTGTGTTCTGTACCGAACCAAGAAAATGAGCTTTTTCAGTTTTTGTACTTCAGATTTGAGTTTTGAAATAATGCTCGATCTCAGCTCAACTCCAGTTCATAAAATAGAGACAGATTTTTTTACATTACTTATTCAATGTTTACACCAAGATATAAATTATAATTTTAACCAATCTGTTATGTATTTTCAGGATTTTCGGTGGACTTTCTCTGGGGCCTTTCAGGCATTCATATATGTCAATATGTCAATATTTCAAAATTATGACAATCATTCATAACAGTTCACATAATCATCCAAAAATTACACATAGATGACAATTATTAGTTTTTGAAGCAAAAGAACTAACAGAAATTGAGTTTTCTCTGAAATTACTAGTAAATTATAGAAATAAACATCTCATGTTCAGCTCTGATCAGTAATATGTTAAAATAGCTAATTTACCATTTATGAACTAATTTGATATACAACCTTTGTTCTTGAATTAACACTGGCGTTGTTGTTGAGGAGTTCGTGCAGTATGGATGTATGGCCTCGCTGACAGGCAAAGTGAATGGCTTTGATTCCAAGCTGAAAAAGTTCTTTAGAAAATATGATAAGGAACATGGTTAGACTCTAATATAAGTTGTTGATATATCCTGTCAAGACAAGAATAAATTTCAAAATACAATCTTATTGGACACGATATGATGGACTAGAACAACTCGAAAACTGTTTAACACTGTTAATTATCTAAGTTATTTTCTTTTGTTTGTCTGTATTATGTGGGACAGATGAAAAACATTACCATTTCAAGACAATGATGTCAAAAATATTCTACATACAACCATTTTAAAGTTGAATTATATATTATTATTACTAGGTTATACATCAATTCAAGGTTCTTTAGGTAAGGCAAAGACTAAAGGACTACAACAATCTGTGAAAATCCTTGGGTAACTAGAAATATGTGCATGTGATGCACTGTGATGTCCCCCGCTAACATTTAATCCGAAAGTGACCCTACCCCCATTATGTACAAATTTCAAATTTCCATGGAAACCAGCAAAATAACAATTCAGAATAACCAAAGTAGCAAAAGGCACCACTCCCCCAGCAGTTCTAACCACATATCAAGTCTAGTAAAAATATTTTGAATAGTTTTTAAGCTAAAGTACGGAAACAGACCCTACCCCCCATATACACCTAGTTCAACTTGTTTCTATAGAAACCAGGAAAATAATTCAGAATAACTAAAATGGAAAAAGGCACCACTCCACCACTAGGTCTAACCACAAACCAAGTTTCGTAAAATCATATTAAATAGTTTTTGGGATATGGCCCGGAAATGGTCCTCACACCAGATGTGCTAAGTTGAAACTGTTGCCATGGAAACCAGGAAAAATCATATAATTCAGAATGACCTAAATAGCAAAAGGCACCACTCCACCACTAGGTCTAACCACATACCAAGTTTCATAAAAAATATTGAATACCTTTTGAGATATGGCTGGGAAACAGTCCCTACCCAAATATGCACTAAGTACAAACTGTTTCCATGGAAACCAGGAAAATAAAACTTTTAGAAAAACCAAAATAGCAAAAGGCACCACTCCAGCACTAGATCTAACCACATACAAAGTTTTGTGAAAAAATATTGAACGGTTTTGGAGATATGGTCCGGAAATGAAACCCTCCCCCAATATGCACTAAGTTCAAAATGTTTCCATGAAAACCAGAAAAAATAAAAAATTCAGAATAACCAAAATAGCAAAAGGCACCACTCCATCACTAGGTCTAAGCACATACCAAGTTTCGTGAAAAAATATTGAACGGTTTTTGAAATAGAGGCCGGAAAAGGTTCCTACCCCCAATATGCACTAAGTTCAAATTGTTTCCATGGAAACCAGAATAAATAAAAAATTCAGAATAACCAAAATAGCAAAAGGCACTACTCCATCACTAGGTCTAAGCACATACCAAGTTTCGTGAAAAAATATTGAACGGTTTTTGAGATATGGCCCGGAAAAGAAAGCATTTCGGAATGACGGAATCACGGAATCACGGAATCACGGAATCACGGACGGAGGTGAAAACATTATGTCTCCCGAAAAATATTTCGGGGGACATAATAATAAAATGACGGGTACTCGGGTCCGAGTCGAGTCTGACCCCTCGAGTACTCGAGTCCAATTTTTTAGACCCGTGGAAGCCCTATCAACTGGAGGGCATTTAGAGGTGGAATGCATGAGAACAGCAATAAAAGTACCAAGGGTACAGAAGCTCACCTTAAAATGAATGATGTGGTAATATGGTTTAATTGTGTAACCATCTTTTATACGATAATTGATTATGGCTGCCATCATGATTTTTTTATCTTTTAAAATGCTATTCTTCTGTTGGAAACCACTAGAGCTTGAACAAACATTAATACAAGAATGATATAATCATAATTTGTTAACAAGCAGTAGGTTTTTGTATAACTTTTTTGTATATCTATGGCTAAATTGGTGACCATCTTGGACTTTTTAATCTTCAAAATGCTACTTTTATGTTTTTATGTGAGCATCTGTATTAATTTCATTATGATATCTTGATTGGTTTAGGAGTATTCATTTAGTCACACTCTCAACTTCCAAAGAACTAAAAAGATGATGCACATAAACATTTGGAATATATCTCTCTGACACAAATCACAAATTCAGCTAGTGATAGGTCCAATTGCCAAAGTAAACTGTCCAGGTCAATGTCTCATGTAATTCTAACTGAAGATTTCTGAATATCTTAAATTTTGACATATGTTAGTGCAATCTGATTGGTTAGAATAGGCTAGCAACATGGGGGTTTATGCTAATTACTAGATATGATGACCTATGATGACCTCTTGCACCTGCATGTAGCTTATGTAACTTATCCTCTTATGTAAGTTACTGTTATTCCATATAGTGAGTGTCCTCCCCTCATTTCAATATGCAATACAGATACTCTTTAGAGGAGAGTTGCAGGAGAGGGGCTGGAAGGATAGATGGGGAAAGGGGGTGGGGGGCTGGGGGGGTTAGGTGGGGGGATAGGGGGGGATAGAAGAGATTGTGGGATAGAAGAGAGGTTTGCAATGGAAGGACAGGAGAAAAAAGGGGAGGAGGGAAAGGGGGGGATAGAAGGGGTGGGGGTAGAAGAGAGGTTTGCAATGGAAATAATCTGGAGGTCAACTCAGTAATATGTTTATTGAAGTATCTTAACTAACAGAGAGAATTGGTGAGAAAGACTTTGTAAAAAAAGAATTGTTCAGACAGCTGTTCAATTAGTTTTGAAGATGAATATTAAATGATATCTTTTATTAGCATGACAAACAAAATAAAAGATAATTTGTTATATCATTAACCAAAATTTTCAATTTGGAATAAATTTATTGCATGGGAACAAAGGACTAAAAAACCTAACAGTTATTGTTGGGAGTGAACAAATTTAATCATTTTAAATGCTTTTGAAAAGGATTTGTTTGAACTGAATGATCATTATAATTATCTAGATAATCATTGTTCAGACCGTAATCAGATATAGATGATTATAAAATGTATATTTATCCCTCACTGGCTATGTTATTTGCCATATATGAAGTGTCAGGAATTATGTAAAACGGAAAGGATTTATTAAAACAGTCATGCTTCAGGCTGTTCGCAGATAAAGATGATTCATACAGTTTTTTGTAACTGTATTTATAGTGTTGATAAATATTACAACAAGCGTATCAATACTAATATAATGACATTGATTTGATTGATCAGGAAATGTATTCTTTTCAATGCTTTTCATGAAATCTAATTGAAAATTCAATATAATTGACATATTGACCATCTTGGATTCTTGATAATAAAATAAATGCGTCTTTGTCAGGAATCACTATATAAAAAAATACTCACTTTTCAGAATGATATCTTAATTGATTTAGTAGGAGTAGTACTTGGCCTGAAATCTAATTGAAAAATAATGACTTCTATGATGACATGTTGTTCCCAGAACCCCTTCAGCATGATACAATTATCATTTATTTTTACAGGTATTTATAAAACACATGGTATTGGAACTGGAACCTGATACAAAATACCTCTATTATTAACTTATCATGTAGATTACTGAACATAAAAGCAGATTCTTGACTTGTTATTATTACTCATCGTGCAGATTGTTGTACACAAAAGCTGATTCTTGACTTGTTTAAATTGTTATTTGTAAAAAGTATTACTATTAATAGAATACAAGTATACTTTTCATAAAGACAATTTATATACTTTCCATAAAGTCCATTATGTTCTATTTACCAATTAGGTCAGGATTACTATGCAATATACAAGCAGGCAGGGCTGCTAGCCCCAGAGAGTGTAGCAATTTGTGTATTTGGCTTTGTGTACGTATATTTGGAGAAGCATCCTAGTGTGCTGAGCATGTAAACCTGAACTCTGGCTAAGCCCTTATGTGTGATATTAAAAGACTTGACGGGAGAGAACATGAATTGTTGTGAAAAATAAATATAATTTCACAAAATATAGTTAGCTTATGTCCTATGTGTATTAGACAGCATAGTGGACTCAACAGAAATATCTGAACTCTGGTTGACCCCTTATGTGTGGTATTTAAAGGAATATAAGGGAGATACCATTGTTCAAAATCTAACATGATGTTTAATGTCATTGGCAGCTAGTTGCCATAAATATTTTAACAAATTAATTAATTATGTTTGTCTTTCATCTTAATGTTTTAGAAACACTTACAAATATAGAACAACTTGCATGACAATCTTAAATATTCCATATTCAAGATAATATTATGATCAGTAAGTTCAAATTAGAGAATGTATATAGTGCGAGTGATCACTTGATGAAAGCTTAAAATTTAGTAATAATGATGTGTCTTCTGCAGCTGAAAAGTCAATATGGATGCTATCACAGCCATCTTGGATTCTCAAAACTGAAACGTCTACCTTTGTGGGAGGAATCACAATATGTATAACATACTACAATATGAAAATGATATCTAGATTGGTTTAGGAGAAGTAGTCATTTTCATGAAATCTCATTGAAAATTCAATATGGCTACTATCGCGGCCATCTTGGATTCTCAAAACTGAAACGTCTACCTTTCTGTGCGGAATCACCATAGTTATAACATACTACAATTTCAGAATGATATCTAGATTGGTTTAGAAAGAGTAGTCTTTTCATGAAATCTAATTGAAAATTCAATATGGCTGCCATAGTGGCCATCTTGGATTCTCAAAACTGAAACGTCTACCTTTCTGTGAGGAATAACCATGGGTATAACATACTACATTTTCAGAATGATATCTGGATTCGTTTAGGAGGAGTAGTCTTTTTCGTGAAATCTAATTGAAAATTCAATATGGTTGCCATAGCGGTCATCTTGGATTCTCAAAACTGAAACGTCTACCTTTCTGTGAGGAATCACCATGGGTATAACATACTACAATTTCAGAATAATATCTGCATTCGTTTAGGAAGAGTAGTCTTTTTCGTGAAATCTAATTGAAAATTCAATATGGCTGCCATGGCGGCCATCTTGGATTCTCAAAACTGAAACGTCTACCTTTCTGTGAGGAATCACCATGGGTATAACATACTACAATTTCAGAATGATATCTGGATTCGTTTAGGAGGAGTAGTCTTTTTTCTGAAATCTAATTGAAAATTCAATATGGCCGCCATGGCGGCCATCTTGGATTCTCAAAACTGAAACGTCTACCTTTCTGTGAGGAATCACCATGGGTATAACATACTACAATTTCAGAATGATATCTGGATTCGTTTAGGAGGAGTAGTCTTTTTTCTGAAAGTTTACGGACGGACAGACGGACGGACGGACGGACGGATGACGGACGAAGCGCCATGACATAAGCTCACATTTACTTTGTAAAGGTGAGCTAATAAAAATGAGGATATGTAATTGGCTCATTTTCTAGGTACCATAAACCTGTTCAAAGTGCTACATACATCATTACCCTGAAGGAATTGTACTTTGAAGAAGCTTACAAGCACTTAGCTCAACCATGTAGGCTGTACAGCATTAGCCTGTCAGGTATCAAGCTGGGTGGACTGATTGCAATTTTGATGAAGTGACTTGCCAAGGTACACAAAACAGTATGAGGCCAAGGGGACAAACTTTTGGTGTCTATATAGGAATTTGAACCTGAGCTGTTGGAATGAGAGCCAGCGAGCTAACCATTACACCATTCCTCTATTTTCTGGAAAGATATTTGTTTAGGTTAATCATTAAAATGTGAGTAATTTATTAACCTGGTCATTCCACTGGATCCAAATAAACCATTTACTTAAATCTTTTGGACTTTCACAATTAAGATTTTATTATCCAGTATATCTTGTTATTCTTATCACATTATTGGATATAAATATTTCAGATAAATAGAATCTCACCAAACTGGTGACCTTGTTGGGGTCCATCCCAAGGTCATCTATACAATACTTGACCTGGTCAAGGTCACCCTTCTCGGCCGCCCTGAGGAGGAGACGGTCAGGCTGTTTGTTGATGTACTTGGTGTCCAGGGTGGACACCGCTGGTGCAAGTGGACACCGGGCAAGGATGAGACTGACCACTGGCTTGTGGTGCATGCTGAGGGCTATACCTAGTGGCGCTATACCACACTGGAAGGAATTAATGAGACATTTCACAAATATATTTCAACCAAAATCTTAGTACCGGTAATTACATCCTATTGACAGGATATACAAAGATATATTAAAGAAATTTAAAAACAAAGATACTATTTGCAAATGAGCTGAAAATATAGTTGCCTTTTTGGATGCTCACAAGACCAAATAAAGGATAGGGCCATTGCCTCTGTAGCTCATCAAGCTTCATATTTAATTTTGCTTTAGGCTGTGGTCAATGTGGTTTTCCTCTAAGTACTTCTTGAGGAAAAGTAAAAATGCACACAGTTTACGGATGGACGGTGTCTGACACCATGCCATGTCATAAGCCAATCTGGCCTTACAGTCCTGATGAGCTAAAAAGGCAAAAGTGAGCACACATACTGTAAATTCACCACCAGTCCATAACAATAGCAAAAGTAAAGATATATTGATTTGGTCATTTCTTAAAAATGTTATTGCTACCTAAATATGAAAAGGAAATCTAAAATTCTATATTTGTTGTTTCAAGTCAAAAAGTAAAAAAATCTGGCAACTTTGTGAAACCCTGAAATTGTGCACATTTGCAGCACAAAGGTACCAGTAACCAAATACCAACTTTCATCATATATTTTTTATAATTATGCTCAGAAAACAGGCTAAACATTGAACAATTTTGGTACCATTTGGTAACCCCTAAAAGGGACCACAGGTATCTTCAATACCAAATTTTAAGTTTCTGATTTAATTTTTTTTTAAATTATGCTCCGGAAATGAAACAAAGTCAGCATTTTGGCAGCTAATATTTAGTCAAAATTAATTTTGGAAGATTATATTAAGCAGCCAGAGTGAGTTAAAATGTTTGGTATCTTTTTTAATTGTATGAAATTGGACATGTGATTTTGGCTTCTGCAAATAATATAATCATGGAAAACAAGTACCGGTAATTATCATATAATAAAATTTGCCATTTGATATTTTTGATGAATTCATATAATGAATTATGGTATTTGGGTTCATGTAAAAGTTAAAATATATATTGTTACTATTTGAGTCAGTATAATGCAGGATGTCTCACCTCTATAGCGACAACAAAATGCAAAGTTCATGCATGCACCAAACCAATACATGTCCTTCCCTTCACCTCTGGCAATACATACACGGTAGATCTGCAATTAAAAGAGACCAAGAAGTTTACTTTTTGTCATCAGACTTAAGATCTCTTGGCAAATACAACATCATTGCAATTCACATTGCACTCAGTCCACCCAGCTGTTATAATGGGTACCTGAAAAATGGATGTACTGACCTACGTGGTCGTGATTAGCGCTTAGTAGCAGCTGTGAAAGTACACTCCTTCGGAGTAATAATGTAGCGCTTTGAGCATGTCTTCGGACGTGGAAAAGGCGCAATAAAAATATGCACATTATTATTATTATTAATTTTTGTTTTCATGACATGTGTATTGAAAGGCGTCGTTTGAAAACCTGTCTGAATTGTAGTGTATAGGGATAGCAACATGGGGATCCACAGTGTTTAAAATAAGCATCCAAAAACTCCTTGTCAATAAGAACCCGCGAATAGGAAAAACTGTAATCCCAACTCTAAAACTCAGTCGGCATTCACTATCAGGAATGATTTTGACTTATTCTATAATAATACTATTCTTGGTATCTGTATGTTATAATACATAATTCTGTTATCAGTTAAGAGTGATAGTTATGAAGATTTAGCAAGGAAACATGTCTTACTGTGAGTATTGTTAGAAAGGAACATATACCATATATATCATATTAAAAAACTGTGAGCCTGTAATGACCTGAAGGTGTAGGCCCTTGTGAATAACTGTCGGCGTTTGCCCTACACTTATTTCAAACACTGGGGATCCATCGAGTAAAGTTAAGTAAAATGAAAACAAGGAAATAACTGCCATAAATGCAGGAGGATATCCACAATACAGTTAGGAAAATGTAAATTGACTCCGAAACAACACTTCATTGGTTGATGATCGTTCTTTCCTCCATTCATTAAAACCACGATGAACAACAATGCTAAGCAACAACCCATAAATTGGCCTGTGATAGTGACTTTTTTTTAAAATGCCTTGCAGTGTTAGTTGGTGAGAACACTAGCAAACACTGATTTCACTCAAACCATAATGATGTTTAGCAGCAAAGCTTGATTAGCTAGATTTAAAAACTGGTGTGGTTTGTGCCTTGCAGAGGTAGCTGGTGAGAATTCAAAGAGAACAACACATATTCCAACATACTAGTGAGTACAACCTTCAGCCCTAAACATGGATCAGCTCCAGCTTTGAGAAGAAGCTCAATAATGTGTACATGTCCCTCCTGAGCCGCCAGATAGAGGGGAGATAACCCAGACTGAAATCATAAAAGCATTGTTTGTAAATATGTTGCAATTTGTTGTGATGTCATTCCTAAGATAACGTTTTGGCTGGAATTTTTTTTCTGCAAAAATTCATATTTTTTTCAACAAAATATTTCTCCACAGATTTCACATCGCTGCTAATGGCTGCAATACTGCCCATCGGCACTAAACAATAACTCACTCACTCACTCTTCAGAGTCTTCAAGACTGAATGTAAAACATATTTATAGAAGCATCTTTCAAATGGAACCTACCTGAGACTGAATGTTGACAAGAGCTCCATGACTGAGCAGAAATCGGACACTGTCCATGTTGCCCTTCTGAGCCGCCATGTGGAGAGCTGACAAACCCATCTGTAACAATTCATAAAATTTTATGCATCCTGCTACATCAGCATATATATGTGTCTTGGCGTTATGCTCCAATTAACCTATCTCCTGATATCCATCGAACATAAACAGTCATATCACAATAGCAAGACTATAAAATGATACCTGTCAAGCAGACAACGAGCGATGACGCCAATCATACTGTCAACAATGATGTCACTGTTCTGTAAAAAATGCGAAAAAAAAATCCCCACACCTTCCTGAATTCATCTTCACAACGTCACGGGCGAAAGGAAAAAGTTAATAAACTTTCCCATTCCTCCCTTGACATCATTGGCCGTAATGTCTGTGCTAGCATTTCAACCCGCTGCACGGAAGTAGAATAGCCCAATCAGAAGACAGCATGTTAATGAACCGATTTGAAAAACATACTTTTGTATGCGTATTGCAAGGGAGAGAAACACTTTATTTGAGTGATACATTAATGTTGTCTGCTCTGCATTCTCGGTGCTCATCAAAAACATGAAAACAACCATGCGGACTGAAGTTTAAAATTAATTTTCACTCGGATAGTTTTCAAAAAGATCGCCTGTTAGTATTTTGAATTTGTTCCGAATGTAAACAGCAATTTCATTGGCTATTGTTGAAAGAGCTGATAAGGGGCGTAACTCGTGATCCCAATAGGTGTCGCTGCTCCGGATCACCAGATTTCTACCTTGTGATGGCAAGGTCTAAACGAGGAGTTACTCGATACGTTTTCACCTTGCCGTGGGAAGATGTCCTGAATTCTATGACAGCATGTTACTTCAGGAAATGTTTTTAGAACAAGCAGCATTTATTCATTTATTGCATATATACTAGATTTCATGAATTACAAGATAAACAAATCTGCATGACACAAATAAAATCAACCAAAAGGTTCAAGGACCTGTTAATGACCAATGTTGCATAATGTGATTATGGACAACCGTTATAATTCTGCTAAAAAAATTTGTCACCAAAAACTTTAACTTACAGGTGTAGTGGCACTGACACTGTATGAGTCTGCATATACAGACATGGAACCCAGATTTCCTGACTGTGTGGCATCAAGGAACTTCCTGAACTTGCAGTCTCTTACCTAGAAATTAAAAAGAAATTTTACTTAAAGTTTTTTACTAAATATTTCATATTCATGAAGTTTTAAAGGTTTGTAGTTAAATAAGAATTTAGTTGAGTGGTATTTAAGTCTGGTATTATCCTTGTAACTCTCCATTCCTGGAAAATAATGGCCTTCAGCCCCTGGGGGCTTCTTAAAGGCTCACTAAAAGGTTAATTCTAGGTATCTTGGCCAAATGAAGGTAATTAATTCAAGAAATTGTAGTTGATAAGTTCTCAATGATAATGTCCCCATACAAAACCTCTGAGCACTGAAACGACTTGACAATAATTGAAAACATTTCATTTTCCAGGCTTTACAAGGCTAAAAAAAAATTCAATGCTTTTGTAGGCCAAGTAAAAAAATCTAGTTTTTTTTCTTAGTCTGAATGAACCCTGTTACACATGATATTTGTGTTATAAATGCACTATTTTTATAACCATCACTTGACTGAAGAAACTAGTTTCACCTACAACAGAAAGATCGTCCATTTCCCTCTTCCGAGCCATGAGTGCCAGGTTTTCAAGCTTATCCATGATGGTTGCAAGGAGTGACGTCACTGACTCAGGCTTGTGGGCTGGTAACTACAAAACAAATGCAAGGACCGAAGTCTTCAAGGTGAGAGAATCCAAAATCAGTGTACATATATTTGCAAACAACTCCAATGGCTTTTGGTATTTAACAAATGAATTATTAGTCAAAGTTGTGATATTTTTCAGACCAAATGCCTCGGTTGATAAGAGAGAAAATCCTGTTACATCAGCATATTTGTACCCATAGCTCCTACAATTCCATGATATATCTCAGACCAAAAGCCTTGTATGACAAGAGAGAACATCCTGTTACATCAACATATTTGCACCCCTAGCTCCTACAATACCATGATACATTTCAGACCAAAAGCCTTGTATGACAAGAGAGAACATCCTGTTACATCAACATATTTGCACCCCTAGCTCCTTCAATACCATGATACATTTCAGACCAAAAGCCTTGTATGACAAGAGAGAACATATCCTGTTACATCAACATATTTGTACCCCTAGCTCCTACAATACCATGATACATTTCAGACCAAAAGCCTGGTATGACAAGAGAGAACATCCTGTTACATCAACATATTTGCACCCCTAGCTCCTACAATACCATGATACATTTCAGACCAAAGGCCTTGGATGACAAGAGAGAACATCCTGTTACATCAACATATTTGCACCCTTAGCTCCTACAATACCATGATACATTTCAGACCAAAAGCCTTGGATGACAAGAGAGAACATCCTGTTACATCAACATATTTGTACCATTAGATCCGACAATACCAAGATATATCTCAGACCAAATTCCTTGGATGACAAAAGAGAACATCCTGCTACATCAGCATATTTGTACCCCTAGCTCCTACAATACCATGATACATTTCAGACCAAATGCCTTGTATGACAAGAGAGAACATCCTGTTACATCAACATATTTGCACCCCTAGCTCCTTCAATACTATGATACATTTCGGACCAAAAGCCTTGTATGACAAGAGAGAACATATCCTGTTACATCAACATATTTGTACCCCTAGCTCCTACAATACCATGATACATTTCAGACCAAAAGCCTGGTATGACAAGAGAGAACATCCTGTTACATCAACATATTTGCACCCCTAGCTCCTACAATACCATGATACATTTCAGACCAAAGGCCTTCTATGACAAGAGAGAACATCCTGTTACATCAACATATTTGCACCCTTAGCTCCTACAATACCATGATACATTTCAGACCAAAAGCCTTGGATGACAAGAGAGAACATCCTGTTACATCAACATATTTGCACCTTTAGCTCCTACAATACCATGATACATTTCAGACCAAAAGCCTTGGATGACAAGAGAGAACATCCTGTTACATCAACATATTTGTACCCTTAGCTCCTACAATACCATGATATATCTCAGACCAAATTCCTTGGATGACAAGAGAAAAACATCCTGCTACATCAGCATATTTGTACCCCTAGCTCCTACAATACCATGATACATTTCAGACCAAATGCCTTGTATGACAAGAGAGAACATCCTGTTACATCAACATATTTGTACCCTTAGCTCCTACAACACCATGATATATCTCAGACCAAATTCCTTGGATGACAAGAGAAAAACATCCTGCTACATCAGCATATTTGTACCCCTAGCTCCTTCTATACCATGAATACAGTCTGATTAAAATCGGCCTAGTTCCGAGGAATAAAATATTCAAAATATTAACTGCAAGGAGATATTGAATCCTCTACACTAGGTCTGACACCCCTGTACCTCGCGTGTTTATTACCAATAAAGCACAGCCGAAACCCAGTCGTTAGCAGACCAATCACATCATCTTGCTTATAACACCACTGGTAGTGATCATGCTCAAAGCATGGTTAACAGGAGTCACTTGCCCCTATGTTGATACCGAAGGCTTTTGCCGGCGGCTTGTGATTGGTAAGCTGAGTAAATGCCAGAACATGCGACTTACTGGGCTGCCATCTGACTCAGTGGAGAGGATACCTATCAAAATAACATGTTCGATTCCCCTAGAGTTAATATTTTCAAACTTTTATTCCTCGGAATTAGGCAGATTTTAATCAGACTGTACCATGATATATCCTAGACAAAAATTCCTTGAATTGAGATACATATGAATCAGTCTGATTAAAATCTACAGTGCTCTGAGGAATAAAATATGAAAAATATTGTCTCCATCGGGGCTCGAACCATTCGGGATATCCTCTCCGTCTCGGTCTGAATACACTCACCTCTATCGCGTGTTGCTATAACCAGTTTAGCGCAGTCCTAAGCTATCAAATCACATCCTCGTTTTTAAATAGCGTTTAGCGGTGATTATGTATAACAAATGGTACACTGGAGTTACCTGTCCCTAGTATGATATCAAAGTTTTTACTGCGCTCCTTTCGATTGGCTAGATGAGCTTGTGTCAGAACATGCGGGTAATAGGGGTGCCTTCAGACTGTGAATGAAAGCAAAGCCGGGCTGGGTGAGGTTCTAACCCCGCAAGAGATAATATTTTTACACTTTTTTTCCTCGAATCACAGTTGATTTTAATCAGACTGCATATGAATCACCTTTAGGATGACGGTAGAAGTAACAGACGTACCTCCCTGACAGCCTCCACATTGAAGGGTCCCAGTCTATGACACCAGAGAACAAACAGGTTGACACACTCTGAGTTCCCCAGGTTCAGGGCTACTTCACACGCCTTCAGTTTCACTGGACCTGGTTCTACCTGTATTGGTGAACAGATTGACTTAAATATTTCTATCAAAGTTGATTTGGTGTATACAACTGATAGAAGCATGGCAACACTGGTTTTTGTTCAGAATGGAACAGAATTCAATGGATGCATCCAATGGCCATACAGCAAGCTTGAATGTTAGTTGATTGACTTAATTCCATGTAAATTTTCTTTTGGCATCTGTTATGGTTGAAGAAATAGTAATACTGTCATTCTTTCCTGTTTCTGTGTCTACTATTATGAGATTTTACAGATTTTAAAGACTTCTTTACCCTGAAGAGATCATCCGTTCCCCATCCCTGCAACCCCAACCATCCCTTTCAATCCAATCCCACATACCTATACATGTAAGTCCATCACACAACAACCCTATCCATTTAACTCTCTCAAGCCCATCCACACAACCCTGTACCATAACCTATATTCAACTCCATCAATGCAACCCCCTCCAACAACCCTATCCTCTCAACTCCCTCTATGAACCCCAACCCGACCATCCTAACCAACAAGCCAATCCTTGCATCCCCCTCCCAAACACCTCTCCTAAAACCATAAAAAACTGCCACAAACGTACCTCTATCTCCTGTAGGGGGTCCGCTCCATGAATCAGCATCATCTGCAGAACCTTGCTCTGGTTCTCCTGGGCAGCCATATAGAGAGGTGTGTACACCGACCGGCAGTAGAGAGATGGCTGGGGAACCAAACATGTTTCATAAACATTTTTCATACATATGTAGCAGGAAAGAAAATCCAATACTTTTTCCAACGGGATTTAAAGTCAAACTGCCCAACACCTATCTGAAAAAACATGAAATAAACTTACAAACTATAGTTTCAACAAGGGGGGAAAGTTTGGCCTAGGGGGGTGGGGGGAGGTGAGTTTGGCCTAGGACAAACCTTTCCCGGTGAGAAAATATCCCAAGACAAACCTTCCCCAGGAACAAATGTGGCCTAGGCTATTTCCCCGGGGAAAGCTTAGACTGGGGAAGAATAGGCCTGCTACACCGGGACCTCTGCGCTGAAAGTCCTACACTGACATGTTCCGCCAAAGAGATATCCCTCCAGCCGAAACCAGTAGGAATGCTTTTGACCTAACTCTGTCACATATATGATGCCATATTTTCTCCCAACAGAGGTAGATTAAGCCTTCAAATGTTGATTTGACCTCTCTTTGAATAAAACCAAATTTATATATATTTAGAGACCAGTAGTTGTGAGAAGGCCACACTTGATTTGCCTTTATGTTGGCTGCCGTTTCCGTAATTTTGGTAAAGTATCTCATATTTAATTAATTTTGATCCGATTTTCCCTAGGTTGGTCGCTAAATTTTTCTAAAAATACAACGAATACATTAAAAATACTTTTTAAAATATTGCAAGTATGATACAGCATCTTTAAGAGCATTCTACTGATAGTCAACTGTATGTATCTCAATAGCCAATAGCTTAAGCAAATAGGAATGATTTTGAACTCAACCTGCCCTAAATTAAAGAAGATTCAGCTTATTTAGTTGAGCACCCACTTATCAACTGAGATGAGATAAAGTTTATGAAATTAGATCTTTTAATATGAAGAGCACTTTTAGAGAGCATGAAATATAATGTGAAATTGATAGACTGTGCGCTATTGTATATACTCCTTGAAATTCAAGATTTGAAACAATTCTTTCATTACACATGTACAATATATTATTAATATTAATTAATAATTCAAAATGCAATGCCTCCCATTTTTGAAAGAAGAAAATCAGGAAGCACAGTTGTCCCTCTATCTCAAACTCATACAACTGCATTTATATTCATTGCAATTGATCACTGAATACTGTTCTTGTTGTCATTATCTCAACTGACCATCCAGAGCGTATCCATGTCTCGTATCCCGTACTCTAGAAGAAGTTCAAACATCTTCTCACTTCCTGTCATCGCAACAGCATGTACACAGGACAGGCCTCGCTAGAAACATACAGATAAGAGAAATTATAAGTCTTATACCCGGTATTAAGATTATCTTTCATTGGTCATATGCTGTTGTTTCTTGAGAGCGTCCTTAGGAATTTTTATTTTTTTTGATTGGTGTACCTTTAAGTATGATAAGTAAAATACTTTTATAAAAGTTCTGTTCAAAATGGTCAAATGACCCTCTTAGTTTATCATCTGGAACATCATCATCTTTGATAGATAGTTAAAATTTCAATTTTCACAAATTTTCTTTGAGGTTGATGGCAAGACAGAATTGAAGTACATAGTAACTGAAAATTCACATTATTTGATTCTTATATTACATTTTCATTATAACAGATCATAAATAAATCACCTATTAAAGCCAAGTTTCAAAATGTCATTCTAGAATTCAAACTTCATTCTGATTATTGCTTAGATTATTCAGATCACTTATTATTCTGTTATATCAGTACACTGGTATATCCTGGTTTAATAATTATGCAAAAGGTCTTTCCCCCTCTAAATGCAGTAATGATATACAGCCAATGGCTAGACTAGAATAGACAAGAAAATTTGCAGGACTCAGATGTGAGTCCAGATGAATATTTGCATAATATCAACAGAATTGCCTAGTACAAATCGGTATAAATAAGAATTGCTAGCAATTTGAGGCAAAAATATATAGGGTGCAATCAGGGAAAGGTAGGAGAACAGAGGAATATACGGATGACAACTTCTTTGTTCATTATATGCATTATTTTTCACACAATGAACAAAGAAGTTGTCATCCATATATATTATATATTCCTCTGCATAATTGTCACTCCAACTTCTAAAATGCCTCTAAAAAAAGTTAAAAGTATGAGCGTTATGAATTCATATAAAAATATAATGTAGCAGGTTTATCACTTATTTGCTATGTCATTTGCAGATCCAGGGGGCTCAACCATCCCATCCTGACTCGGTTACCCCTAAAACAGCTCACTACCCCCTCCCCCTGCCTTTCGAATTTGATTGTCAAATTTACTGTACATAAGCTGGTGACACCAAACCTTTTTCAACGAGTGAACCCAATTTCATGTTATTAAAAGAAGCTTACTGTTAGGCATAAAGGTGACACCCAATTTTTTAAACAGGTGAACCTGTCTTTAAATTATACAAGAGAAGCTTTATTTTCAGGTATAAAGGTGACACCACAACATTTTCGACAGATTGATTGATTGATAAAAGCTGAATGTTCAGGCACGATGTACAAATGTATTTAAGGTGTACACTTACTTCTGTCCTGCAGTGTACATCAGCTCCCCTGTCCAACAGATCTCTCACTATCTCTGTGTGACCTTCCTTCACTGCCAGCAGTAGGGCTGTGATTCCCTTCTGACAGACAGATACGGTAAATCCTTAAATACCAGTAATCACTTGCCTTGAACAATCATCTGCCTTGAATAATCACCTGATTTGGGGGTTTAATATATAAATTTAAGAAGGAGAAAGCCTGCAACACTATTGGGGCTTTGTATTGCAGTGAAACCTGTGAGCATCTGCCTTGAACTAGCGAACCATAGGCGGTATTTTGCTTAAATTCAGTGTAGCATTGCACCCAAACCTTACTGTGAGTAGTACAGATCTCTACTGCAGACAAAGGTGCCGAGACCTTGGCGGGATATGATCCCTGGAACTCTTTATAACCTGAATCTCTTGATATATACCTAAAATAGTTACTGAATCTAAAGACTTGTTAAAGTAAATTTATCGCCTGTCTTGAACAATAATCAGATTTTATTAACCAAATAACAAATCTAAAAAGAAATCATGTATATCTCCTATTTTTAAATATTCTGGCATATAAGCATATTTATGAAATGCTTAAAAATCATATGAATCCTATCCCCAATCTTACACCCAGACTGTAGGTTTTTTTTACAATTACAAAACCTTCTACTCTGAAATTTCCTATTTTCTGAGGCCCCTTTCTCATAATTTATAAAATAATTGGTTTTGAGAAATATTATTTTTTACAGAGACTGAATATAAGTCTACCTATACCCCATCTCACCACTCACTCCTAAACTGACTAAATTGTGCAAAAAAAAGCATACATACAGGCTGACCGGTGAAGTTTGGGTCCCCGCCGCTGTCCAGGTAGAGAGAAACTCCATGTTGGTCTCCTGACTGGGCATTGAGGAGAAATACATTTCCCGACTCTGTATTCATGGTTGCGCATTCATTTCAGAGAGAGCTAAAAATCAAAGAAAATTGATAAATAAAGGATTAGACAAGTATATTCTATTTTCTACATATAACCAAAAGATTTAGTCTTAAATGTTTTTCTACTTCTCATTATTGGTTATTGTAATATAATTCATTTGTCATTAAGTAAATCAGGAATGAGGATTCAGAATCTTGCCAATTGGACATTTCACCTTTGACCCAAAGCAGGGAATCAGTTATTTTTATTCATGTATAAATAACGAGAAATGTTTGTTGTCCCTTTATTCAAACGTTAAAGTAAATATTTTTAAAATTAATTACAAAAATAGAAGTCTACATAAAATCTCTTCAACTACACAAAATAGCCATCTCACAATATGATGTATCATTGAATGATTAATATATTTTCTTCCAAATATAATTTCATTTTCATAAAACATGCTATGTTTTTGCAATACACTGATTTAAAATGTTTCACAGAGTATTTGACAGGCTTGTAAAAACCATATTACCCTGTGATAAATGATAATATAGGCCTATAGTTGTTATTAGCTAGGTCATTATGACCTTATATTGAATATCGATCAATGTGACGTCACAGGCCCAGATATAGTTCCACGTTATCTATGAAAATAGAATCATGCCTTACGTTACAAAGATCCTTGATGTCAAATTTTAGATTCAGAACGATATAAGTTCATTTTATTCTCACGCAAAGCTTTCACAACAAAAACTAACGGTAACATTAGTTTGTAAACAAAATGTACGTTTCGTAAGCGCAATAATTTCATCATTTCATGTAAACAAGGTCATTTTCCGGTAAGGAATCCGTGTTATACCACGTGCTTTTCGTGTCAATGGATTCATAAACACGATGAAATGAATGGATCTTTGTACACTCTACAGTCGAATTGGGTTATGCAAATGAGGAATTCTGTCGTAAAAAGTCGATTCGAAGCGGGCACGTGTGTAGTCGGTTGTAACTGTAAGTATTTCAACACGTGGGTCGTTTCGTACGATGTGTGCTCATGACATGTTGACTAAAAATAGCTGGTTTCACATCTTTCATTGTAACATGTACTTTAATTCATTTGGTTGTGTACAACATAAAAAATGGACGAGTGACCGTGTCAGCGGATCAAGTACAACATAAAGATGTCGAGCTGTCTTTGAAGGTGGACAATCTGAAAATTTGCAGTGCACAAATTGGATTTGCCGTTTATTCCTTACCAATTTGCCTTCGCAATATATAAAACTTTTTTGGTTGTTGCTTGTTCACACTGACTGTCAATTATGTACGCGTTTTTTGTGTGGTCGCAATGGTTTATTTATGTTTAATTTATTTTCTAAAAATCTCTTATTTATCAAATTGTATGGTACATGTACATACATACTATTATAACAATTTCATTTTACATATCGCTAAATTTGGTAGCAACATAGAATTAACGTTCACCTGACAAAATTTGATCTAAACTGGACATAATGAGTTAGAGATATTGTATATTTAATGATCAATCAGGTTCTGAATGAAGAAAGTTATTGTTTCATGTTTAGGCTGTTAAAAAACGGAATTTATTGTCACAAACCAGAGACCATATATTATGGTCTTTGCACAAACATAAACAATAGTTTAATAAACATGCCATACGTGGACGTCATACATTAACAAATTGAAAACTAGAAATTGATAATTACATGATACAGAGAGAACACATGAGCTGGTAATTTACATGCTGAGGGCTTTAGCATGAACATGCTAATTGGCAAAAAACTATGAAATTGACTTAGTAACTATCGTAACATTCCTTTTGGGTTTGGCAACGATTAATATTTCATATAGACCATAATATACTGTGCTGTTTATGTTAAAACTCGCAAATTTATCTATCAAAATTTTTCTTTCCGAATGACGAGTTATAAATGATCTTTGTATTGTCACAATTCTGAATCGATGAACATATAAACATTTTCAGCAACAACAACATTGACGTGAGCTGCGTAGACAATATAAACTCAAACACGCGTATGATTTACCAAAGCTTTCATGAAAATAGACAAAAATAAGAAAAACAAATCTTCAAATTTACGTACCGTCGACTTGTCCCAAATAGTGACTCGCCTGCTTTTAAAGACCATGAACTTGCAAAGCGGCTTGGTTTTTTTTAAGACCAAATTAACAAGCATCGTAACTCTCCATAACTTACACTTAAACCCAAGAAAGCCTTTAAAGTGACACAGAGTATATGTTGATTGGATCACATATGTCAAATTTTGAAATATATGTCATTACATAAGGAACCACTAACCCTTACCGAAAATTACAAGTTCTAGGTCATTCGGTACATTTGAGCGAAAATACGGTCATTCAAAGTCGGGATTTTGATCGCAAACCGGACAATATGGCTGAGTGGCGCGCGCTAATTCGTCAAACGTAATTTTGAAACCTTATAAAAAGCTGACAGAAACATATATTCGATAATGTTTATTAGGTATTATCACTATTAGGTAGGTTAAATTGATGCTTAATTCCGACTATATATTACACGTACTTTAGATGTTTATTCGATTTTTCGATAAAATCAAGGATCTTATACTGTATATTAAGCGTAAATGGATAGAATTTCAAGTCCAGTGATCAGATATACACCTCAACCAGCATATTAGATATTTTGTAACTTACCAAAACCAAATAAAAAATTTAGAAAGATAATAAGTGTCTATTTTCGAATGGTAAGTATATATTGGATTAGAACTAGGTCACTTTCTGATGGAAATTTCAGTGTCGCTGTTTAATGATGCATATTTATGCATATGATTTTTTAAAATTCAATCACAATTACAATATTTAAAATAATATCTTGTTTTTATTCGTTTCATTGTCCAGCTGGTTAGAATTTTCATTATTAGTTTCCTGTGTTTCTTAACTTAATTTGTCATAACATTAATCGACAGGAATCTTCTACAAAGAAGATTCAGTTTTTATTCTTTTTATTAACCAGCCAGTTAAAATATTCATTATCTCTTTCCTGTGTTTCTAAAATCAATTTGTTTAAATATTATAACTGAAATCTTCTACATAGCAGGATTCAAGAATCCTTTCCCATGACGTTATATAGTATATAGATTTGGATCAAATGCATTCAGTTGCAATGCGGTGTCGGTTTACGACTGACTAAGCAAAAGCCATTACAAATAATATACGTATGAAACTGATAGATGTGTTCGCTAAACGCAACACGTGTTTATAATATAAATAGTGCTGTGTATGTGCAACAGGTCAGTTAAAAAGCTAAATATTTTTGTTTCCCGTTGTCACATATGGAGTGTTTAAAGGCCTTTGAGGCTAGTTGGCATATTTGATTTATCTTATCTTCTGGTTGTAAGGACACTCATAAAAGGTCTATATAACGACACGATCTAAAATTTGCATCTTGCAAATTTCGCCATCTCGCAGTCAACAGGTTGAGATCCAATTAACTTCTTGTTGATTCATTCGGACACGTAATCTAAAATGTGATTGGAATACGCAGGACAGTATTCCTCGGAACTCAGTGACCTTAAAGACGGATTAAAGTGAGTGAGGTGGGTTGCTTATATTCTATATCGCGGATTGCTCGCTATGTGAAACATGTTACGTGACTTGTATTGCGTTCATTTTAAAGGGGCAGTAGCACGTTTTTTGATAATTTTATATTTCAAATCTTTCACTTATAATTGTAAGTAAATGTTAAATGTATTATATTGACAGTGTCAAAAATCTCATTACACAAGCCAATCACCCATAGTCAGAGGACAAAGTATGAGGATTCACATAAAATCCATTGGCGGCCATTTTTTTGTGAACACCTTTAATTCATTTTTGTAAGAAAAAGGAATCGCATGGCTGAACCTTACGTTATATATTTGAATTATTACTGCTCCATTTAGTTTAAATACATTGTCTTTCATTTGGAACCATTTATTTTCATTTTCCTGACATCACCTTATATTCCCCCTAAAAACGTGCTACTGCCCCTTTAAGGCCTTTGATGGTTAGCGTTTAATATCTTTAAAAAAAAAAATGTCGTTTCATTTATTAAACTGTCTCTTTTTGACACCGTGTGTAATGTCATGTAATTTAAACTAAACTACAACGTTAGATTATCCGCATATCAGCACCTGTTACATAGGGTTGAAATAAGTAGTGACATATTTTCAATAAGAGCACATGTGCCACCTTTTCCTAGTGACGATTGCTGTACCGCGAGTTCCCGTATTACTTCGCCTATGGCGTCAGAAAACCATTGTTCGTGACGTCAGTATAGCCAATCGTCGCGAGGGAAGCGGTCGGTTTTCTTTATATTTCATAGAGAATAAAACTGGATTGAATCGGTAATTAATATTACGACACTCGTGCAAATTTTCATATTCAAACATGAGGTAAGTACTTTCTCCCAAAATGAATTATGTTTTTCTAGACCATCACGATGCTACGTATTACCTCTTCGTCAAATTTCAAATTCTTATCATGATTCTGACACCACATATAGAAGATCATCATCTGGTCTTAAAGACCATATTGAAACTGTAACATTTTTTTTTTAAAAGTATTTTTCCTGTATTCGTGGTATTTTAGCAATATTTTGCTTTTTACCGTAGAAAAATATTTCTGAAAAGTTATCCCTATTTCAGCGCGAAGACTCCGCCAGTCATAAATGGCGTCCCCGACCTTCTCCTGTTCATGTTGATGCTTGTGATATTCATTGCTAAAGAACGTACCTGTAGAAACTTCTGTCTAAAAAGTAGAAAATTATCCCTATTTCAGCGTGATGACGCGACCAATGCGTTCCCAACAATCCAATGTGCAGAATACTGTCTAAAACATATCCCTATTTCAGCGTGAAGACGCCACTCCAATGGCGTTCCCGACCTATCACTGAACGGACTAACTCCTGATCCTGTTGATGCTTGTGATATCCACTGCTAAATAATCTGATTACGTCTTATGGCTGTAGAACCACAATGGCGTCCCCAATCATCCACAGTGCAGAATTCTGTCTAACCCTTATCCTTTTTTCAGCGTGAAGACGCCACCAGTCCACAATGGCGTCCCCGACCTTCCACTGGGCGGACTATCTCCTGTTCGTGTTGATGCTTGTGATATCCACTGCAATAGGCATCTACCACGCCTGTCAGTCTCGCCGAGGGTCAGTATCAGTGGACACCCACTTGACAGGGGGGAGGAAGATGAGTCTCATCCCAGTGACCTTCTCCATCTCAGTCAGTTTTATGTCTGCCGTCTTCGTCCTCGGCATCCCCTCAGAGATCTATAACAACGGTGGTCTCTATTTGCTGTACGCCTTTGGATACATTCCCGTCTACATCGTCACTGCTTTCGTCTTCGTGCCTATGTTCACCAAGCTTAACCTTAGCAGTGGCTATCAGGTCAGTGAATCGTGCTTTAAATATTCGTGGTCATGATTTTATGGACGCTTCATTTCTATCAGATTGATATGACTGAGTGAGTTTGTGTTAAACACGGCTTTGGCAATAATTCAGCCATTACATATTAATAGCTTTGTGTTGTTATGAAAATGCAAACGTTTTGAAATGGAAATATGTTATTTGAAGTGTAAACCGCCAAAGAGCCGAAGAAAAATATATTAGGAACATCATCATAGGTTTACAATAGAGTTTTTTTTTTCAAAACAAAAAGTTACCATTAACCATACTTCATATCGTATTAAATTCCCTTCACCCAGTCGATATAGGCCTTTATATATCCAATTTACTTTCAAAGGTGTGCTTTATATTGATTTGTTCTCATTACATCTTTCTTGATGTTCGTTATAGTAGGTCAGTCGCGATCGCCGGTAGATATAACCGATCTATAACAACGCACACTTACGAGTTCATACCCACACCACTTTATCAATTTGAAATATGGTCACATCACTCCTATGCTTAGCACGTATAGTTCTAGTTTTCTAGTACGTAGTTCTTGTGCCATAAATTGTTGGCATACGTCAATGATAATATATAGGATATATACATATATATAACTCTTGTGATCCCCACATATATTGCCGTGGACCACAAGCCAAGTAAAGCGTTGGGCACAGATACAACGATTAGAACATAAGAGATTATTTTAATAATGGATTTAAGTTGATTTAGTATGACGAAATGTCGCATCTGGTGATATGAAATCATCACACGTCACTCTGCCTCCGTGTTTAGCATGCGCCCTCAAAACATATGGCATTATAGTTTTTAATTGGCAATTGGTAGTTGAATTGGATTATCAACTTCTTTATTTGACAGTAGCGACGTATCGGTATATATCTTTATATCGATTAAAACATTTGCTTAAAACGGTATAAGGATCTATACCGATACGTTTCTATGGATTAACTTTTTAATAAAGGAGTTGTTCATCCATAGTAACTCTATTTGTATTTCTTATATCACAACTTCTACAATGCAACTCAAACAGTTTATCAAACATCTAGTTACTGCTATCAAGCCAAATCTAGTTTTGTGTCTGTTTGGCCAAGTTTCTGAATACCTTCGGTTCGGTTCCTGCGTTGCATACAATTCGCAACTGCCTTTTTAATTGCTTATTAATTGAACCGATTAGCATCTTTTCTCCTTAAAATAACACCAATGATCATGATAATGTGTCACTTGCGAGCTGGTCCTGCACATGGCCTTACCATTAAAGGTGCAGTCCGGCACATTTTGAGATTTTTAGCTAGACTGTTTTCGTCATAATAATATAATAATTTGATTCATTTATAGAATTGAGGCTTATCTCCAAAACATTTAAAAAGTTGACCATTGCTATTCGAGAAAACTACCCTCAAAAGTCGTTTTCTTCACAATTGTTTCACACCATCAGTCAGGTCAACAATTGACCCCAGTTTGATCTCTTTGTTTGACCGGCGTAAAGTTTGGAAATATGATAAATCATAATCGTACAATTTACAAGACACAGTAGATATCGAGTATATAACGTAGTCGGAAATATTATTACTAAATTCAAGAATTTTACAGCATCTTGAATGACAATGCTGGAATGAAACCTTGAATTAACCTTCTCTTTCATAAGACTGTTAAGAAACTATTTTACTGACGTTTGTTTTTATTGAAATCTTATTTGTTTGATTTGAATTGTTTAAATTTGATTATTTTTTCTTTCAGTATCTTGAAAAACGTTTTAACGGATATATACGGGTCCTTGGTTCTGCAACATTTACTATAGAAATGGTAAGATTGTTTCTTTATTGTTAACCGATGTACACATAATCCATGTCATAAACATCATAAGAGCAACTGTGTACCTCTTTTTCTTTTGTTAAACAATGATATTACATTAGCGGATTCAGAAGGGTATTGCGGGGGTGCGCACCCCTTCTAAGAGAATTCCAGATCTAGTAAACGTTGACAGTCATATTTTATCTATGAAGCAAATTTACCATTTCAATAGTCCTACTTTTGACTTCCGGAGAGCGCATCTCTTCTTAACACAAACCCTGAACCCATCCCTGTGACATTCAAATCCACTGTTGCTTTTTGATATGAGAAAAACAACTTTCGTTACTGCAAATTAATAGAAATTTTACATTTCAAAGAAACATGTATTGGTGTGGAATATGTGAAAGTAGCAAATACAAAAGCCTGGACTGCATAAAAAAGATACATGTAATTTCTGTGTTAAATTGTTTCCCCTAAGGCAATATATTCACGTTCAATGACCTTCTTTCAGGTCGTCTATATGGGTGTCGTGATGTATGCCCCTGCTTTAGCGCTAAGTCAAGGTAGGTATCTAAATTACATTCATTTCTGGACTAGTAAGTAAAATAAGCCTTTCCTATACCGTTGCTCATTCATTCATTCGCTCGGGCATTCAATATAGGTGATACTATTCATCTCGTTTATTCATTGTTTCGTTCACTCACTAATGAAATAATGAACTCATACATTCATTCATTTATCCATTCGAATTTATAATATTCGCTAAATCAAGATAGGCATTTTAATTGCTTTCATTTGTTTGGCTATATACTCCCTTCAAATACCATAGATTATTCATTGATTCAATCACTCAGTAATCAATTAATAAACTCATTGATTGAATTCATTTACTAACTGATTCGCTAGGTCAAGGTTGGAATTTAAATAACATTCATGTGTGGACTAGTTTCAATACAATCGTTTATTAATTCATTCGATCTTTTAATCATTCATTTGGTTTTTAAAATAGAAAACGATATAGTTTTAAAGATGTAGTTGATCCCGATAACCATGAATAAATATCTATAGAATAGATTGGTGCACATGACCATTACAGTATTTTCCGATTTGAGGCCAGTCGACACTACCGGGATACGAACTTGTACCAACACGAAGTTCCCTCTCGCCTTGGTCAATTTTAGTCTGCTTTATTTAAACTTGTTGTGAAGCTTTGTAATCAGGCAAGGTTAAGTGTAAAACAACACATATTAAGGTAAACGGTTTTCCCAAATCAGAAACCTATGTGAGCTCATATTTCTTATATATTTCAGTTACTTCCTTCTCAACTGAGTTATCTATACTTATCATGGGTCTGGTGTGTACTTTCTACACTTCAATAGTAAGTATGTGCTTGACACCTTCTGTTTGATAAACATTAGATGCGAAGGCACCAAGTTTATTTTCAAGTAAAATTAGTTTTTATAAGAATTGAAGTAAATTGTCGGAGAAATATATTAAGCGATACTATATTAATTTAAAACCAGATAGATATGTGTTTGAAAATGAAATGTGTGACATTAGAAATTGTGTATGATAAGCTAGGTAAGATATCAACAGATCTTCAACATTTGATACAATGTCATAGTAATAATGTAAATTTGTAACCTACTTGTTGCTAAAGTTGTTTAGAAGTCATTATCTCCTCACAGAGGCAGATCAAATCATGAAATGTTGATACAGCCGCTGTTCTATTACACCGACTTTGTGGGATAGAATGGGAGACGCCTGATTGGAGGCAATCAATGTTAGTTGTGCAATCAGCGAGCTGTTCTTAAATCATCATTTTGGCTACTAAATGATGGCAAAGGCATTGTGATATGAACCACCTTTCCATGCGAGAAGCGTTATCATTTGATAAAGAAATTCAAATGAATCGTGGTGGAAATGTTTTCCGCCAGGGGAAACTGCCGGAACTCAGTGATAAGGGCGTAATAGAACAGAGGCTGTATCAGCATTTCTTGACTTGATCTGCCTCTGTGGGGAGAGAATGTTAAGAAGTACGAAGTAAGTTATTCCGAAATATGAAATTAAATAGAATTTCTATGAAGGTAATTAAGAATATTTATTCTATTAACCTCAGATGATGTATTACATTAATTAACTTATTGAATTGTTGGTCAAATGGCCAATGCAATAATAAGACCATTGATGAATTATTGAATTAACATTAATTCATTTCAATTGGCATTCTTATTAGCTGTGTTGTTTTGCGGTGTTCATACAAGGTTGGCTGTTGTTGAAATCGATCATAGGTTACGCTTTACAAATATGACGATTATACGTGAAATTTATGATTTACAAATATGAGTCTAATATTAAACCCTTGGTGATATTGTTTTGATAGCAATCGTTTTGACGTGCTCATTTTACATTTTAAGGTGTGGTCAGGTGAGGTAATTTAGGTTTTAACTCCGTTTTAAGGGTATGTAACTTATATCCCGGCTGCTAGAACTATAGTAAGGAGAAAGCCCGCAAAACCATTGTGGGCCAGCATTGCGGTGAAACCTGCGAGTATCGTTTTGAATTTGCTGACTATTTATGGTACTGACCTGAAATTCAGTGTAGCCTTGCACCCTTAACTTACTGCGTCTAGAGCAGTTCTCGTATGCAGAAAAAGTTTCCCGGATTCGAATTCGCTACCCCGCTCCACCATTATCAAGTTACGAGTCCCTTACGACATGACTTTATGAAGACATAAACCTGTCGAAGTCAAAAAGCTGTGACATCACTGATTTTGGGGTCTTAAGATTGTGTTAGGTCATGTCTTATACTGCCGAATGAATTTACCCACGTTGTTGAAGTGAAAAGTCCTCAACAAGCATCGGAACTTTTATCAACTCATGTTATGTGATGTTATAAGAAGACCCTAGGGGGGAATATTTCATCAAATAGCACCTACCTCAAAATATTAACCTGATCCTAAGAAAACCTGAATTCATGCGGGCCAGTATATTAAAAACTGAAAATCTTACCTTAAAAAGCAATTCTGCATTCTTTATCATCAACTTCCAGTCCCATATTCCTTTACATCGATTTAAACACTGTCCGCTAAGTTTCTGATATTTAGTGACCACGAGCGTCTTGTCACGTGACTTCCGTTTGTTGACCAATCAATAGCCGAGTAGACACGGGAGGCAAACCCGGAGCCCGTCTTGTGGATTCTTCATCAGCATCATTTGTTTAACAGATGAGCTCAGATAAATGTTCACATTAGGCTCTTGCAGCGTGCCTCAGTGCTAATATGTAATCTTTGAATAACAAGCTTCCGTATTTACACTTGAATCATTGAAGGATTGTTAAAGAATTTGAATAGATTGCATCTGTAAAGAACTGAAAAAAGAGAAAAAAGTACTTATTGTTGATGATGATGTAATACCTTATTGAAACTGGCCTGTATATGCTTTAGAGTATTTTTGTGATTTTTTTTAGGACTCATTGTATCAATTTTTATTACTTTATGTAATAACTGTGAACATTATTTTTATGTTGTTTCGAATGTTTGTAACAACATGCATAGTTCCTTGACGACGAACTGGCTTTTATTTCCGCAATCTCATTTAAATCGGGTAGGCAAATGCTGTTAGACATACTCAAAAGGGCGATATATAACTAACAACATTCGTCAGAGTCTGGTTGTATTCGAATCTAAAGCACTATTCATTGTGATGAAGTTCAATATCAGTTGGTTTTCACCAAAGGAATTGGAAAATAATCAGTATTTAAACATGTTTATATAAACTCAGTATCTAAACGTGTTAATATTGCAATACCCTCCCCTCTGCAACTGCCTATTGTATAAAGGAGGAGTATTGTTATATTATCTAGGAAGTATTCATTTTTAACATTAATATTTTCAATTTCGTGTGGTTTTCCTCTACCTGCAATGTCGTTAAACGGTGCCTCAAAGTAGTTGTCAGTCACATAGTTCTATTTAAGTGCAGTCGTTAGCACATATCGTTATTCAATGTTTGCATTAAACAAGAATTTAAAAACATATATATATGACAGCTAGTCAATACCTCTTGTGTGTTCATCAATAAATTGATCTACGGATGTTAAGGCTAGTTGGTACCTGAACTTGCATTAGATGCATCTTAGAACTTTGAAGTGTATAATAATTTTAACTAAAAGGAGATTTGAAAACCAACTTTATTGAGTGCTGTTCACAAACATGTAATGCTATGCTAAAAACGAATAATGTTATTTATGCATCAGGACGTCTAGAAGAAGAGAGCCCATTAAAAGTGTTTATTGCGAAGGGTTATTCGGGTTATGTTTATTAATTGAACAGCCACTACTCATCAAATAATAGACCAGTCATGTAACCAAGTTGCTAAAGCTTCTGAGCCTTATTCGATTATCGTTCTAGTTCGATTTCCAAACCGTGAAACGCTTCACACCAAGCGTCATTAAAACTGAAGGTCAATGGTTGGTGTATAAAACTTTGTATGTGCCTAAGACTATGCATAAACGCTACACTCGACATTCTCCTAATAATGTACATCACTTAGAAAGATTATGTAACGTTGTTATATTTTGGGTAAATCTGCAATAGTTCATATTCTTATACCTCTCGGGTTGAATCCCGTGTGGAATCAAGGCGGTGGTTCATGACTCGGCGTGGGTTGGGTTCGAATCCCACAAGTTACTGCGAAGATTGTGTACTATTGCATATAGTGTTATCCCGTATGTAACATTTTTACATTTTTAAAGGTGACATATATCTCTAATCAGAATACTAATGTCACATTACGTTGCAGGGCGGTATAAAGGCTGTGATATGGACGGACGTGTTCCAAACCCTGATTATCACGGCGGGTCTCCTCGCCCTTATGATCCAGGGCGCAATCAGTGTGGGGGGCTGGGGCGTCGTATTTGACAGGGCCAGGGAGGGCAACAAGTTGCCGTACTTTGAGTGAGTTGCCCACGGGAGTACTCATATATATAAACTAAGTAATATGATTTTACTATTTTAACAGTATGTACGTATGTGGTTATCATTGACGAATTTACACATTTAAGAAGAATATGAACATAATTTGTAAATATTTTGATTGTGTCTTGATATGTTTAACTTATGGCGCTAACGCCAATGATGCACAGATAATTAACTTCTCTCGATATTACTGACAATCCTCAATATGATAATTAATCATTAAGTTTTTTTGGGAATATGTAAATATTCAGGCTTTACGATTGAAGTTAAATTTGAATTGATAACTTTAAACTTGCAGTAGAAAGCATTTGTGACATATGTCCTAAATAGGCAATTTGAATTTCGTGCATTTCAGACTTTCAGTATTCCCCCTACCTACTACAGAATGTTAAAATAGCTTAAATATTGCAAGATAAACCCTACTCACTCAAGCACTCTAGAATTAACCCTTACCCATTTATTAATTAAGCAGTCACTATTCTCCCAGCAATCTATAATAGGCTATGAATTATTGCCGACAGTAAATGAAACCCCACTCACTCCTTCCAGAATGAATCCGGACCCGTTTGTGCGGCACACGTTTTGGACCCTAACAGTTGGCGGGTTCTTCACATCTATCACAGTGTTCGCCGCCAACCAGGCTGTGCTGCAGAGATATATGAGCCTACCCTCGACCAAACAGGCCAAGATGTACGTAGTGTTTGGATGGGTTTGCTTTGAAATGTTCGTGCACCAAGTCCTTCATAATGCCTACCACGAGCAGTGTTTCATTAAATGTTTTCATGTCTCTGTTTAACTAATAGTATTTAATTGCCAACATGGATCTTAACATGTTTTTTAACTGATACTCATATTTAACAAGACAAGTAAATGTAAATCAAACAGTAAGTAACATTATCTTACAATGCTCTTAGAAGCAGCTCAAGTCATACAATTCTGATCTGACCTTGTGATACCGGCACTTTCCTTGTTTCCGGCACATTCGCCCAATGGCAAACATTTACCACACACTATCTGAAATATCGACAGATGAAAACACTTCTTGCATGTAAAGTATGCTTGATGTCACAAAAATCACCAAAACACGTTATCGTTTTCCCTCAAGCTGTCACAATATGCAATGTGCATAGTCGAATCAATTTCAACTCAAATCAACTCTTGAATCATACGGACATGACTGAATATTTCAAAATGACTACTTTTGAAACTCATTTTGCAAACTCATATATTTATTGCTTACAACCAGGCTACCCGAAAACATATCGTAATACAGCAGCGGTTTGATTAGGATTTATGACTTAAGCTGCCTCTGTAGGTAGGACTGATTGTGTTCTTTTTGTTGCCAGATCACTGCTTGTGAACCTACCACTGGCCGAGTTCTACCTAGCTCTGGTTTGTCTGACGGGCTTCGTGCTGTATGCTAGGTACTATGACGAGGACCCCTTTCAGACCGGCAGTATATCTAGTCGGGATCAGGTAGTGTATAACAAGATTTGTAATTATTAAGTTGAAATTTTATGAAACCAGTGTGAAGAGCAAGCATATGCACATACCGTAAATGCTCCAGCAAGAGCCCTTCGATAGTTTTTTTTAGATTTGATTATTCGAGATTTATTAATTTTAAATGCACAATAAGGGATTCCATTTTATTTTATTAAAAGCAAAATCATAACCATTGGGTTTATATTGTTGCCAACATCATAATGAAGTCTCTTGCACATGGTGAAGTGTTTCTTACATGAACATTTATGAAATAAGTACTAACACAGGAAATATCAAAACGTTTGTTACATTGGTTAATTAACCCCGGCTATTATTCAAGGATTTACGGTTTTGAAATCATGTCACAACAGTCATAAATATTTCAAATTATGGTAGATTTCAATCCGAGAAACTACTTCATTGAAATCGTGTGCACTGCGATTCGTTTACCCTTCTATAGCAAGTTTATCATTTCAAGATGATATGATTTATGTGATATGTGTTAGGTTTGCAATTACTCGTCAAAACTCATGGAGCAAGGTTGTTGACTTGTATACACACAAGCTGCCAATGTCCGGTCCTTATATGCAGTGGCAGATTTGTTTGGAATGTTATCGGCTTACCATGTTAAAAAAAGTTAGTTTTAATTGATGATTGTGATATTACGTGACAATTCGGGATATGATTGAAAATATGATTACCTTTTGTGAAAAAGTACTTTCGGAAACACGTTTTTGGCAATAACTTATTGTTTAAGATATGTGTCCTGTCTACAGATGTTAAAATAAAAGCGTACTTCCTAATAAAGCATTGTGGGCGACGACTACCATACGAAAGTACTAATGTTGAAAACGCTAAATTTGAACATAGGGAACCATGTCATAACTTACATGACAAGGGGTATTATATAAAGAGAATGCAGCACTGTAAACAATTTGAAAATATCATCATCAATTTGATCAGGAATGTTGTCTATCAAACTGGTTATGACGTGTAAGCAACATAGAATTGGAAAAAGATCATGAAGAATACGTCTGTAACTGTCCTAGAAATATATACATGCACACATGATCTGGATGATATACATGTATGATACAACGTAGGTTAACAAAATCCTAAATCTGCTATAGTAGTTGGTATACGAATTTGTCATTCGCTCGACTTTATCTTTTGTTTCCGGCAATTCCCCGCAGCGGCAAAGAATTGCACCACAAAAAGTACAATAAAATTGGTCTGTGAAAAATATGAGGCAGCATTATCCAAGTATGAACAATGACATTGAAATCCTCAATCTCTGACATTGTAAACCAAATCTACTTCCTGTTACAGATTGTTCCGTTCTTCATGATGGAGGTGTTCAGCTTCCTCCCTGGTCTTCCTGGACTGTTCGTAGCCTGTGTGTTCAGTGCTGCGCTAAGGTAAAACTTTCCTTAATTGCTACGAAGAATAGAATTGTAAAAATATTCAGTCTACCGAGATTTTACTCTTCCTTTACGTTTATTTACTCATTTCATATGCATTTTATACATTACTCAAGGATTTGTTTCGCTTATAAATAGCCTTTGAAAGTCGTATATTTTATAGGTACATTCGATTTCGAATGCTGTTTCAAGCAGTACATGTCCCTGTGACATTTTACAAACAAAATCAGGTTTTAATAAATTTGTCTTGTATCTGTTCCCAGCACTGTGTCGTCAGGAGTTAACTCCCTTGCCGTTGTGACGGTGTTCGACTTCATCAAGCCCCTGTTGGATAAGTCCCTGGGGAGAACTCCTGCTAGGATACTTTCCATTCTTTCTGTTGCTGTTGGTACGTTATTGCACAGTGGTTCGAATCTCTGATTTGACCTAAAATCGATATCAAAAACCGAAATGTTAATTTTTGGCACTTACAAATCGCTTTTAAATGTTGTAATTAACATACATATATATAATCCGAATTTAAACGAAATCGCTTAAGAACTGAATATTCTAGAACAAAATGTTTATATGTAGATGTGTATTTTAAGATTTTCAACTTTTTCATGTTTTTATTTTTTGGGGTTTCAATAGAAAAAGAACCACGATAAACCTTTTATCATTTATAAATCCTGTGTATTTTTGTTTCTGGCTGTTTCCTAGGAAACATTTATACTTAACACTTTGATAGATGACTTCTTTTTGATATATAAATACTTTGAAGATAAATTTTCTAATTTATATTATCTGATCACTCTAATTTATAAGAAATATACACCAGTACCATTAACATGACAGACAGACAGGTATAGTTTATAATAGTGTCACAAGTATACAAAAATGAAAAACATTTATAAAAGACATACGATATACTTAACAACCAGCCAATTTTTGACTTAAGAGACACTTTGACATTATAGAACCTAACACAAAATACTTTAGAATAAAAATATGAAAAATGTTAGAAGTACACAATTAAAATATGTATATGGTTCCCCCACAGCCCTTGGGTACGGGATCATCACGACGGGTATGGCCTATCTATCCGGTCTGCTGGGCTCCACAGTGCTACAGATAGCTCTCAGCATATTCGGGATGGTGGGAGGGCCGCTCCTCGGACTCTTCGTTAATGGGATGTTCTTCCCTTGCGTCAATCCATGGGTGAGATTTGTTTTAATACAATGAGATTCAGTCAGATTCAGTAGGTAAGCTTTTGAAATAATTTGTTTTTATCAACAAATGTAAAGTTTCTAATTCGTGATCGTTTTATCGCAAGTCGATTAAGTTGGTTAGCCTATAGATCTTCTAGTTAACCAATATCAAGAAATAAGTTTGGTCTCAAATGAGTAATAGTTATTAATCGATACATTCAGATAGAATTAGTTGGTTAACCTTTAAGAACATTTAGTTCATAAACAAAAGAGCACGTTTTCGAACGGAGGCGGCAGTGTTTTAGAACTTTATGTAATTTTATCATCATGATATTATGTGAGTGTCCATAACATACTAAATTTAAGAAAACCCTCCAAACCTACTTCCATACATAGACGTCATCTCTGCTGTCAGCACTGTCAGGAACTATATTTAAACGTTATAGACGAACTATGACGTCAAAGAAATTTCACAATTAAAAAATGCTATTTGTCTAAGGGTATGGTATGTTAAATACGAACCCCGATATGCCCTGTAGGTAATATGTATCTTATATTTGTCACATTCAGGGTGCGGCAGCGGGTCTGGTGTGCAGCCTGACGGTGTGTCTATGGCTGGGTATAGGAGGAGTGTTATACAGAGCCGGTCAGACAGCCTCTACCAGCGTCGGTGCAGCCTTCATCAACAGCAGCTCTACAGTCAACGCCTCACTCCACTACAGCAACATCATCACCTCATCTCTATACAACAACGTCTCTAGTCTAGGGGAGTCCGTGCTCTCACTGACGGATGCGACTGTTTCAACGGTGACAGCTGGTCTCGACACCACCACCGCTGTCAACATGACGACACAGGCGCCTCCTTTATCGGGGTACGTATTTGTGCCTCCTGTATCTGCAGAGTATGTAGTATATGCCTCTTGTATTAGGGTACGTAATTTGTGCCTCCTGTATCTGGGTACGTTATTTGTGCCTCCTGCATCTGGGTACGAAATGTTCGTCTCCTGCATAAGGGTACGTAATTTGTGTTCCTGTATCAGGTTACCTAATGTGTGATTCCTGTATCAGGGTATGTAATTTCTACGTTCTATATCAGGGTACGTAATATTTTTCTCCTGTATCAGTTTCTTCTGTAACAGGGTACGTAATGTGTGCCTCCTGTATCAGGGTACATAATCTGTGCTTCCTGTATCAGGTTACGTAATTTTTGCCTCCTGTATCAGGCTTCATAGTTTGTGCCTCCTGTATCAGGATACTTATTCTGTAATTCCTGTATCAGGTTACGTAATTTGTTCCTGTCGTATTAGGATACGTCATATGTTCCTCTGTATCACGGTACGGAACATGTGCTTCCAGTATTAGTTGACGTAATATGTTCTCCGGTATCAGGCTACGTAATATGTGCCTACGGTATTATGGTTCGTACTATGTGCCTCCTGAAAATGTTATATATGTGTCACCTGTACCATTAACCAAACATCATTTATCTAGCAATCATTTCTTACTTAGTTCATGAAAGCGTGTGAACACTAAAATTTATCTCATCTCAACCTTAGTGGCCTTAATCACATTGATCATCACGGGTTTTCTCTGTACACAGACTAGACACATTCCTATCCAAGTGGTACAGCCTGTCTTACCTTCACTACGCTACAGTGGCTCTCATCATCTCTATCGTCACTGCCGTCCTCGTCTCGGCCTGTACGGGTACGTATCGATATACCTCATATTGAGATAATTCGGCTCTTACAAGTACTTTACCATGACTTAAATGGTTTCTTGGATATTTTATATCTTCAAATTTTCTCCAATGAAAAGCAGTGTTCATCTGCAGAGTGACAAAATAGTCTTAATTCAACCCAGTTATGCGTTGTCGTAGGAGAAATTATTGTGTACCAAGCGAAAACTACTTGAGGCCATTTGGATGCGAACGCCAACCATTTCAGAATGGTGAGCGTTTGTCAAACGAAATTGTCACATTCGTTTTAGAACCGCCTCTTTTGATTAAAAATTGTCATGTAATTGGTTTGGTATCATTCATTTTCCCTTTCGTTCACCTATAAAACGTTCTACTGTCTCTTTAATATAGACAATGTAAGTAATTGACATGACTGATAACAATTATAGGGTCAGTTCAACACCGAACTTTGCAACATTAATAAAGTGCTGATAAAACTTTGTCATATTTATTCATGTCTCATAATATTTCAACATTATTTTCAACTTACCCTAACACTTAGTCATCAGAATTTCAAAGATATAAAGAGAAACGCTATCATCTCACTTGTTAATAATATTTGTGAAATGTATGCAAGTATCTTTGTAAATGGGCCGGACGTATAATGTACAAAAAAAACGTTTTTGAAATTTTTATTTATTTATATATTTTTTCGTTTGAAGGTTTTAATAAAAAGCGGTACGTGGACAGGGAGACCTACTATGACCTACTCTGTTGCTGTAACTCTGATCGCAGTCAAGAGGTACGTGGTGGACATCGTGTTAATTTCAGAGGGAATACCTTATACTATTACCTAATCGGATAATACACTGAAAAGAGAAAACTCAATAAACTAAATCATGCACTTATAGAGCGAACACCTTAGACCATAGAAAGTGAAAACCTATCACAGCTATATACATCCTTCACTGTTTGAGAAATGACAACAGCGTATATTTGGAGAATCATTTGTAGACCTCGATCATTGTGCTAACTTCTCAACTTCGTTAATATGTGAAGCATGCCTTTTACCTCATGGTCACTTCATATCTTGCTATATTTTACAATATTTGAAGAATGTCAATGGTAAAGATCAATATTGCGTTTACTACATATTGGTACATTTTAAATGCCGAAATCTTAACTGAGAATTACGGAAAGTGATTCTGATGTATGTTGCATTGGTAGTTAAACATTGAATACATTTCAATTGTTGAAATATTTTGATGAAAACTCCATATTCACGATTTCAAGATTTTGTATTCTCTCGAAAAGTGAGTTAACACACACATTCTGCAATATTTTTCTTGTCTTCATTTCAGTTTGATCTCCAATCATACCGTAGCGTTCTGACAGAGACATCAATGGCCAAGTTAAGCAACGGCAACAAGGCGGATCTCATCCGTGTCAGTACCAATAGTTTAAGTGACTCTGGACAACCAGACAAACAGACAGGGTGCTGATGTTAGCTTGCTTCTAGGACAATCTATACAGTTTATTTTTAAAGTCTTTCATTGAGTAATATATTGAAGTATTCGATTGATAAATGTGATATGCTGAATAATGATCAATTTTCCCGGTAGCATATGTATCAATCTAGACATCCTGCTACATCAATGTATTTTATCTGCCATCATATCATATCAAGAAGCACAAGTTATATGGACAGTCAACTTCTTTATTGCATTTTATTCATATAACTTGTTCTTCTTCATCAACCAGCTTCTAAATGCCTGATATCATATCAAGCCAAATGCCTCGTTGCACAGGCGGGTTGTTTGTTATAACAATAGATGGCAATTTTTTTTCCCTGGATCCTAAATCAATGTCTCAAGCCCCTGCATTTTTTAATCCGGGAATTCCAACTGTTCACGGACGCTAGTTATATCATCTGATGTTCATTCTATGAGGATCTACCGAGGCTCTTTCCTTTCAGACATCAGGGTATGGCAGGAGTTATGCGTATACAAATACACTGATGTAGCAGAATGATTTCTAAGCAAAATCAAATGTTGCTGTTGAGGACCATATTTTGTATTTTGATCTCTTAAAGGGGCAGTAGCACGTTTTTAGGGGGAACAAAAGGTGATGTCAGGAAAGTGAAAATAAATGGTTCCAATTGAAAAACAATGTGTTTAAACTAAATTGAGCAGTAATAATTCAAATATATTACATAAAGTTTAGCCATGCGATTCATTTTTCTTACACAAAATGAATTAAAGGTGTTGAAAAAAATGGCCGCCAATGGATTTTATGTGAATCTTCATACTTTGTCCTCTGACTATGGATGATTGGCTTGTGTAATGAGTTTGTTGACACTGTCAATTTAATACATTTAGCAACAACTTACAATTATCAGTGAAATATTTAAAATATAAAATTATCAAAAAACGTGCTACTGCCCCTTTAAAGAGACAGTATCGAGGTATTTTTTTGAAAACGGAATTCAGAGAGCCATAGAAGTTTTTACAATATATGATATATGAGATGTATGCATGATTTTAACGTAACCCAGTTCAAACTTACCAGTGGTAACATTGTTGTTTATTTATATTTGACAATTCATTAAGACAGTGAACACTCAATAACATCAACAAGGCATAACAAGGCATTTGTGTGTTGTCCCATTATAAATCATTTCCAGTTGTGAGGACATCAAAACAAGCTAATTCATGATTAAAAGTATTATTACTGAAAGTAAGTTTTTCATAACATTTCAAAATTAGATAAGATAGCAAACTTGAAGTCTTTAGGACAATGTCTTTCAGCGATAAGCTGCAACTTGTCATGAGGTTTATGGAATGGTTGTTAAATTCAGCCACAATGAATATGCAGTCTAAGTAAACCTAGCCTCAATATTATCCGTTTCACTCATATACTGAGTCTAGAAAGGTCTAGTAGAGGGTCGCGTCAGCCGACCTTTCTGCGACCTATGACCGTCCAATGTTATATGTGCGAAGACAGACTATTGTGGCTTGGTAAGATGAGTTCTGATTGGTCAATACGATACGTAGGCTGACGCGACCCTCAACTAGGCCTTTCTAGACTCAGTATAGGAGTGAAACGGATAATATTGAGGCTAGGTTTACTTAGACTGAATAAATATGGAAAAGTTAGATAAACGCATCAAGGCTTAAATTAACCATTAATTTGGACGTGCTTGGACGATGCTTTGCTGGGAAGTTGTATATGTATGATTAAATGATCATATCATTGATAAGATGAACGTGTTCATGAAGATTTGTGTTAGAATGAAGGGCTTTTGAGTGTCATGATCGTTTTATTATACATGTAAAAATGTTTGTATATGCCCTGACAAATAGCAATAATGTATTTTCAATCAAAAAAGTGCATGTGCGTATGTATCATGATACTGCTATATGTAGAGTCCATACATAAAATATTTCATTTGTAAACCAATGCATTTGACATACATTCTGATCTGAAGAATGAATACGACTATTATTTATGTACAGTGATAAATTGATTTCACTTGACATTTAACAAGGAAATGAAAATGTATCAGGTTTACAAGGGGTGAATTGTTACTCATTCATATATATATTTCACCACATGCATATTAAGAAATCCATCACCCCCTCAAATACCTTAACAATCAAAACGCATATATATATATATATATATATATGTGCATGTATGCATGGATCTGAAATATGGTATCGAATAACATGGAAATCATTATTTCGTGTCAACAAGTCTTGATTTTCTAAACAGCTGATTTATCAGTTCACGATCAACCTTAAGATTGGCCAAGATAAGCAATTAAAAGAAAAAAATTGTTTGTAAAATTTCAAGGATTCATTATATATTCAACACCCGCAAATTTACTTTAAAACCGACAGCTTTTAACACTAGGAAATTCTTCAAATCAACCAAATAGAAACAAGTCTTTACCGAAGTCATATAACAATATCTTTTGAATTCTTGTTTCAACACCCTCAATCAAACTCGATGTTTAACTCTTTTATATGTTTTGAGGAGTTGAGGTGATTACGTACATCTTTTGTTTTGTTATATGTATTTTGACATATTTGTGTTAAACATATCAGAGCGCAAGCCACTGCGTATGGTTGTTCGTATGGATTAAGTCTCGTGTTATTTGCATTTATTTGATGCTAAAATCAACATTTCCTAGTATTCATCTGATATTTCTTTGAATGATGCTAAAATCAACATTTTCTAGTATTCATCTGATATTTCTTTGAATGATGCTAAAAATAGCATTACCAAATATACGTCTGAAATTTCTTTGAATGATGCTAAACATAGCATTTCCAAATATACATCTGATATTTCTTTGAATGATGCTAAAATCAACATATCCTAGTATACATCTGATAATTCTTAGAATGTTTTGCAAATTATGGGGCATTACCCTTACATCAGTCGTATGAAAAAGCGAGATATCAAAGTGGTTTTGGCGTCTTTTTTAAAGCGCATATCTCATATTACACTATGAGCATTTCCGATTTGTCTTTTATTTAATCTTTGTTTTCGACAATCTCATAAATCAAGCGTTTACCTGAATTATATGAAGTTTTATCATATTTTAAAAATGATTTAATAAATCTTCAGTCATATTGTACAAAAGTTGTAGATCATCGAACCAGCTGATTTATCGCATTCCGATAGTCCCATTGTCACTATATGGTTGTGAAATAGATAAATATTTTTTTTATTTTGTATGTAGATTAGTTTTGAATTTTCAGAAGGAGGTGAGTTTAATTGTCTTGCGTCATGAGAAAAAAATAATTTTGTTGAGAAAACGCTTTTAATTGTTGAAGTGTTTTTAAAACCTTTTGAATTTGATAAACGAGTTTCTTTATGCGAGTAGTATTTTCACATTATGACCTTGATTTTATAGTTTAAAAGAATTGGTTTGTTTCTTTGAATTTTAATCGGGTTATTTATATAAAATATTTTGTATCAGGCAAAGCATGATTGTAATGAATTGTAATTTGAACTATTTTTTACTGCTGACACTTGAAATGTTTTGCAAAATGTGGATTGGACATCATAATCATCACGTGTGACGCCTTTGAGCTGAATGACGTTTTGTTACCATATGGGCATCAATTGTTGAAAACAAGTGCCAAACAAACTATAAAGTTAATTGTTCCTCTAGCTCATTAAATAATTGGATAAATAAAGATGTAAATCATACCGAAATTGCTTATTGAGTGTTCGAAATTTTAGCATTAATTTGTCATCTATGTGATCATAGAGAGATGAGAGATGACCTATATATAGAAACACATAGTTGTCTTCAGGTGCATCCTGCTACATCAGCGTATATGTCTCCGCTAATGCTACAACCTATCCCCTAATATCCTCCTATAGTCTTCTGTCGTGAGTATGTTCACAATGATTTCTGACACACTCTGGACCTCATGCATCTGACTAGAGTTTCCAGTGATGCTGATGGACACGCAATCAATGGATATCCAATACATGTCTCTATTTCCCCGTCTGTACTCTTGTATATATGTATATATACCTTAATCCTGTATCCTTCGTTATTTTCAATGTACATAAACATGCATTATTATGTTTCCATATTATATGTAAGCACTGTACATAGGAGAGGGTTTCACTAAGTTGGATAACTTGTACCCAATCCTTTCACTTGAATAAATATGTTTAAATCAAATCCAATACATGCTCTAACGGGGCAAGATCAGAGGAATATGTAGGCCTTTTCATCCTAAAGTCACCTCTCTGTTGGAGGAAATCAGTCAAAACACGTGGTTTTGTGTTATAATTTTGATATACCGCTTGAGGAGCAAGGGTGTAAATTGTTGGAACAACCAGGGGTCCAAGGATCTCGCCCCTGTACTTCAAACCATTATGATTATCCCGAATGGTATAAAAAGGGGTCCTGTGATGAAGACTGGAGGCACCCCACACCATAACGGAGCCTCCCCCAAACCTGTCATGTTTACAGACAGTAACGCCAAGAAAGGTTTTCCCGGGCCTTATAAGGATCCTTGAATGTCCATCATTGAACTGCAATGTGAAGCGACACTCGTCAGAAGAGAGTTATCTTGACGACTGCCCTGGTGACGATTCCATCTCCAATGAGCCCCGCACCATGCTTCACGTGCTGTTCTGTGACGTTGGCGTAACACTGATATGACAGTAGGACGCCTGTTATGGATCCCTGCAGCACCTTATTGTTCTCGATTTGTCCGTGCAATGACGATTACGATTGTTGCATTCCCTAACTGTTAAGCCTATTGCATTTTGCCACTGACATACTAAAGAATGACATTGGTGCAAAAGCCCTGTCTCCATCCACATGCTTCTTTAGTGTCACGTGCATGGTTATGTTTGCGTGTGATGCTCGTCTAACCTAGAGGAAGACTTTTTTAACATTTCATTGACCAAAGGAATATGACAGTCCATAAGCATTGTTTCTGTTTTACATGTACGTGAAGATCTTTGACTTTAATGAGCACATCCATGACAATAGACATTCCATTATGTGTAGGCGCTACATTTCGTGTTTACGAACCTTACGCAAAATTTCACTTATACCCATATATCCTCGCATGAGTAAAGTATTCAGCATGTTTTCTAATGAATACATTGTCGCCAACAAACCTTTGTTTGTCCACCATTACAAAATTATCCAAACTACTTTCTTTATAAATATCTGCAATAAAACATTTATAGTTACTCTTCATTCATATGCAGTCAATTCCATTATACATTAGTTTCTGTATTAAAATGTTTGCATGCACTTACGCATTTTACATGTTAATCTGAAATTCTTTTCCTGTCCCTGTATTTCAAACTTTCCTGCTTCACAATACAAATGCACATACTGCAACAGACTTCAATTTGAACATCAGTGATTCTTAAAGAGACACAGAGTATGTTGATAGGATCACATATGTCAAATTTTGAAATCGATGTTATTACATCGGGAATCACTAACTGTTATTGAAAATAACAAGTTAAAGGTCAATCAGTACATCAGAGCGAAAATGCGGCCATTCAAAGTCGGGATTTTGATCGAAAACCGGACAATGTGGCTCGAGTAGCGCGCGTAAATTCGCCAAACGTAATTTTGAAACCTTGCCATAAGCTGATAGGAAGATATATTTGATTCGGTATTGTTTATTAGGTATTGTAACTAATAGGTAGATTAATGGATCCATATTTTCGAATATTAAACGTATTTGAGATGTTTTCTTGATGTTTCCATAAAATCAAGCATTTTAGAGATATTATGCATAAATGGATATATGTGCAAGTCCAGTGATGAGATATGAACTTCAATCAGCATATTAGATATTTTGTAGCTTATCAAAACCAAATAAAATTTTAAGAAAGATACTCTGCCACTTTAAGAAAGTTTGACTTTACAGTGAACTTTTACTTTTGTTTCATAATGTAATAATAGGAACCAGTTATATTAACCAATAGCAGCCAAATTCTGCTCTCAATAAGTGGAAATAGAAAATTATATGACCACACTTGCACACTACAGGTCCCCCAAATTGTGGCATCCATTTTCACACTCATGTTTGAGTCAATGGAAACTTGCAATCATTATAAGTGCAACACTGGCAACTTCAAATCTATAGCATTTCTGTTTATTAAGAAAGAGTTGGGACCAGATAACACCTGTTCTCCAAGATGCTGTTGTGTCCTATCAATATATATATTAATTTCACCACACCTTGCTTTGACTGCGCCTGAGAGATGGGTAGGTGTTTTATTCTGTCAAGAACACGGTCCTCCACAACCTCGACTTATACACCTCACAAAAGCGTCCCATAGCATTCCAGTCATTTCGACACACACAAGCTTCTCATGATCAACCACAAAACCAATGTCCTACATAAACTAGCCACGGAAGCCCATAACATTTTCAACGATTTGAATACTCATACTTTGCATACAAAGATGCATTGCTCATTTATCATCATACCAAAATGTATTATATGTAATGTAAAAATTGCTGTAACCCTCCATCAACCTACATGTTTGAAAACAGTCTACACAAAATGTAGCTATTGTCCACAATGTGGATAATCAATAAAACTTCTTGCTACCTGATTATTCCAATTTCTAAAATGCAGCTTAACGACCTTATGATTGTGGCATTTTTCATTATATTTTGTAATAACTATTGTAATTTTGTAATTATCATTGTAATAACAATCCATTTGGAAATTTCTACTCATAATGTAAATCCATGTTTGTTCTTAGTTTGAGTGAAATATAATTACAAAAGCACAGAACAACAGATTATGCCAGTTTAAGTTCTGAGAGGACAGTTAAATTGATGAACTGGTCAGTGCACGTGTGTCAGGATAGCGTATTATATTCGTTAGTGACATTATATCATGCATGTTGTAACATATTATATCAGATTATTTACGTGTATTTTGTGTATAAATTGCTTTAAAATGTCACAAGAATCTATAACCAAGACCTCTTTACTGTTTTCAACAATGATGTTGATCGTCCAAATATTCATTTTGTTTTTCAAACTCACTGCTAACCAGGTTATTATTCTTAAAAAATGTATGTAAACTCATAAACATAAAGGAAGCTTCATTGCTAGGAATGTAAAGCCAATCAGAATATATAAAAACTTTACCGTAAAGGTTGAAAAGCAATCGTTATGAGGTTTCTGAAACAACTTTTGATAGTAAGAAGAAAATAAGCTGAAGCTTTGATATTATCTATTTACAATAGATCTTCATTGATGTTTGCACAATTGTATAAAGTTAGATCTATGTCATTCATAAGATGTGTGTTATTTGAAAAGAACTAACATCTATTCGTAAAACCAAGAAAATCCAACTAAATCACAGCCTCATTAGTATTCATAAATGTGCAAATGATGTATGATGCAAACTAGATAATTAAACAAATGGATAAAATATAAGCCTTTAATTTGAATCACAAAGTAACCATTTATGTTCAAAACTTACAGAGATATGGCAGTTTAAGTGATTTACATGGACTTTTCGGTATTTTGGATGGTTGCCATGGAAACGGCTCTCTGAAAAATTCTTGCAAGAGCGATCGGCTTGCCAACATCATTTTTCTGACACTTCAATGTGTCCTTAAAGCATATATGAGGTCAAACAAAATATAGCAGAGCGATCACTTTTTTCTGAAAATATGTCTTTTGGCTCCCTGACTAATAGGTCTTCCAGATTTTGTCTTGAAGACCTAATTAAAAATATAGATATAAATAAAATAACATTGATGTGACCTTTAGCCTGTAAACGTAACACATATGCAACACACGCGTATGTATATAACAAAGATATTGTGTGTTGAATATTAAAACCATGTTAATATATAATTAATAAATATTCGACACACACTTTGTTTTTTAACTGTAGAATGTTACGAAGTTACAGTTTTGATCATTGTCTTTGCAGCCAAAAGATAAGAAGTGTCCGTTTACAATTCAGACATCAGCAGTTTGAATTAATATGTAGGTATAATTCATCCATATTTCATAGGATGCTGAAGGTATATGCATTTACCTTACCTTAAATGTTAACTATAAGTTATATTCCAAGTTCAGTCTTGTTAATAAATCTATATCTCAAATATGGGAAAGTTACATCGGAAGTTACAAATAGCGATTTAACACTTTAAAGAGTGTTTTTTGTTTTGTCATTCTAGGTGACCATAATATTTTCAAATTTGGACCATCTCGATGTTGAATTTGGCTTCCCAAACCACGAAGTAACCTTGTTTCAGTCGTTAATGTCATTCGTGAATTAAACAATCTCATATTTGAGATTGTATTGATAATTCGATGTGTGTAATAACGTTGGTGTAGCAACTTTCTGACGTTCATGATCAAAATTACATGTATCACCATTAAACAACTTCTCTGTCAAAATTGCGAGCTATAGATATCTATGAACTACATATATACTCTGAAGTGTCGTTTGAATTCAGGGATAATCTGTACATACCGAACAGGTTTGGATATTCAGGGTTAACTGAATTATTGTCAAATTATTTTTTCCGATAGCAATGCTTATTTTAAACCTAGGTAAATTGTTTTGATAATTGAATTTTTTTGGTAGCTAGAAATAAAATCAACATTTAACTTGTACATCATTTTGCTGTAATTAATTTTAGGTTACTTTGAAATAAGATAAATTGTTTAGATGAATGAGACCACATTTGTAATAACGTAATATTATTACCTACGAGGGCAGTCATATCGGGGTTCATATTTTTCATATGATGCCTTAGTGTAACAAAATTTTCCTTATGACGTCATGTTATTAAAATGATTTGATGCCACGTATGATGTTGCCTATATGATGTTGCGTAGTATCCGGTAGGCGGCGGTTATAGTCTATGCTGAGTAGTAGGTCTTGAATATTTTCTTTAATTTTGCGACTACAGTGATGAAAAAAAAGAATATAATATTGTTTGCCCAGAATACTATATTTACAACACTCCTGTCTTGATACCCCTCGCTCTCGCTCGGGAAATACTAACATTTAGGTACTCATGTCGTAAAGGTAGTTTGTCATGGACACTCACATAATTTCCTTTTATTAATAGCAGTATTTCACTTGTATGTCATGTAGCTTTCATGTTTTTTTTATATCTCTACGATCAAAACCAGCTTCATAATGGCTGACGAAAACGTTACTGCTGCTGAACTAAGGGAAGCAATTCAGAAGCTAGATGTTGATGAAGATGATGTTGATGAAGATGATGTTGATGAAGATGAAAAAAAGGATGATGGACACAACGATCATGGAACCTGGTCGAGTCAAATAGAGTTCACCCTGTCCCTGATGGGCTACTGTGTAGGTCTGAGCAATTTCTGGAGGTTCCCGTACTTCTGCAACAGGAATGGAGGAGGTGATGCTTCTTACCTTACATAATATTCAAAAGAAGTTAAAGGGGCAGTAGCACGTTTTTTGAACATTTTATATTTTAAATTTTTCACTGACAATAGTACGTTAAAGGTACTATTTTGTTAGTATCAAAAATCTCATTACACAAACCAATCATCCATAGTCAGAGACATATTATAAAGTCCATTGGCAGACATTTTTGTGGGAACACCTTAATTCATTTTGTGTAAACAAAGGAATCGCATGAGAGCTTCACATTAAATATTTTTTTATGAATGCTTCGTTTAGTTTAAATGCATTGTCTTCCTATTGGAACCATATATTTTCATTTTCCTGACATCACCTTATATTCCCTCTAAAACGTGCTACTGCCCCTTTAAGGGTCAAGTCAAAATATTACTGACATCTTGATAGAGAATCAGTCATGGGTGCGAGTGGCGGGGAAAAAACCCTGCAATACAATCCATTTGAATTTCTTTATTAAATGACAACGCTTCTCGCATGGAAAGGATGGTTCATATCAGAATGCTTTTGCCATGATCCAGTAGCCAATTTGATGATTTTAGAACAGCATCTCTGATTGCACAACTAACTTTGATTGCCTCCAATCAGGCATCTCCCATTCTATCCCACAAAGACGGCGTAATCGAACAGCGGCTGTATCAACATTTCATGACTTGATCTGCCTCTGTGGGGAGAGAATGCCATTCCTCGTTGGGCGAGAAAGGGCAATTGAAATGGTGTATGGTCTATTATCTTACTACGATCAAATGAAATTGCCACGTTCACACTTTAAACTTTGATATGTTAGCAGTTGAAATGATCAGTTTGTTAGTATGTTTATGGTTTTGTCCGTTCTTATAATTCAACCTAACAAATTTAGTAAACATCTCAAGGCATACGGTTTTTATAAACCGCACCCTTCTGTATGTACTTTCGTCACTCAACTATGTAATGGACCTGACGGGTGCCCTAGACGAACGAACGTCATTCCATACGAACCGATTTTAAACCATCGAGTTCAAAAATTTTCATTATATAATAACATAGGAAGACCCTATTTATTTGAATCGGCTGTATATTACTACAGATGGCATAGAGGAGACATTTAGCGAGGTCATGATTTTTAGCCATTGGCGTCCGTCCTTTTTCCTTTAGTTTAATGGAACCTTGATTTGACAATGGTTTAGGATATTGTCATCGTCATTGTTGTGAGTTTTTGTTGTAAGGATAAACAGCACCTATTTAACCATGATGTCTGCTTTCGAAATAACGTCTTTTATATAGTATGTGTATACGATTATATACTTTGGTTTATACCATGCCTCATCTTCCTACTCAAAGCCTAAAACGCCAGTTTACGAACTGTTATTCTATGCCTTGCTGTTGACCCTTTACTTTTCTATGATGCTATAGCGCCCCTACAGGCTAGAGAGCCATCACAGAAAACTCAAGGGTCTGCAGCAAGGCATAAAACTGACGGTTCTGAAACTGGTGTTTTAGGCTTTGCGTAGGAAGATTACCATGCCTCTATTTAGTGCTTATTGTTTAGGTGCTTTCCTGATACCCTACTTTATCTTCCTCTTTACTGTGGGGCTACCCCTCTTCTTTATGGAGATCTGTCTCGGTCAGTTCTCCGGCAAGGGAGCGTTGCACGTGTGGAGCATCTGTCCGTTGTTTAAAGGTACGAGTGTAACAAGAAAGCCAAGACAACATATTCTCCTTTAAAAGTTTGCAATTGTTTCAACTTCTGTGAATAGTTTAACTAGTTTACCCTTTAAGTAAGTTTTGACATACATATCACGTTTTTATATTTCAAAAGAGATGTGTTCAGGTTTAAATTGTAATATCAAGAAAACAAACAAAAAAGATGTTTCATATTAAATTAAACTTTTTAAAACAAACGTAATATGTTCAATAAATCTTGTTGAAACCATTTCCCTACTTTAAATAATGAAAAGGAGGTTCGCATTGGTTTTGATAGTTACGTGATATATTTTATAGGTTACGGTCGAATGTTAAGATTTATTACGCGCCCATGTAAGAGGCTGCAGTGTAATATTTATACGGCAATATCAAACTTATTTAGGATACTAAACGACCTTCCATCTAAAACTACTTTATAAAACGAACGAGTTGGGATCAAACTCGCTTACGCTCGTTTTTATACAAAAGCATTAACTTGTTAATAAAAGTAGTATTAAATGGAAGGTAGTTTAGTATCCTCTATGTATGAACCTCTGAAGCTGATACCTTTGGCATTAAAACAAAGATGGTGCTACTTCCTCTCATAAGGTACATGATGTGAATAATGAGTATGTTGCAGGTGTGGGCTATGCTATGACCATTATTTCTGCTATATGCTCCTTCTATTACAACCTGGTCATCGCCTGGATCCTTTACTACCTCGTGAGGTCATTCGCTAAAACATTACCATGGGTCACATGCGACAACTGGTGGAATACACCCATCTGTACCTCCTTCCAGTCGTTCAGCCAATCAGGGAACAGCACACTGAATGGGACAGGGGCTTTGCTGGCCAATAACATGACTTCAGAACCAAATGTTTCTTACAGCCATTTAAATAACAAAGGCAATGGAACTTTTATGGTATCCAACGATACCAGATCGGCTGTGGAAGAGTTTTGGCAGTAAGTGGCAATCAGTCTGTTATGATATGAGTATAAGCTCCAATTGTTCAGCCTTCAACACCATTCATAGAGGTATTATAAGTCATAAAAAGTTTGATCTAACCTCTGTTTAATTATACCAAATCTCTCTGTTGCAATTAGCTTGAGTTCATTATCTTAATTTCCTGTTCAATTAGGTAGTTGCATTCTCATAAAATTATATCGGCAGAATCATTTCATCGCTAGATCAATTGGCAAAGAAAGAACATAACTTGTACTATAAGTTAAAGCGAGTCGCCGTCCCCGTAAATGTGTTGCATCACATTTATTAATTAGTGGCTCGCTACCGTGTGCCGAGTCTCTCCTAAGCTCCGCAGCAGTGTTGATTATTCATCGCTGTACGGAGCTTAACTTTGACCGTGAACCGGTTTACGTCAACTCTTCGGTTTCTCTGATTGAGTTGTTTGTTTAATCAAATACATTGTTTAAACCGCTATAATGCGGCTTTAATTTATGATTGATTGAGTTATCTCACTGTGACAGTGAGTTGTTTTGGTAACAAATTAATGCATCTAGAAATTCTGAATAGAATAGCTTTTGCATATGTCATAACATTATTACAACACATTTTTTTGTATTGGATTACTGTTTTCTTTGGAAATTTCTAAATAATTTCAATTTCAATTACTTAAAAATAAAACAAATAAAATGACAATGTGTCTTTCAAATATCCTGTACCAATAGACATGCAACCGCAATTCATTTATTAAACGGTGTGCTGTTTCAAACTGCGTAAGAAATATCAGTTATACGTAGTTTCCAAAATATGATAATATTCACGATAATGTGAGGATAATGAAGGGTAGTCCAGCAAAATAAGCGTCTCCTTCGGGTGCGCAGTCACCGCACATATACCGAAGTTTAGATTATCATTATCTAAATGAGGGACCGTCATGTAATTTGAAAAAGCATCGATTAGGATTTGGTTATTTATCATCCAAAACTGGGTTCCACAGGAGATATCGCTTGTGGAAGATCAATGCCTTGTAATCAGAAAATACATGACATCACAAACGTTTAACATCATCAGTAATGACGTCACAATGATATGACGTCATAAACACGATGGCATCACAATGCTATGACATCATTAACACGATGACGTCACAATGCTATGACATCACTGGTTTAGCAGGTTTAGGGCTATCCAGTGTTCAAAGATGTACATTTTTAATGCTTATGTGGTGAAAAATGATTTTGGATGATAAATAGAATCTCACCCTCGTGTCTTCTGATATCAAATACATCAACACTCGTTGATACAAGTAAGCAAGCCTCGGATATTTGATACTTTTATCAACTTGTGTTGATATATTTGATATCAGAAGACACTTGGGTGAGATTCTCTATTTATCATCAATACGTTATCGATAACACATCTTTTAAAGTTGGGATATTTTTTCTATATAATTTTGTATTCTGTAGATCGTAAAGAAGAACCATATTAGAAGTGTTCAATAATGGAAATTTGTTGCGGACGATTAAACGTTCACCTACTGGTTTTCATTAGTCAGATATAATGTTTTACAGCCTCATTTGGTTTTGAAAGCTAGACATCCTGTCGGGGATTGAAATAACGTTTAATTGGCGGCAATTGTCTTGTATATGTCTTGTATGTGTATCCATTGTCCACTCAACCAGACAGGATGGCGTCATCAAACAGTGACCCGGCAGTTATATGACCTGTTACGACACATGACTAGAGTCACTGGACGACAATAAACTGACACCTCACACCTGTTTTATCTGTAACAACCGGCTTCATAATACACAACATCAAATGACAGTTCCCCGTTATATCAAGTGTTATTTCAGGCTGTTCAGTGTATCACACATATTCAAAACGATGTTATTTAACCATGAAAAATCACAAAACCAAATGAATAGATGAGAAAACTGTTTCAATTTCCAAACCCCTTACCTTTCCTACCGATTAGTTGTCTCGGCAGTTATAATGTGCAGCAATGTTTTTTGAAAGTGATTGGTTTAAGCATTGTTTCATTTTAAACAATAAACACAAACAATTGGCGAACGGGCTGTACAACGCTTATTTGAGTATTCACTCTTTTTCACGATTCATAAATCTGAACACAAACACAAGAAATTGTGAAAATTCAAAAGCTAAGGGATCCGTTTAAATGTCAACATGTAGGTTTTCAAATGTTAATTATTTGGTATGTCTCATTTTGAAGTTGTCTTCAAAGAAATGCGATTGTGTCATATAATTATGTACTGTCATTGAATTATTATAATACATCCTCACGCAGGTTTCAGCTTTCTATGCCTAAAGCTTCTGGAGAGGTCGAAAATACACAAAGTTTACTGACGGACGGATGGACGTACACAATGCCATGCCATAAACCTATCGGGCCGGTTGAGCTAAAATCGATTTAATAAGAAACTGTGAATTCACATACGAATACACTTTCTTCGAAGATTAAAAGAATCATAATATCTGTACGCAACAATTATTGAACACTAATTCGAACAAAAATTGTCGCAAAAGTCAAAACTCTACGTCAGTGTTTCATTCTCTTAAACACATTTAGTAATATCATCACAAGATCTATGTAGAGGTATGCCAAATCATGTAAGATCACCAGTATTCCATTATATTTCTCACATGAAATACCCAATTGCCCGTAATCTATTTGTATCAAACACAGGGAGTAAATATCACTTGGATACAAAATTTATCTGAAGAACTGATTATATTTTATCCATAATAAGATGAAAGCAATTTTCATTTAGATTCAACACACTGCGGGTATCCTCGGGTCTGGACGAGATGGGGGAGATACAATGGCATCTCGTGGCCTCCCTCTTTGCAGCATGGGTCTTCATCTTCCTCTGTCTCATCAAGGGTGTCAAGTCTGTAGGCAAGGTCAGTTGTGGCACTCGCAAAATCATTACTTCAAGCGCTCTTCAAGTGGTTTAATAAGAGAGAATCCAACGTTTTCTCTCTTATTTACGTCATGAGTTTATGGAGCATCGTGAAAATTGGTTTGGCAAGATGAATGGTACTTGTACGCGATTTCCTAGTATTGTTTTCTAATTCAACTTTTAGCAATACTATTGACCTGTTTCTGGCACGTGAGTCTCAAAATGAGTATTTATGAAATCACAGAGCATTGTTAGATTCAGAATCAGCACTAAATTCATATCTTAAAAAATCAACTAAAATCTGAATATCTTTATCTATCCAACTGAAAGCAAATAGCGACCTATCTGATATGTCTTCATACACATTGCTTCAAACTCCCAACAGGTGGTGTACGTGACTGCTACCCTGCCCTACGTACTCCTCACGTGTATTCTGATCCGCGCTGTGACCCTGGAGGGAGCTCGGGAGGGGATTATCTACTATATCAAACCAGACTTCAACAGACTTGCAGATCCTCAGGTTTGTTGATGATGCAGGGTTTTATTTTAATATCTTCTTTAACAAACTGAGAATCCTGGAATAACAAAGTGTAGACACCAGATCATACCAGGATTGGTTATATTAAAGATATCTATGCAATCATATTTTTGTTTAACATTATGTTTGGGGTTTCTGAACAAACATTGATGTTTTCCGTTTCCAAATAAGACAGGTAGAACATTTCACTCATTCTTCGCTACGTTTCTATATTGAGCACCTCTTCAATGGAAACGAGTGATAGAGTCAAGTCAAGTCAAGTCAAGTCTTTTATTTGTCTATAGGCAACAGGCCCGTATACAAAGTATATACAGTTGACATATGTACATCAAAGCTTACAGTGCATGAATACAACGGTAACCCGGTCATTATCTACCAAACGTATCCTTTACTACTAAATTGACAAGCGATTAACTTCTCTTTGTTCAAAGGCATGGTACAAATATTTACACAGGTTTCTCAAAAGCTTTTCATTATTGGTAGTTAACAATGACTTTATTTTAAATTTTACAATTATTTTAAAATAATTAGGATTCGAACAATAAACGGACGGTAAATATTTCCATCTAATAGCATCATAAAAAGGACAAACAAGAAGAAAGGTGTATTCATCTTCGACTCCTTAGTTACAAAATGGACAGTTACGTTCTGTTACACTTAAGCTTTTCCATCTACCTTCATTATAGCTTAGTCTAGTTATTCCACATCTAAATCTAATCAATACCTTACGGAATTTACTATCAACAATACATGATAAATATTTTTCAGGAGATAAAAGGCTTTTGAACTCTCTATACATACAATATCTTGAACTATTCTCTAATATACTTCTCCATGATTGAAAAAACATATTAATGGCAACTGATTTGAAACTATTTATAAAAGCAACTTCATCACCGACTCTCTGTGAGATCCATACATAACCAAAACCATGTGAAAAAAGTATAAATCTTATATATGAAGCATATGTATTATATCCACAGTTATCATAGTATAGTTGCATATTATAAACTTTCAAGGGAATTCTATCCTCATTCATACGGATTAACTTTAACCAATATTTCAAGGTTTTACACAAGGCATTGATAAAAAGAGGATACCGCCCACACTCACCGTAAACAATAGCGGATGGAGTTTGTGGACCGACCTTTAAAAATCTTTTGCATGCTAATAAATGAATCCTCTCAAGTTGGTCAAATTTATGCATTCCCCAAATCTCTGCCCCATATAGCAATATCGGTGTTATCTGAGTATCAAAAATTTTAAAAAATATGCCAGGATCTATTATTCCAATTTTACTGAGATTGGTGATCAATTCCATTAAAGCCCGTTTACCTCTACGAGCAAGGTCATTTACACAATTTCTCATTTTAAATGTTGAAGAAAATATTACACCCAAATATTTATAAGTATTAACTGTTGTTATCGGCTCGTCGTTAAAAAACCACTTTTCAGCATTTGCTAGGCGACCCCCCCCCCCCCCTCCTGAAAACAACAATATTGGTCTTATCTAAGTTAACTTTCAGACCCGAATATTGTGAAAATGTATTCAAAATATTAAGTTGATTCTGTAACCCAGTGATTGTGTCGGACAATAACACAACATCATCTGCAAACATTAGGAATAAAATTTCTAATATATCTGGAAATAACTGTACACCATATTTGCCGTTATTTGCTAATTCGTTAGCTAGGTCATTTATGAATAGAGAAAAAAGTAAAGGACTAAGAACGCAACCTTGCAAACTTCTATCTTTTCTAACACAAGCTCTAACAGAGCTATAAATACTCATAATTGCAGTTAACATTTTCCCGTGTAAACCAGTTTTAAATAAACAGCTCCATAATTTACAACGGTCTATTGAATCAAAGGCTTTTTTAAAATCGATAAACGCAACATATAATTTCTTTCGTTTCTTCAGGAGACATTTTTCTATTAATCCATGTAAAAATATGATCAGTTGTGGAATACCCTTGTCTGAAACCGGCTTGAGTTTCGGGTATTCTATTCCATACATTAGCCCAAGTTATCATACGAGTATTTAAAATTGATGTATATAATTTGCTTAGAATACATAATAAAGAAATTCCTCTGTAATTATCTGGATTTTTACGATCGCCTTTTTTATGCAATGGTATGATTATTGCCTTTGTCCAAGCAACAGGAAAATTTCCAGCATCAAAAATAATATTGAAAATATTTTTTAGAAATGGCATGATGATATTCTCAGACGATTTCAAAAATTCTACAAGGATCATATCAACTCCAGGCGATTTCCCATTTTTCAAACGGCTAAGACAATTACTTATTTCTTCTGCGTCGATAGGAGATTCTAGTATGCAACTATCAATCTCATTTAAAGGCTCATACTCAACATAGTCATTATCATTTTCAGTTGTATCGTCAGCAGGAGTAAATGCGTTAAATAGGTCTTTAAAATGATTATACAGGTCAGACTTATCAACAGGACAACTTACACTGTGGGCGTGATTTAACTTTCTCAATTCTTTCCAAAAAGAGGAACTGTTATGAAAGCATGATTTAAGTGTTTCTCTTTTCTTAGATTGAAATGTATGTTTAGCTTTTCTACATTCGTTCTTGTAAGTATTTCTCAACTGACAGTACAAGCGTTTGTTTGATGCTGATTTGATACTCCTAAAACGTCTGAGTGCACGTCTAGCCTCCCGTTTAGCATGTTGACAATTCTTATTATAAAAACTATAAGTTTGTGTTTTTCTTAATGGTTTCTTAAAGAAAGCTGCTGCATTAAGAATATGTTTGGCAAATAAATCTAGTGCCCAATTGATATCAACATTTGCTAAGTCAGTTATCCTATTAAGTGCCAATTGTTCGTTACGTAGAGAATTTAAAAACATATCCTTGTTGTTCTCATTCCATCTATAGCGATATTCTTGTTCTTCATCATCATTATCTACTTCAGTATTAAACAACTGATTTACGTTAGATTTTCCAACGCTTGACTTAAGACCTTGTCGTGGAGTGATGATTTGTGTGCTTCGGCGACCCTGAGAGCTATGCCAGCTTAGAAGCTCCTGGTAGGGTCACCCAAGTTGGACAGGTCGACGGGTAGAAGCCAGACCAAATTTGAGTTGTTCTTAAACCTGCTGTCTATCTCTCACTCTGCCTTTCCTTTCCTCTGTTACCTCATCCTGTTTATCTTCTTTCTCTCGGATCTGTCTATACTCTTTTGGATGACAACATCCACGTGTTGAATATCTGAAATATTGCTGACAACAAGTTAACCCCAACTCACTCACTCAATAAGATTGGTCCGTCTGCATCTTCTACAGGTATGGGTAGAGGCAATGATGCAAATGTTCTACTCTCTGGGAATAGGATGGGGTGGAATCCACACCATGGCCAGCTACAACAAGTTCTCCAACAACTGCTACAGGTAGTTATTGTTTCTCCTTCTCCCTGGTCTATCTGCACTCCATTGGATGGCAACATGCACGTGTTAAGCAACTGAAAATAGAATTGAAAACACGTTAAGCCCCAAGTCACTCAACAAAATCCTTCTATTGTGATACTTATAAGATATTAAAATCTGTAACAATTTCATGACGTAACAGAATTTGTTTTTCCAGTTTGGACATCAGCATTGCATTTATCACTGCTAGGTTGAAATCTGTGGATATATTAAAATCTCTCAGTTTGTGATAGAAATAATTTTTTTATGTTTCTTCATCTTCAGGAAAAATTGTCGTCATCTACTGAAAACAAGTATTAACAAAATGCAGGTTCAATTTGTTAGGGATCACAAAAATGATTGACATTTACACCAAGTTTTAGCGTAAGGTAAAAACAAGTTAAGCAGCTATACGATTTCAAAGCATAATTTACATGAACCATAGGGGGCGGGATAGCGCAGTGGTTAGCGCGTTCGGCTTCGGATCAAGAGGTCCGTGGTTCGAATCCCGCCAGGGGCTCGGCAACTTTGTCTGCAGTAGAGAACTGTTCTACAAGCGGTAATGTTTGGGTGCAATGCTACACTAAATGTCAGCGCAGTACCACCCATGGTTCGCTAGTTCCAGCCGATGCTCGCAGGTTTCACCGCAATGCATAGCCACAATGGTGTTGCGGGCTTTCTCCCTGCAATAATACTAGCAGCCGCGATATAAGTGAAATAATCTTGAAAGCGGCGTTAACCCCCACATCACCTCACCTCACCTCACCTCACATGAACCATGACATGATACCTTCTATTCCTACCAAGAGACGCTGTGCTCCTAACCTTCCTGAGTGAAGGTACCAGCTTCTTCGCTGGGTTTGCCATCTTTTCAATCCTGGGCGCGATGGCCAGCAACATGGGCGTGCATGTATCAGAAGTTGTAACTACAGGTAAGATGTACTGTATACAATAATTAATTAAATGCTATTATTGTTTAGCTAAATACATCAGTCACCAAGGGCAAAGTTGGAGACTTCATCAGGAAAATTGGACTGAAAATATTTGTTGTCTGAGTTCGAATTTAATGCTATGATTATGTTTAGCTAAATACATCAGTCACCAAGGGCAAAGTTGGAGACTTCATCAGGAAATTGGACTGAAAATATTTTTTTTCTGAGTTCGAATTAAATGCTGTGATTATGTTTAGCTAAATACATCAGTCACCAAGGGCAAAAATGGAGGTTTCATTAGGAAAATTTGTACATATTGTTGTATAGCTTGGATTAAGTAAGCAACTCTTCTTTTCCACAACTTGGAAAACACGTTACAATGTGAACTGTTATATAAATTTTGTATCAGCGAAAACATTTTTCTCAAAAGACACCTTTAGTAAACTTTGTAGGGAGAGAAAGGTAAAGATATCATATCTCTATGCACAATGTATGTTTTTGACCATATGAACCATAATTCTTTTGTTCTTCGGTCTAGAAACTTTCTAGATACGTTGTAGAAATTCTCTTGAAACGTACTAGAAAATGTCTTTAAAGCCATTATATTCTCTCAAGTGCATATTCTTGACCATTTGAAAAATAATTCTTTTACGCTTATCTTTAAATTCAATTACAGCATGTTTACACAGTTGAACATGTTAAACTGATAATCTTTCAATAGGACCTGGACTCGGATTCGTAGCTTACCCAGAAGCCCTTGCCCAACTTCCTCTTCCACAATTGTGGTCTGTGTTGTTCTTCCTCATGTTGCTAACTGTTGGTCTAGACTCAGAGGTGAGGATTAAATAAGACACAAGATATAAATTTTATAAGACAACAGCCACCAAAGGCGGAATTGGAGATTTTATCAATAAAAATGGACATATATTTTGAACTTTAAGAAACATTTGCCTTTATTATCATGTATCTCTGGACAAACGAAAATCTTCATCCAATCGTCTTCAAATAAAGCATCATATTTATTGATATTTAATTATTTGATATCAGAAGACACGACGATGAAACTCATTTCGTCGTCGAAACAATTATTACCTTTCAACCCACCGACCACAACGATAATATTACACTGCAAATGTAGTGATATCATCGCTTAATGACGTACTTCTTACAAATTTCAGTTCGGCATGTTTGAAACTGGGATCACAGCTTTGATTGACTCGTTCCCTAAACAACTTCAACGACGTCGAGTGATAGTCACTGCCTCAATGTGTTTTATATACTTCCTAGCTGGGCTTATCTTTGCAACACAAGTGAGTTACACTTGAAGTACATTCTTCGTAAAGGGCAACTAGAGTCATCAAAAATATCCAAACGGTTCCCATTTAATCAGATACAGTAAAACTCGGATATAACGAACTCCAAGGGACCAACGAATTTAGTTCGCTATATCCGGTGTTCGCTATAAACATATAATTTAAATGATAATATATAGGGACGGGACTTGAAAATTTGTTTGCTATATCCGAGTGTTCGCTATATCCGAGTTCGCTATATCCGTGTATTCAAAAAGTATGAATACTACAGATCCAAAGAAGTTAAACCCTCAAAATGCACAACTGCACACATTGATTGACCCAAATGTTAAATCTCATTGACCTAGGAAGAGCAGCTTTTTGTACTTGATAAACTACCGTGCAAAAGAAATATAACACGTACTAATATTAATGCCACACAAACAAATGCCAACGAGCATTTTATTATGGTCCATGAGAAGGCACGTTACTGCGTACATTGATACAAAGTGTACTGATAATGGTTAACGGTTTTAAACGAATCTCATACTTTTAGGTGCTCTTTAGTTTAGTCTTCAATAGCCTACTGTTAAGTGTTGGCGTGACAGTTTTAAGATGGTTATGTTGGAGCTTGGCGGAATCAAATATGCTGTTGTGTCAAATGAATAAAATTTTCCAAATACACAAAACCCAAAGTTGCCATTACCGTTTTCCAGGCTGGTATATACGTATTTATGCTGGTAGACTGGTACCTAGGATCTTTCTCACTGCAGCTGCTTGGAATAACAGAATGCATCATTATTGGTTGGATATATGGTATGTTGAGATTTCATTTATTACACGTGACATTAAACATGAATGTGTCTTTTCAATCGGATCTATATATACAAGGACCGAATATCCTATTGACTATTTGATGTCACAACTACCATTAAAGTGTTTTTCGTGATTATGAAGAAACATTTATGGATGAAAACTTCTTAATTCATGATATGCGACGTTTTGGCAAGTTTCTTATGTCGGTTTCAAGCATATGAACAGATGATGGATAGTGGTTTATATATAAGTACAATGAACAATAGGTAAATAAAAATACAAAATGTAGTTAACAATGGATTAGATTACAAACTCAATACCTATATCCCTTGGTTTATAAGACCATCCACAAATTAACATTGACCAAATGCGAATCATTTTAATTTTTAGGATCTAACCGGTTCAGTTCTGATATTGAGATGATGCTGGGGACGAAACCTCCAGTCTACATGAAAGCTCTCTGGTGTTTTATTGCTCCCGGTCTTTTGTTTGTAAGTTTTTAAGTATTCGGTGTCCATTTCATGACATATAATACGCTGATCTAGTACGATCGGTACATCCTCGGGTAGGACTATTAGTTTCTCCTCTCAATATCAACCATAAGGAAATCGCACCCAAGACCAAAGAGTTTTGTTACAAGTCTTTTGTAAGGTTGGAAATTTCAATCGACGTAGTAGTTTCATTGGCTTGTCCAAACCAAGGGCGGGAATTTCACTGCATATTTTCTTGTTGAAAGGTCCCAGGGGAAGATTTGGTGTAATATATCGGAACATTTATCCGTGGATTACTGGATTTTCCCAAGGAATGCGAGATATGACAAAAGCATTATATCATGTTAATAACTACCATTAAAAGAACAGTCCTCAACACTATTATCTCAATTGTCTTACACTGCTGAAATACTGTAGTGGTATCAAAGCACAGGTAATTGAAAATAATCAATATTTAAAAGGATATAGAAAATAAATAACAATACAATATCTTAATATACAACAGGTTAAAGTTATTAAGTCTATGAATGTTTTATTTACTTTCTGTGAATGTTGCAAGTTTCTTTTTAAAATATACACAAATATCCTTTGTAGGTTTTGTGTTCATGTGTATACATACGATTTCGATTTCGTGTCGTCTAACACGGAGTTCTTGTCCAATAACCCCTCCCTATACATTGTCTAAAAGTTCTGTTCAGCGACGCAAACAATTTCGTTCTCGCTCCATTTTTGGCTTATATCTAAAATTATACATTATGTCATCAGCTGTAAATTACAGCAAATTATTATACGGATAAAGATTCTCGTTAATACACGCAATCTGGCAAATAAAATCAACCATACATCTATTCATCATGAACTCATGATCAGTATCATCTGCAAGAAACCCAAGAACTCGTAACTTCTGTCTAGGGTTTCTGTCTGGCGGGAAATTTGCAAGTTGTGCTTTCCTGTCCTTAAGGCTTAAGGCTAGAGTGTGAGGGGTTGGGGTATTGCTTTTCTACACGTTTTAATACTGATCATTTTCAATTCCCTGTGTATCAAAGGTAGATTATATTGAGACAGAGACGGCATACCCATTAAGCAGATTAGCATATTTGACCTTACTATCATTACCATCATTGCAGCTGAGCCTCGTGGCGACAATTTTCCAATACGAGGCTCCAACATACGGGGACTACAAGTACCCGACATACGGTGTTGTGATTGGCTGGTGTATAGCCATGGTTTCTGTGATACCCTTACCTCTGTGTGCTATCAGGGCGATTTGGAGAGCGGAAGGGAACTTCATGGAGGTAAACACAGGTCTTTAATAGTATCCTAGTAATCATTGTGAAAACTGTTGCAAATATTTTGACTTCCGTATCTAAGAAACTGGGAAACTAATAGATAATAAATGTTCATTATATGATTGGCGGTGAAATACCGAGATCTATCAATGACAGTAAACCGTGTTATCAGTCACTAGTGACAATAACAATGGAACGATATGACGATATCTAAGGAGATACACATATAACACATTACTATTTGTACATTTTTTCCCGAAAATATATTGCCCAGTTGTATGATTTCATGTCTTCTAAATACAGTAGAACTCGGATATAACGAACTCCAAGGGACCAAAGAATTTAGTTCGCTATATCTGGTGTTCGCTACTCACGTTTGGTCTCTATGCTGAGAGCTTTAGACGGGACTTTAAAAAATGTTCGCTATATCCGATTGTTCGCTTTATCCATGCTCTACTGTAAATATAAATTAAAAACATCATAACAATTAATTCAATGTTTAATCGAATATGTGATGTTTCAATTCATATTTCAGCGTTTTCGTTCAACTTTACGACCAGATCCAAGTTGGGGACCGCGACCAACTATATACAAACTAAGATACACGTCGCCAACAGCAGAGTCCAATTGGAGAAACCCGTTCCTCATTTACAAGTGGTAGAAAAGAACACTATTGTTCGTCGGGAAAGGGCTAACCCTTATAAGTTCAATTCTGGACATAATATTTTTCAGTCGCTTCCATAACTCATAAGAAAAATTCATAAGAAAGGTGATAGAAATGATTCTGATAATTATAGGGGTATAACACTACTAAGCATATTTAGTAAGATATTTACATCTATCATGAATAAGAGACTGGCCGAATGGGCAGATTCCTTAGACAAAATAACAGAATCACAGGCTGGCTTTAGGAGAGGATATAGCACTACTGATAACATATTTGTTTTACATTCTATAATCCAAAAATACTTAAATCATAAGGGACAGAAGTTTGAAGATTTATTTGTAGATTTCTCAAAGGCGTTTGATTCAGTTAATAGAAACAAATTATAGAATCTCCTGGATGAACAAGGCGTCAGTTGCAAGATGGGAAAACTACTGCGAAGTATTTATGAAAATGTCAAAATCTGCATAAGGAGTAACCACGAATTATCGGACCCTTTCATGAGTCGGTTAGGATAGAGACAAGGTTGCATATTAAGCCCTTTTCTATTTACATTTTTCATAAATAAATTAGCAACCCAAATCCAAGAAAACTGTTCGAACGGTATTCAACTACATCCTGATATAATACAAGTCTTCTTGCTATTATTTGCGGATGATATCATCTTGTTCTCAAGTACAATTAAAGGGTTACAAAAGAGATAGATGAATTAGAGAGGTACTGGAAACTGACAGTTAACCAGACTAAAACAAAAATAATTGTTTTCAAAAATGGAGGGAAGTTAGCCAATAACGAAAAATGGTTCTTTAAAGGAAATACATTGGAGACTACAACCTCATATAAATACTTAGATATACATTTTACGAATCATCTTTCTTGGTCAATACACACATCACAGGCATCTATGCAAGCAAAGAAAACATTGATATGTATCATAAAATACATATATATTTTGGGTGATTTGTCTTACAATTCGTTTTTCAAAATATTTGACACCAAAACAAACCAAATATTGTTATATGGTGCAGAAGCCTGGGTCTTTAAATCATTTGATGTTTTAGAAAAAGTTCATTTGTATGCTTGTAAGAGATGTTTAGGTGTAAAAACTGCCACCTCAGTTGTATGGTTTATGGAGAATGTGGGAGATATCCATTGTATATTGAATCAAACATTAAAATCATTAAGTACTGGTTAAGGCTGTTAACAATGCCTTCTTGTAGATTACCAAGAAAATGTTACAATATTATGTTACTTTATGATAGCCACGGAAAACATACATGTAACTGGGTAACACACACTAAAAAATTGTTATTTTCCATCGGCTTCGGTAATGCTTGGCATAAACAATTTGTAGAATCGCACTCCCGTTTTATTTGCCTAGTCAAACAAAGACTTAAAGATATATCCTTTCAAACTTGGTCAGCTAGTCTCTCACTATCAAACAAATGTTTTTACTACACAATGGTTAAAGATTCTATCTATGCAGAGCATTACCTCTCGGTCTTATCTATAAGAAAATACAAATCTTCACTGGCAAGACACCGTTGCTCTTCGCATGATTTAAACATTGAAACTTGGAGATACCAAGGAATCTTAAGAGAAAACAGAATCTGTCAAATGTGTGATCTAAATAAAGTCGAGGATGAATACCATTTTTTATGTGTTTGTCCAGCATACAATTCTTTGAGAATTATGTACATAAAGAACTATTTTCATAAGCACCCTGATATTAATAAGTTTATTTCTCTTATGAAGAGCAAAAGTAATTCTCATCTAGAAAATCATTTATGTTTAGAAAGAATGTGTTACTACCTGTAAAATAATAAAACTATGTACTACAGGCCTGTGGCCTTTCAGTATGGAAATAAACTAACTAACGTCGATATCTCGGTGCTGTTGGCGATATAGGCATATATACTTTTCCAATATCAAATTTAAATGTTGTTTTTATGAATAAGGAAATTGTTTTCAAACTTTTTTAAAAGAAAACACTGAAAGGACAAATTTCCCTTGTGACTCATATTTGTTACATTCCCATGTAACATATATCAACAAACCAACACATACGTTTTGTACAGAAAACATTTTTCTGATCTGATCTGATACAGTGAAGCATATTTTCTGGTGTTTTGATCATGTACGACAATTATGAAAAAAACTAAAAGCCTGGCTCAGATAGAAAGGAAACCATCTAACAAAATCCATTTTGATAAAGACATTAATTGGTTTCAGAAGTAATGATTTACTTTATAATTAATTCGGTCCTCAAAAAATAGTTTGGACATAAAAAGAATCGACTGCCATTCCAATAATTAATATGTAATTCGGTTGCTATTATGTAAACAAATGTGCAACTGAAATGTCTATGAGAGTTGATACCTTCCATCGATAAATGTACTGGACTTCCTGCTGTTTTCTGATTATTGATGTCTGATTGGAATATGATGTTTTATATGTAAATTGTTAAGGTATATTGTTGATGCGCAGCTGTTTCATGTAAAATGCAATGTTTCATACACATTCCCTATGAATAAAATTTTAAATACCGTATTTTTAAAAACCAAGCAAATTATGCTGTTATTTAAATGTATGAAGTTTTGAAGTAAGGAAAGTGAACCGAAGCAAAAAATAACAAAACAGACACGAAAACATTAAAGTGACACAGAGTATCTTTCTTAAAATTTTATTTGGTTTTGATAAGCTACAAAATATCTAATATGCTGATTGAAGTTCATATCTCATCACTGGACTTGCAAATATATCCATTTATGCATAATATCTCTAAAATGCTTGATATGTTTGGAAAAATCAAGAAAACATCTCAAATACTTGTAATATTCGAAATTATACATCCAATTAATCTACCTATTAGTTACAATACTATCGAATCGAATATATCTTCCTGTCAGCTTATGACAAGGTTTCAAAATTATGTTTGGCGAATTTGCGCGCGCCACTAGAGCCACATTGTCCGGTTTTCGATCAAAATCCTGACTTTGAATGGCCGTATTTTTGCTCTAATCAGTAACAGTTAGTGGTTCATGATGTAATAACATCGATTTCAAAATTTGACATATGTGATCCTATCAACATACTCTGTGTTTCTTTAACACAAGGACACCATTCTTTAAAGATCTGCCATATATGGCAAACATTTCCACGACCCGTTTTATACTATCAAAGTTAGTTGTGCAATCAGCGACGCTGTTCTTAAATCTTCATTTTGGCTACAGTACTGAATCATGGCAAGGATATTATGATATGAACCACCCTTTCCATGAGAGAAGCGTTGTCATTTGATAATGAAATTCAAATGGATTGTGGTGCACTCTTTTTCCGCCAGGGGGATACTGCCGGAACCCACGGATTTCGGCGTAATAGAACATAGGCTGTATCATCATTTCATGACCTGATCTGCCTCAATGGGGAGAGAATGCCACAATGACAAAATGCCACCCATTTAAGATGCACCGTCATCTTTGTATGCGGTTCCTGGTGAAATTTAGCTATTGAGAAAATATATACATCACTCGGTAGAAAAATCATTCGTCGGAAGGTTGATATCATATTTAGGGCATACTGACCGAGGTTCCGACAGTGTTCCGATCCAAATATATTCAACGAGTGTTATGTCATATATTGTCTGAAGAAAATTATTTCAAGCAAACTATTTTATAAACATTATAGTTTTCTACAAGTTTAAAGGGCATCATTTGATTGACTTGCTATATATATAGCGATACGGCTGAATACCGTAGCCTGATATCAGGGGATAGCTTGTAGCATAACGCGGAGACATATACGCTGATGTAGCAGGATGGTTATATACTCTTCAAAAAAAGAAACGCACTAACCATTTTTCTTAAAATATATTAACATTTAGTTGAGAGCAAAAATATCACATAATTTCAATGGCAAAAAAAGTGAAATTTAACAAGGCTGTAGACAAAGTGTTGGCAAACACGTTGACATAAGTTTTTGTTGTGTTCTTGCGTGTTATTTATCCAAAATTTGGCGCTAAAGCCAGTTTATTGTTTTGTTATAATATAGAGCAATTTTTGATTGACATATTTCTTGCAATAAATGCAAAAGGTAAAAAGAGTCTCCTTTACAAAGTTCTTCTTCACCTTACCCGCATTGTGATGGACCGATGGTGAAGTGTTCAAAACGTAATATGACGTTAATGTGCACGTTTATAAAGTTCATAACATTTACGTTCTAAAGGGGTTTTGATCTTGTGTTTGAGGGAGTAAGTGCAGGACTTTGACCTTGATCTTGACATAGACGTAGACCAAGCGGAGTTTTGTATGTTTTTGTAACTCCCCCTATCAGACCAAAAACCTGATGCATTTGACGTTCGTGAATGTTGTTGATGCTCAGACTATCAGTCAAAATCTCTTAAAACAACGAATTAAGCAGATCTTGTGTGCTTAATAGAGAAACTTACTTTATAACACCCTCTCGACCAACTCTGTTGACCTTTCAAATAAAATTACAGGCCAAATTTTAATATTCAGAAAGGAAACAATTTAGAAGAAATATGACAGTTTTATTGTTAAATTCATTTTTACAGAAGTCTAAAAAATTCAAAATATACTATGCGTTTCTTTTTTTGAAGGGTATATATAGCACCTCGCCCGAGGTTCGGACAGTTCAGACAGTACCACTCGATTTGCTTGTTATACAGAGAGATTTGATATATACACTTAAGGGTTTTTATTATCACCAAACATGTATAAAGTCATCTTCGTACAAACATATAACAGTATTTCGCAACATGAATCAATATTGTTAATTACACACGGCATCCTTTCCGATAATACATTTTCGGCAACTCCCACATGCGTCCCTTAAATTAGATGACGTCACAATGGCATTTACAAACTCTGACGCAAAAACATTGTACATATTCAAGCTTAACCACATCTTTTCAAAATAAAATGTTTTGTCATATAGTTTGCTTGAATTTTTTTTATTTTTGTTGCCTTAGCATTTGTTGGAAATTTTTTTGATATTACCAATTCCTATTATGATAATTAATTAGTATCTCAACCATGGTCAGAATTTTCCGAACTAAGGTCATTTGGAAATATTTAAAAAATCTCGATATTTTCTTCTAAACTCACTTTAAAATTTACCAAAAATAAAAACAGTTTAATTGTATCGTAGTTTCAGTTTTACAATAACAAATAATCTATGATGTTTCAAAATGTTGCTCCCTTCATTCCCTGAACTTTGAGTAGACATTTACATAAAAACAAATATTTTGCCAATTTCTTCTATGAAACGGTTAATTGTCCATATTGTAACAAGTTCGTTGAAAAAATATATCAGATGATAAAATGTATTTGAAAGAAAAAGGTAACAAGACAGATTGAAAACAAACATTTTGGAACATATGGCTTGCAGAAACTACAAATATAATTGCGTCAGCTCCTAATCAAAAGTGTCCGAAGTTCGGGCGACCTCGGGTGGTGTCCGAACCTCGGTCATCCTGTCCCAGGGTACGAACGTTACGCTCACTCCACTAATCTGTACCCTGGGCTCAGAAGCTAGATTCACTCGCGCGGCGATATAGCCAATCAAATCCTTTTTTCGCCACCTTCTCGATAAAATTTCAACGAGAAAATGATTTGATTAGCTAGTCGGGACGCGGGAGCGAATCGAGCTTCTGGGTATAGATTAGTGGAGTGAGCGTAACGTTCGTACCCTGAGACAGGATGAACCTCGGTAAGTGTGGCCTACATGTTTTAATCAACAATAAAATACTTATTTCGACGTCAGAAGTGTAATACCCTCTGCAAGTTTGCCAAAGCATCACATGAACCCGCTTTCGATGACGTCATCTTATGTGTGTAGGATTGTCCCATTGATCCCCAGGGGTCACATGGTCGGTATTTAATTAGACACAGACTCATCAGAGCAATGTCATACCTTTCAAATAAAACAATAATCACCAATTTATCAAACCTATCGTCAGTTTACGAGTGCTAGGGACAAAATTAACTGGGAGTATGAAAATGAGAAAGCACGGATGGCAATTAAACACTTTCGTAGTTTTAACATATAAACTATGACAAAATAGTTAAGGTGTGTTTGTCAGAATTCGTGTCAAAGGAGGTAAAGTATGTCTAAAACTGATGGCTTATTCCTTGTTAAAGATACATGTAAATGGCATTTAGATAGCGAACAAATGTAACAATGTTATATTTGGGATTATCGTGAATAGTACAGATTCTTGTACTTTTTCGGGCCGAGCCCCATGCGGGATTCGAATCCACACCCTAAGAGTCAGGCAACACCGCCAGCAATGGCCATACCAACATTTGTTCACTTTCCAAATGGCATTTATCTCTTATACATTCAGCTTGGGGAGCTGTGCCAATTAAAATCTATCAGAGGGGTAATGAATGTATCAAAAGCTTATCTACCGCTTGTTGGACCTCCATTTTTTGTGGATGGCGAAACGGAGGAGTTTGTTAACTGTTGGTATGTTCATTGCTGGCGGTGTTGGCTGACTCTGAGGGTGTGGGTTCGGATCCAGAATCTTTTGAAAAAGTACCAGAATCTTTACTTTTCAAGATAGTGTAATCCCAAATATAATATTGGTTTATTTTTCAAAATGCGCGTGCATGCCTAATTGTCGATGTGGGCCCCTTTATCCATCCAGTTTATTGGTACGCTTCACAGGGATAATCTTAAAAGCTAAAATTAAGTTATGTTACTGTCATTTACGCCGGTATATGCTAGCCAGAATTGCACACCCGATATTAACAAAAATCAATTTGTTAAATTGAATTTTATTCACGTTTAACGATTTTGTTCTGCATAACTTTCTATGATAAGTAGGAATTATATGAAACATCAGCATGCAACTCTGATGAGTTGTATTAAACGTTTAAAAATATGCATAATCTGATAATTATTTGTAATTAGAATTAATTATAAAAGTGTTTTGTCAGAGAAATAACCAATTAAAATGTGACATGTGCTTTTATCATAAAGGGACCTCTTGGTGAATTTGCGATTTTAATCAATTTATGATATGAATTACTTGAGGTAGAAATGACATACATTAATGTTTAATTAAATAATGGGTTTTTTATATTTTCACTTCTCTATTGTGAAAAATGTGGACATTGAGACGAGACTTGTAGCCTCACATGAAACGACTATATCTGAGCAAATGTAGAAAAGGCTATTGTTGTTATTACTCAGATCGTGTCGTTACTTCAGGTCAGAACGGGTTTTACAATAATTCTACTCCAGCATCCATTTGACTAAATATCGTAGAAGCGGCCTACTCTCAGTCAACCTTTAACATGGCTGACGAGAAAGGGGTTGCTGATGAGCTTAGTGTGACGTTGAAGAACGTTGACGTTGATGAAGACGTTGACGTTGATGCAGACGTTGAAGTTGATGCAGACAGGGATCACGGGACATGGTCGAGGCAGATGGATTTCTTCCTGTCTATGGTCGGATACTCTGTCGGCCTTGGTAACTTGTGGAGGTTTCCTTACTTTTGTAACAGAAATGGAGGAGGTGAGAGATATATTCTGCAATTTAATTTTAGCTCATCTGCCAGTGAGGCCCGATAAATATGGCATGGTTTCCATTCGTAAACTTTGTGCAATTTTCTCCAGAAGCATAAGGCCTAGATGAAACTTTGTGTACATACTTCTTAACTAGTGAGGATTAAAAATTGTAGCCTTTTTTCATCTTCTCAAGAAGTAAAGGCCCAGAAAACTAAAACTTATCGCCTTTATCTTTAATTTTAGGATTGGTGACCCTGTGGCCTCTACAAAGGGGGGGGGGGGGGGGGGGGGGGGACCACATTAGCCACACTCTACAGCATAATTGAATATGAAGCCTGATGAGCTACAGTGTCAATGGCTCTATTTATTCTAGTACATCTTGTCTCAAAGCCCCGAATAGTTGATTGCATTTCATGGCGTGGCGTCCTGAAACCTTCCAAAACTCCAAGACAAAACCGAGCTGATTTAAAATTTGTCTTTTTCTAAAATGACATAAATATATTGAAACCAGTTTATTACGTGATGTTTTGCCAGAGATAGTTAGTCTAATTATCATTTAGAAACCAGACTGACGAAATAGTTTAAGACATAACTATATGCTAGATCGTTGAATCAAGATGCAATAAGATGCTTGAATGGCCTTTCCGGTAGAGTTTTTACATGACTTTAAAATATCATATCAAAACAAAATCTCCTTTCCCGTCTAATTTTATTCAAATTTATGACCCCTACTTATTTTTGATCAGGTGGTCACCCAAACGACTTGTTATTGATAAGGTTATTATTGCAATACAATTTTATTAGAGAAAGTGTTGTAACTATTGTTTGTTGTGAACTATTTTTGAAAGGCATACGATGAAAATGCAACCAACCAGAAAACAGTAATCTTCACATTTTTTTATAATTCTTCAAAAGATTTGACAACAAATGGAACGCTTTCATTAAGTTCATTGACATAATTCTTGATGTTGATGATAAGCCGTCCTCAAAGTCTTCATAGTCTTTATGATTTAGATATCTTTTTGTTTAACATTTGAACTTCAACATCATTTAAATAAATTGACAGCCTCTGTTTAATCATTGTTGTACTTTCTAAGCCACATTTTACCCATTACTAATCTTACTTACGTTTTCGTTTAGGTTTATATAAGTCTAGTATCTGGTGAAGACTAACACTGAGAAGAATCGTCAGCAAACATGCTGACAATCTACCCAATCATTTCGTCTACAATGAACAATGAGGAGCCAAGCATTTTTGAGATTGTTATCCGTGACTACGATCAGTTATCATTAGCTATCTCAACAACTCATACAAATCATTGCAAGCTTTAACAGTAGACTTTTTGTGCCAAACACGATCAAACGCCTTAGATATATTGCAAATACATTAAACACCAATGTTTATTTTAGTTTAAACATGTTTTATCATGGAGAAAATGATCAGGAAAAAGTTATCAAAAATGTATTGTTCCAGATTTTTTATTTGACCAAGAGTACGACCCTCCAACACTTCGCACGCATATTCCAAATGTGGCCTAATAAACATTGTATAGATCTTATGAATGTCATCTCTACACAAAACATGTTTCAAGAGTCGCAATGAGGCAACCATTTTTTAAACTTTTGATTATACTTTGAACATGTTAGCCCATTTTCCATTGTTGGCAAGGATAACTACAAGATGTTTATGATGACATTTTGATGAACATGCACTATTACCATTATCCACGCAATCAACATCATGCATTATATCCATTATCCACGCAATCAACATCATGCACTATTATCATTATCCAAGCAATCAACATCATGCACTAATAACATTATCAAAACAATCACCATCATGCACTATTACCATTATCAAAACAATCCAAATCATGCACTTTGACCATTATCTAAACAATCCAAATCATGCACTTTGACCATTATCTAAACAATCCAAATCATGCACTATGACCTTTATCAAAACAATCGACATCATGCACAATTACCATTATCCAAACAATCCAAATCATGCACTATGACCATTATCTAAACAACCGACATCATGCACTATGACCATTATCCAAACAATCCAAATCATGCACTTTGACCATTATCTAAAGAATCGACATCATGCACTATGACCATTATCCAAACAATCAACATCATGTAAATTTACCATAATCCAAACAATCCACTTCATGCACTATTACCATTATCCAACCTTACACAGTTATCATTGTTGTAGCATTTATATGGCTAACTCAAATCAAGGACAGGTAATTTCAGTATAGATTTTCTTGATGAAAATGCACATGAATGATAAAGTGTGGTGCATTGGAACATTCAGCACTGGGCAACACATGAAGCGCTTTACAACATGTTCCTAACAAGTGCTTTATCCTTCAGGTGCTTTCCTCCTTCCGTATTTCTTCTTCCTGTGCACTGTGGGACTACCGCTCTTCTTCCTCGAGATCTCCCTCGGTCAGTTCTCTGGCAAGGGAGCGTTGCACGTGTGGAGCATCTGTCCTTTGTTTAAAGGTACGTACTCGGGGTACAGTATAGTAATGCTGGTACAGTAAAGGCCCTCTTTATCAGGTTTCCTTGAATATTTTAACTCCTCGGTGTAAAGGATTGCTTATTCAGTTAAGGTCCTCTGGATTAAGGTACACTTAAGGAGTTGTAAATGGGTATACTATTGTTCTTTTATCTAAGGTGTCACATATTAACTATTGGACTTTGATTAAGGTCTACGTGTGGACATTTGGCCATTCGTGTTTGATTAAGGTGTCCGCATATTGACTGAAGGATCTTTGTTTGAGGTTCCACGTGTTAAGTAAATGTCCTTTTAAATGTTCCATTGGTTGACTATATACCATTCGTTTAATGTTTCCACGTTGTCATATGTGTTGACGTGTCGATATAGGTACTTTGTTTAAAGTTCCCCAGTGTTGATTATGTGTTCTTTGTGTAAGATTCTATATGCTGACTATAGGTGCTATGTGTAATGTTGACTACTGTAAAATCATTTATTTTCGCTAATATGCCCTTTGTTTAAGGTTTCTACGCGTTGACTATAGGTCCTTTGTGTAAGGTCTTAACGTGTTAACAATAAGTTATATGTGTAAGATTTCCACGTGCTGACTATAAATCCTATGTGTAAGGTTTCCACATGTTGACTATAGGTCTTATGTGTAAGGTTTCCACATGTTGACTATAGATCCAATGTGTAAGGTTTTTACGTGCTGACTTTAGGTACTATGTGTTAAGTTTCCACATGTTTAATAAAGGTCCTGTGTGTAAGGTTTCCACATGTTTACTATAAGTCGTATGTGTAACACGCCGCTAATGGCTGAAATATTGCCAAAGCGGCGTAAAACAATAACTCACTCACTCACTCAGGTATATGTAAGGTTTCCACATGATGACTATAGGTATATGTGTAATGTTTCAACGTGTTGACTGTTGGTTATATGTGTAAGGTTTCCACATGTTGACTAAAGGTCCTATGTGTAAGGTTTCCACATGGTCACTATAGGTCCTATGTTTAAGGTTTTCAAGCGTTTACTATAGGACCTTTGCTTATGGTTTCCACATGTTGACAATAGGTCTATGTGTAATGTTTCCACGTGTTGACGATGGTCCTATGTGTGAGGTTTTCAAGTGTTGACCATAGGTCCTATGCGTACGGTTTCCACGTGTTGACAATAAGTAATAAGTGTAAGGTTTCTACGTGTTGACTGTTGGTTATATGTGTAAGATTTCCACATGGTGACTAAAGGTTCTATGTGTAAGGTTTTCAAGTGTTTACTATAGGACCTTTGCTTATGGTTTCCACATGTTGACAATGGGTTCCTTGTCTAAAAAGCTTCCACGTGTTTCCTTAAGGTTTCCTTGTTTGTGGTGTCCACTTGTTGACGACAGGTGCTATCTTTTAGGTATTATGTGTTGACCACATGTCCTTTTCAATAAGTTTCCACGTTTAGTCTGTAGGTTATTTGTTTTAGGTTTCCAAGTGTTGATCAAATGTGCCATGTTTAAATGTACGGACGTGTTATCATTGTATTCTATTTAAGTTATGGACGTGTCTGTTATATGCCTTAACAAACGAAGGTTTATTCTGTGCATTCAACCTTTTTATATTCATAAATTTTGGTCAAAGTATGCGCCCGTGGATATAATATGAATCAAGCTTTTGTATTGAAATGTAGTTTGTGGGCTGGTTGAATTTAAAGGGGCAGCAGCACGATTTTTGATAATTCATATTTCAATTTTTTCAATGTTAGATATATTATATTGACAGTGTCAAAAATCATCCATAGTCAGAGGACAAAGTATGAATATTCACATAAAATCAATTGGCGACCATTTTGTGTGAACACCTCTTATTAATTTTGAATAATATATTTGAATCATTACATCTCCATTTAGTTGAAATAATTAATTTATTAAATTCCACAGGAATGAGTAACTTTGGGAGGCGATTATGTTGAAAACTTACGATATTGTGCAACTCCTGTGATACAGAATTCGTTTCACAGTTACACTGCAAAAATGGCGTTTTGACTTTAAACATGTTCCGTACGTGTTTAACTCAAAACATGTTTTGAAAAGTGTTTATATCCCAAACACATGAATTTGTATGTGTTGTAACTCAAAACATGTTTCGATTTTAAACATGTTGCGTTATGATAACTAAAGGGCTTTTTAACTCTAAACATGTTGTGACTCGCAACATGTTTTGAAATGTGTTTATATGCTAAACACATGAATTTGTATGTGTTGTAACTCAAAACATGTTGTGACTCGCAACATGTTTTGAAATGTGTTTATATGCTAAACACATGAATTTGTGTTGTAAACCAAAACATGTTTCGATTTTAAAGATATTGCATAATAAAACATGATTCCGACCTCATTTAAGTAAAGTCATGCCAATATATATGTTGAACATAATTATACATGTTGCTGTCACGGTCAGTTCTAGTAGATTGTACTTTTGTACTATTGTCATTGTCATTTTAAAACTGATTTTACTTATTTATTTCAGAATTACTTTGTTTAATGTTTTAAGAAGATATTTCATTTAGAAAGCAAAGATTTCTCAATATAAAGTTTAAGAGTATTGAAAAACAAAATTTGAATGGGAAAACATCTTAACAAAAGGAAAACATAGTTCTTATCCATAAAACACCTGCTGTTTAGAAATATACTTACAAAATAGGGGTGGGGGAGTGAGCCTAATGAGTTCATTATATCATTTTGATTCATGGCAAAAATAGAGTTTAAACTGTTTTTTATTTCAATATTCTTAAAACATATGAACAAAGTTATGACAATGTTGCTTGAAATAGCTACGTTCACAACTATAGATAAGTTGCATAATATCTCAGGATATACACTGCAAAACATAAGAATAAACGTGTTCTATTTGTGTTTTAAAACTCAAAGGATGTTTTGAAATGTGTTTATATGTGAACGAGATTACTTTGTACATGTTGTAATCCACAACATGTTTTGAATTTAAACACATACCATCGTGCAATTAGAGTTACTGGCCCTTGCCTGAATGCATGCGAAAATTCCTTTGTTCTGTCTGTTTCATCGGTCTCGTATAAAAACGCCCTGTTCTCCTTGAATTTGAGCCTTCAAAGTCGGTTAGAAGATTGTTTACGTCAATATACTATTGTATAAAATCGGAAACAGAAGTCAAGACCCATTTATCAACATATTTGAAGGTAAGAACCTGTTGAATCTGACATATTTTAGCAAGTGAACAACTGGGATAGTAAATTACACGTTTACATATTAACTACTATATTATTTATCTGGTAACATTTTTATCTCACTGTTTTCATCAATAAATAGCATTGACCTCAATAATCTTGCAAAATATATTTGTCTAGCTCAAACTTGCATCATGCTTCACAATTATTGTTGTGTTCTTCGTCTGTACATGATATTTTATGGAGCTTCGGGCAGTTCAGTGTGTCATCAATTTACATGAGCCAGTAGCCCTTTTACAGAAATTAAATATCTCTCATAACATGAATCCTGATTTGTACATGTTATCGTTGCTTATTCTTGATAGATAAAACGAGAGAATACGTCGTTACTTGAAGCTTAAAGGTGTCTGTAATAGTTATTTGAATCATTTGTTAATTAGCATAACAAATAATAGCTTGTTTAATTCTTAGGACATTTATTTGCTTTTATAAAGGACGATCAAGTCATGTGGAAACAGAGGTCAAATAGGTTCTCAGAAAAGGTAAGAGAATTTGTCCAACATTTTACTACTGTTTTTATTTTCAGGCTGCAAGCAATATCTCAATCTAAATAAATTTAGATCAACAGGTTTTATATTTGGTCATACTGTTGATCTAAGATTGGCCCGTAAGGCGGGTCATCCCGCTGACCTCTGAAATCAGCCGCTCGGCCAATCAGAAAAGTTGCCCTAGCTCGCTGGAAGTTCGAAAAACTCAGCAGCACATCTTTTGAAATGGACGGTGTTCGGAGCTATGTCATTCGGAGCGGAGTAGAGCGACCATTTCCATGAATAATCCGATTGCTTGGATGTATTAATAGATTATTTTTTTCTTTTAAAATGATTTAGCGTATTTGCTAGTCGTCAATGACAAATGATGATTGCACATCGTACATATACTAACGTGGCGAATAATAATCACAAAGTTAGAACATCATAAATGTCAATATTTACCAAAATCCTCATGCAAAGGGAAGGTAACTCTTTTTTAATCAAACTCGTTTGTACTAATTCCTTCATTTCTATCCAAATAATTAAAAAATAGTGCTTTTTTGTCAAACATAAAACTAAAACGATTTCATACAACCAATATAAAATCAACTTACTGATATTTTCCTTATCAGTATCAAAAGTAAGGTTTATTTTTCACAATGCACACTGTTATTGAGAACAGGCCATAAGTTCATATATGTTTCTTGCATCCACACCTTCAGGGAGCGACTATGAACTGTTTGTGACATCGAATTTGATTTATCAAATCGCGAATTCCTTATTTGCATACGAAAGGTCACCGGGACGACCTCGCCCACTGGTCAATCTTAGATCAACAGTATGACAAAATAAAAATCTGTTGATCTAAATTTATTTAGATTGGCAATATCTTAAATTACTTTTTCATTACAAGCTATTTCAGTCAGCTTCTGAAATTATCTGCCCTTAGCTCGTTAAGCAGTCGAGTGTGCCATATGGCCTGCCCTCCAAGACACTGAGCTTTGACCTTGTTGCGTCATTGAGGCTAAGAAAACACACATGGCTATGCACTATGTAATAGGTCAAGCTGAACTACTGATTTCGGCCAGTGAAAGTTTGAAATTTGACCCTCTTCCATGACCATGGAGAAACAAGGATCCCTTAATGAAGAGGACAAATTTATAATACTTTTTAAACAACGTGTATTTTACGGCCAAACCTGCTTCCTTATTTTACAAAGATATATTATATAGATAAATTACATGTGTAACATGATTATTTTATGATTGTATGTTTATTTTAAATCATGTTTATCATATCTTATAATGTATATATGCCTCTTATTTACTTTTTGATGATAGTCTCTCATAACCCTTAAAGGGTGGCTCACTTTTATGTTATTTTTACAACCAATTTTTATCATGTATTTTATGTGAGGTGAGACTGAAATAAAATATCTGTCTGTCAGTCTAGCTCCTCGATTAGCAAGTCTAGAGTTTACAATTACACAACTAAAATAAAAGAACAAAAAAGTGTTCAATCATTTAAAGAAACATTTCATAGAAATAATGCGTCTATGAGGGTGGTTTCGTCTACATCCCTGCCAATAACAGAACCGTTATATATTAGAACGTTCAATCAATAAAACGTATAGATTTATCATATTATTCTTCACTATTATTCTTCTAGTTGTCGGATTATTACTTTGTATGCCTTTTTCATATTTCAATGAACAAAACGCTTTTAAGTATATCGAAAATATTAATAATGTTTTATCCTTAAAATTTATGAAAGAAACGACTAGAATCACAACCGCTGTTAGGGTTGTGTTGCATCTAGGATGTTCATTGCAATGAACGTCCTTGGTTGCATTAATATCAAACTGATATATTCTTTCATTAAATAAAAGAGTATATTTATTCGGACTTTGAGTTGGCACTGGGTCGACGTCTTATTTCATTCTTAGATATAGACACAAATTAAGTTTAATGGGAGTGGGGGAGTTCCAAAAAAAGTACATTTTGAGAGTCGTATTTTTCTCTTAGTTGTTAATATTCGTTTAACTTCTGAATCCATTCAGTAAGATAATTTTCCTGTGTATACTTTTTTGTAACCAAAGTTTTTAAAAGTTGTAATGTTGGCTGTTGGAGCTCACCATTAATACAAAATTTTGTGCCCGCCCTTTAGTAAAGAATTCATCTAAATTGCAAAAAAACAGTAATACTTTAGCAACTAAGTTATACATCTGGGAACACTTTGGCTGGGGAAGGGAATTATTTCAAGCTTACTTTACAACGTAAACATAATTAAAGACTTCCCACTGTTACCAATTACCACCATTTAAGCAGATACTCGTGATCAGCGAAGCATGTCACAGAATTTATCGCTATTATATATATATAATTATCGCTATTTTCAAACGTTGGGTAATTGTGTTAAAGTAATTTTGAATATATTTCTGTAAAGAAGAAAATTTTATCATGAATTAGCAGGGGTTCTTTAGTGACATAAGTCTAAAGACAAACTCTTACAGTAATCATCTACAAACTGATTTCTGTGTCCGAAGAGATTCTCGCGCATGCGCAAAAGGGGGTGAATTTAAAAGCTGGTCATGTCACTAAGCTATCCTTTTTCTTAAACAATGATTGACTATTTACTGAATATGAATGTATGTAGTAGAAACATAGTTAAGGATCTTTCTCTTACATGCATTAAAACGCTGTGTTTTTATAAGTAACTGAACATTTTGAATTTGTTCTTGATAGAGTCAGGACATCTCATCCATGAACAAGAAGCTCCCAGACTGCTGATGGTGACCAAAAGAGAAGTTGTTGGAAGCTGATGTGCTGTTCATAGCACACAGAAGTCACTGTTAACAATTGGGTGAAGAAGGTCGCCCTGTCAAGAAGTTTACCTTGATTTTATTACATTTGCATTTGCGGTTTTTGGGCTTCCATTAAGGATATAAATGATATCAGTACTTATTAATGAATAAATGGATGTTAGCTGACATAAATTATTCACTGTAACGTGTCCTCATTTTCTCATTCTCATTTTTTCTTTGTGTGATAATCAAAATATTGTTTTTTTTACTATGTTACGGAATGCCTTAAACGCAATCTTAAAAACAATAAACATGTTTACTTTTGAACTGTCTTCATCTTTTTCTTATGTGTTATTAAATATAGATAAAGGGGCAGTAGCACGTGTTTTGAAAGTTCTATATTTTCACTGATAGTTGTACGTTAATGCAAAATTAACCATTTATTTTCATTTTCTGACATTACCCTTAAACGTACTACTGCCCCTTTTAAACATAATGATGAATGATGTATGATGTATGATCACATATCACTGTATTTTGATGCGCGATATTTACTGAACAATATAATATAATAATTGTTTACCTAACAGCCTTGAATGCATAAACAACGAGTGATACAAGAGGCGTTTACAACCACAACATGTTCCAACTCTAAACATATTAACATCAAAACACTTTTCACAACACGTTTTAGATTAAAACACTTTCCACAACATGTTTTATATTGAAACACTTTCCACAACATGTTTTATATTGAAACACTTTCCACAACATGTTTTATATTGAAACACTTTCCACAACATGTTTTATATTGAAACACTTTCCACAACATGTTTTATATTGAAACAGTTCCCACAACATGTTTTATATTGAATCACTTTCCACAACATGTTCTAAACTAAAACATGTTTTGATATTAAACACTTTAATTTATGTGTTTAGGATTTAAACATGTTTAGATTATTTATGTGTTTAAAAAACAGGACAAGCTATGTGTTTGGCTTTGTGTTTAATATTAAAACACCATTTTTGCAGTGTACTATATGTGAAATATGTTTGCAGGTTTAGGCTACTGTATGAACATCGCCTCGTTTGTTTGTGCCTTTTACTTTAACCTGATCATCGCCTGGGTCCTTTACTACTTTGTGAAGTCATTCTCTCAAACACTCCCCTGGGTCACGTGCGACAACTGGTGGAATACACCCATCTGTACCTCCTTCCAATCTGGGATCAGTACTCTGAATGGAACAGGAATTTTGATGGCTAACAACATGACTACAGCACCAAGTGTTTCTAACAGCCATTTCAATAAAAATGGCAATGTAACTTTTGAGGTGTCCAACGAAACCAGATCGGCTGTGGAAGAGTTTTGGCAGTAAGTGGAAATTGGTCTGCTATAATATGAGTATAAACCCCAATGGTTTAGCCACTATGTACATCTTTTATACAGTCAAGTGAATGAGGAAACTGTCTTCCTAATCGAACAGTTAACAGCATGACGACCGAGCTAAATTTTTCCTTCAAACATTATAATGAAAACTACAGTAGAACACGGATATAGCGAACAATCGGATATAGCGAACACATTTTTAAGTCCCGTCAAATGCTCTAAGCATGGCGGCCAAACGTGAGTAGCTTACACCGGAAAGAGCGAACTAAATTTTTGGTCCCTTGGAGTTCGTTATATCCGAGTTCTACTGTATAATGTGACTGTTCCCTTATCCAATGAAAACAGATCTGCTGTTGAAGAGTTTTTGCAGTAAGTGACAATCTGATTGCTAAACTATGAATTTAAGCTTAAATTGTAAGCCAACATGAATCCTCTCACAAAGAGTTGTTTTATAAATGTTCGTGGGCACGCATCCTCGGTTAATAATGGTTTCTATATTCGAAATGTTGATACAGCCTGTGTTCTATTACGCCGAAATCCCTGGGTTCTGGCAGTTATCCCTTGCGAATGAAAACTGTACCACAATCCATTTGAATTTATTTAGCAAATGACAACGCTTCTCGCGTGGTTCATATCACAATGTCTTTGCCATGATTCCGTAGCTAAAATGATGATTTAAGATTGATTGCATAACTAACTTTGATTGTCTCCAATCAGGCATCCACCATTCTAACCCACAAACTCTCCTGAGAGGAGAGAATGTTAGCCTTGTAGCTGTAATGTAAAGAGGGATCATCAGTTTTGATTTATCAAATTGTAATTCAATGAAATTGGATATGAATTAGAACTTCCTTATTATTTATATAGATTCAATACACTGCGGGCGTCCTCGGGTCTGGATGATATGGGGGAGCTACAATGGCATCTCGTGGCGTCACTCTTTGCAGCATGGTTCTTGATCTTCCTCTGTCTCATCAAGGGCGTCAAGTCTGTAGGCAAGGTCAGTCGTTATGTATGTTTAGGTATCCTAAGTTTGTGTGGCTACGCATTTCCTTATTAATGTCTGAATAGGTGCATTGTAAATGATCAGAGATAGCTCCAGCTCTGAAATAGAAACACGTCACAGGCTCCCGGCAAATAACCTAGGGGTCAAAGTTTCTACACAATTTCATCTTATCAAATATTTCTTTCGTGAAAACCTTGCTTGCTGTCACACAAGGTCCATGAAGGAATTATGTTGTCAAATGCAAAGTGCATTTTTTAAAAAAACATTTGATCTCCAGAAATATACAGAAATGACTCTAACACTGGCCCTAAAACTGCAAACTATTTAAACGGCGTCCCAAAATGCACTAGTATCTTTGATTTCATCCAATCAAACCTTCTCCCTCTCTAGCCAGAGAATAAATTTTATCATACAATGGATAGTGTATTCGGCATAATAAAGACAACGGATATTTTCGGTATCTGTTGGGCGTGGCTAAGGGTCATATTATACAGATACCGATGCAAATTTCAAAGGTCAAAGTTGGGACTTTTTTTCGAAAATTCCGATGAGGTCACAAGCGTAAACATTTTGAACGCCTTTAATAACGGAAAGAGGCTTTACAATATGAATGATATATTGCATAAACATTAATCTAAGAAGATCTTTAGCAATATGTGTGACTTAGCAGTGCTAAAACACTGTCATCACGAGTTGAATGAAACCGTCCGAACAATTTTACTCACATGTACCAAAGGCAGTTCAAGTATCATGTCCCACTTCATTTACCCATTTTCGGTGTTCTTTACTTTAGGCTTGTTCAGTTTGAATTGGGAAATCCACTGACTGTCATCTAGTTTAGCTCTCAAGTCGTTAATGTACGTTTTTTCAACGAAAGCTGCCATTTTAACGTAGCCAAAGGGAAGCAACTCTTGCACCTTGGTGAAATTGACTCGTCCTCTCGATGACGTCGAATTAAAGAACATCAGTTCGATACCGCCAAAGACCATTTAAATGTTTTTCATTTTAAAAAATCATTGTATTTGATAGATTTATAAAATTTTAAAACTTTTGATTCGTGACAAAATAGCAAAAACGGCAAGAAAAGGCATTTATAATGAGGAATTATATTTTGTCAATTCACAGTCACAGTCATTGCTCTATTCATTTGCATATATCAATGCGCGAATCTTTAAACAACGTCAACTATTAAAATAGTATTATCAGACATTTTTTCGAATTTAATTTTAAAATGACATTATATCATAAGGAAGTTATCATGCTCGTGTGTTTTTGGATCGTAATTACATGTATATCTATTATCCAAAAACACACTCTCATGATAACCTCTATGTATTACAACAGGTGTTTGTGTAGGATTACATTAAGCGATCTACCTCTATGAGGAGGGGGTGTAAATTGTGCATCATTGGTTTACTTTTAGGAAAAAATGTGATAACGTCGTCTTTGATAAAAATATATTTATCACGACTTTTAAGTCAGTAAGGGCATCGACATTTTAGCAATGTCAAAATTAGTTCCATTCACGTCTTCTTTAACAATCAATAACAACTGATTTTCAAAGACCTTATCTTTCTATCATTTACATGTTTTATAAACTCCCCGCAGGTTGTGTACGTGACAGCTACCCTTCCCTACGTACTCCTCACGTGTATTCTGATCCGCACTGTGACCCTGGAGGGAGCTCTGGAGGGGATTATCTACTATATCAAACCAGACTTCAACAAACTTGCAGAACCTCAGGTCTGCTATATTCTCTCAGTTATACTTACAACAATCAAGGGTATTCATCTTTATTCAGTATAGTTTATTCCCAAAAAGTTAAAATGCTACGTAACTACACATATTTGATACCACAACTGTCGAAGTCTGATTAAAATCGACCGGTCTCCGAGGAATACAATATAAAAAATATTGTCTCTATCGGGGCTCGAACCAGCCAGAACATCCTCTCCGTCTCGGTCTGAATGCACCCACCTCTATCGCATGTTCCTAAGACCAGTTTAGCGCAGACAAACCCAGTCATAAGCTATCCAATCACATCCTCGTTTTTAAATAGCGTTTAGCGGCGATTATGTATAACGAATGGTACACTGGAGTTACCTGCCGCTGCATGATATCGAAGCTTTTACTGCGCCCCTTGCGATTGGCTAGATGAGCTTGCGTCAGAACATGCGGGTAATAGGAGTGCCTTCAGACTGTGAATGAGAGGAAAGCCGGGCTGGTTGAAGTTCAAACCCCACTAGAGACAATATTTTTACACTTTTGTCCTCAAAACACAGTTGATTTTAATCATACTGCAACTGTCGAAACAATGTGAAGGGGGACGATCACATTTGGCAACAATAACATGTGATATCTCGAAGAGTTGAAAACCTTTTGAATTGAATTTCAAATATGATAAGATGTAGATTCACCTCAGGTTATATAATGACGAGTAAGTGTAATCTAAAGGCGCATGATTGTTTTGGGTAGTACAATCAGCAAATCAACTGATGAAGTAATTTTAAAGTATAGCCTTCAACTTGATTCCTGTTCTTTTTAAGTAAACAAAGTGTTATAAATATTGGGTTAAAATGTATACCTCCCTACCAAGAATAAGGCGACAGACTTTATTTAAAAATATTATGAAACTTATCTCATCCTCAGTATAAATATAGACATATGGATTTAAGAACTGATCCAATTTTGAACTACACTGTAGAACATTTACAAATTCAAATTTGGAAATCGGCAGAGTGACATTGAAAGAAAAGCAAATTTCAAGATGGCGATTACAACCTCCTTTTGTGTTTGACACGTCAAGAAAATGAAAAGTGATTATTTGCAAAGTAAAATTTTCCTTGTGGTAATTTTCATTTCTAAAGGTATGGTTGGAAGCGATGCTACAAATGTTCTACTCTCTGGGAGTCACGTGGGGCGGAATTCACACTATGGCCAGCTACAACAAGTTCTCCAACAACTGCTACAGGTAGTCATTGCATACATAGGATAGCTTGTTGATATGTCCTCCATCAATCTCACATTCAATGATCTACTGTTTAATATTTATACAAACATAAGAGAGGCTACAGAGTGACATTACCATCCCTTGGATATTAGGTATCCAGCATCGGATCCAAGCGTATCCGATTGTGAGGAATCATTGGGATCCGGAGGAAATTCATTATCCGTAGTCCACTCTATGTTCGTCTTTTGTGAGGTGTCCCCATCATAAAATGTTACACGGGAGAAAAACGTTCAGATGTACTAAACTTTATTATCCCTACCACTTTTCATCAGGTAAATCTGTACCTAACATCTTGCCTTTGATTTGACTTCGAATGACACTATTTGGACTTGTCAGCCATACAAACATCTTGAATTCAGGAAATATGCTTGCACTTACAGCTCTTTGCTTTTAATTTCGTGTTTTCTGCCCGGCGGGTGACAAGGTTTCCATAGAAATTTAAATCTAAGGCTCAAAGCATGCATCATAAGAAATATATTTTTGAAAGACTTTGAAACAATGTCACGTCTTTATTGAGTTTTTTCTTACGCTCGAGGAATTGCAGTAGAGATATACCTGATGAAAACTCCCGATGGCGATATAGTGTTCAGCATCCGAACATACGCCCCACAGCATGTGTTACTAGCGGTATCAATGTATTGAACTACACTCCACAGAGACGCTGTCATACTAACCTTCCTCACTGAAGGTACGAGTTTCTACGCAGGATTCGCCATCTTCTCAGTCCTCGGTTATATGGCTAACAACGTTGGAGTTCCTGTCTCCGAGGTAGTCAGAGCAGGTGTGTTGATTTGATAGTAAGTGATTTGGGATTTAATGTGTTGTCAGCAATGTCAGCAATGTTTCAACTATTTAACACGTGGATGTTGCCATCCAAAAAAGAGTAGACAGATCAGGGAGCAAGGGACCGAGAAGATGAGGGGAAAGGAAAGGAATAGTGAGAGACATCCTCGATAATCCAGCGCTTTCGTTCCGATAAATCTACGCTACAAGCCCTGGAAATCTTTATGAGGTTTTACCTCAAACCAAATTTTCTCCCTTTGCAATGACTCAGCAAAACGCTTACTTGATTAGTCGAGTTGTTTACGCACGCAGTGTCTGCGTTTCGTTTCTGATTGGATAAACTTGGATGCAAAGAGTGGTCTTTGGTTTGAGGTAAAACCTCGTAAAGTTTTCCAGGGCTTGTAGTGTACATTTATCGGAACGAAAGCGCTGGATAATCGAGGATGAGTGAGAGATAGAAAGCATGTTGATTTAATAAATATCTCTTCATTATAAAACCTTGTTTCGAAAAGAGTTCACATATAATTTGCATGTATGGCGTCACTAGCCATAAGAGTCATCATCCATATTCTGTAGTACCTGTCACTATTGAATATAGATTATGACAATTAATAATAATAATAGCTTTCTTATACCGCGCATATATCCATGACAAAGCATGTTCAAAGCGCCGTGAGTATTATTACCCTGGAGGGATTTTCGGTGCCGCCGATTAAACAGCGCCCCGCGCGACCGTATAGGTCCATACTTCTCCCTTGTTCAGGTACCCATTTGTACAGCTGGGTGAACTGAGTGCAATGTGGATGAAGTTTCTTGCCCAGGGACAAACCACAGAATGAGATCCAAGTCACAAATTTTGGTCTCTTCACCGGGATTCCGGGATTCGAACCCGGTTCTCTGGCGTGAGAGGCAAGCATGCTAACCACTACACCACTGTGCTCCACAATTAAGATGTTGATAAAGCTGTTTAGTAAGGCGATTAATGTTTCAATTTCTTCAGCATGGGAGACCACCCTGATTAAATAAGGAAAGGACATAATTTAACACTTCAATGTTAACTGATTCTTGTTGTGAAATATTTTAAATCTCGAAACACTGCTTACTAATGCTAAACCTTTTCAAGTATCAGCGTTACATAATAACCTTCTTTCTTCAGGTCCGGGTCTAGGATTTGTAGCTTACCCAGAAGCCCTTTCTCAACTACCACTTCCGCAACTGTGGTCTGTTTTGTTCTTCATCATGTTGTTCACTGTTGGTGTGGATGGCCAGGTACGTGATGATTATATTCTGACGACAATCTCGAGTAGAAGTGATAAAGAGTTTTGCATCACATTTCGGAGATCTTTACTTTTCAATTGAGCATTCTAATCATGCATATTTTGTTATCAAAAGGAATAGTTATTGTATGTGTCAATCTTGAAGGACTGTTTTACCCAATCGTTATGTTTGCCGTTACAGTTTGCTATGGTAGAGACAATTCTAACAGCAATGGTGGACACGTTTCCTAAACAACTACAACGACGACGGATGATCCTCACTGCCGTCATGTGTACACTGTACTTCCTGTTTGGTCTCGTGTTTGCGACACAGGTAGCATAACACTTTACTAAAACTTATCAAAAGACTTAATTATTAACATACTTAAAAGTATGTCTCTAGGTGTATACAAATGCATATAAGTACGCTAAGTTAATCTTTGAAGGCGACAAGTTGGATAATGTTAGTTGTCATATCTCTGTGTTTACAAATTTCAGTTTAGGTTCCCAGTTTCTTCCACAGTAAGGTTTTCTATTTAATATGCGTTGTTTAAATTTATAAATCTAATAAATGTATAAATGTAAAAAATATATTTATATATTCAAAGTTTTATCGATTATTCTGAATGGTACAGAAGTAGAACTTAGCCAAAATTAGTTCGAAGCGAGCTTGGTAGATATTCTCTCCACATTCACCAATATGTCACAATAAACAAATATTCGACGAGGCTCGTGTTTCAGCAGGATCATGTTGTTTTAAAAAAAAGACTTATGGTTATCATTGTATAGTTTGACATAGGCCCGAAGGAAGTGCTGGACTTTAAATACATTGATATGTTTTTGGATGGTTTCGGATACGTTTGGATGCATTTACATAGATTTGGGACATATTACCTTTTTTTGTTATATGTGAATTATGTGTATTGCTTTTGATAACTTCGTTTTTAAAAAGTGTTTAATATTACTCCAAACTTTAATTTTTTAACTTTATGAAAATCGAAGTTAGATGTGAACATTAATTATCGTTGGTAACCTTACAAGTCTCGAATTACAATATTCAATTTCGATTATCCAACCGATGACTCCCCTTTAGAAAAACACATTAAGATCTATGTGCATATATGTTAATTTGAACATTCTTAAAACTGCAATTGCATTTCTCGAAGTTCTTTATAAGGTATAATACGTTATGTAAAATAAAAAATTTAAGTTAATAACTTATCTTCTGAAAGTCTTACAGTGACTTTAACATCTTCTTGGAGAATCCTCAAATGTTTGCAACGTTCTATCCTTCAACCAAATATTCTAAATAAATTTTGTATCTAAACTTTTCACAAGGTTTACAATATATTTGATTACTTTCAGGGTGCAATATACGTCCTCGTGCTTATTGACTGGTATGTCAGCACTTTCTGTCTACAACTTGTGGGTATTCTAGAATGCGTTGCAATCGGCTGGATCTATGGTAAGTTCTTCCTCCTCTTTTAACTGGTTTTCTGAATTAGAACACGGATATAGCGAACTCGGATATAACGAACACATTTTTAAGTCCCGTCAAAAGATCTATGCATGGCGGCCAAACTCACTTCGTTACATCCGAGTTCTACTGTATGTAAAATGTTGTTACAATATAAGTCTTCAAAGTCTTCGATACCTTGTAATTTAGCCATTTGGAACAGTTCTTCGCTGGCAACACAAATGCAATTATTTCAAAGGTCAATTAGGTTTCCACAAATGCAATGGTCAGTCTTATCTGATTTATTTCATATGTGTTCTCTGGGTCTTTATTTCTGGAGTCTCTGTGGGGAGAGTATGTCTCTTTATAGACGATCCTTGAAATATGTATGAGTCATGATTTTTCTCCAGGAACAGACCGGTTCAGTTCTGATATTGAGATGATGCTGGGGAAGAAACCTCCAGTCTACATGAAAGCTCTCTGGTGCTTCGTAGCTCCCGGTCTTTTAATTGTAAGTTTATACACGATTTTTGATAACTTGTCAAAACTAATATTTAGGTATTTAAGAGAGTTGTTTTATCTCGCTGGAAACATTGACAGGTGTTTACACTCTAATGTTAATTTATCGTTAAAATGTGCCATAGAGGATACTCAATAGAATGTCATGATTAAAGATGACATTTCACAGTAGTCCAGCCGCGAGTTAAAAGTTACCAATATATTCACGACATGATATACAACTGGCCCTTGACGAATTTCATTCTATGTGAAAAGCATTACATTGAAAGTAGCAGGACAAACCTCATTTTAAAGATGCAGAAAGTAGTTTCGGCACATGACCCGACTTGTCCATTTCACTTATAAATCCTAACATTACACTACGTATCGTGTAATACATTATTTTCCCCGTTGGCATAGATTCACCTGTTTATAATTAGTCATTTTGTATTATGTAACAAAGAACTATTTATTTACATACATTTAAATAAAATGTGACAATGTTTCAGATTTGCCTCATTATGACAATAATCCGATACGAGGCTCCAACATACGGGGATTACGTGTTCCCTGCATACGGTGTTGTGATTGGTTGGTGTATTGCCATGGTTTCTCTGATACCCTTACCTCTGTGTGCCGTAAAGGAACTCTGGAAAGCTGAGGGGAGCTTCTTGGAGGTTGGTGCTGTAAAAAGCATTAGCATTACAATTAATCCCTGGCCTTAGCCGTCACGCAAAAAAACACAAACCACAGTTTGTTTAAATTTACTTAATATCGAAGAGACAGGTGGTGCTATAACTTATGCCATGTTAACAATAACACATATGTGCAGTAGTTAGAATATAACATCACCCGCCAAATAAGTGTTCATTAAAGCTCCCACCATTTCCCTACATGGGCCAAAACTTTGTAATATGTTAATGCATAAATCTCAACAAAGCCCTAAACCACTGACAATAACTCCTTAAACAAGAGACAATAGAAGATGACATATCCCACCGGTTCCACATGATCGTAAGATGTAAACCGTTGAAAGATAATATTAAATTTTTCAAGCAAGGTTCATAATGGTATACGCTAATATATATGAAACGAAACCTTTCATGAACAGAGTCCAAATAAGAGCCGTTTCCATGGAAATAATAAAAAATAGAGCCAGTGGTTCTGTAGCTCATCAGGCTTCATATAAATTTTGCTTTAGAGTGGCAAATGCTGTTCCGCCTTACTTGGGGCCACAGGGTCACCAAATGTACAATTTGAAATCCTCCTTATCTAACATAGGAGTCTGTAGACAAGGCTTTAGCTTTCTAGGCCTTATGGGGGTCGCCTAAGGTTACAATTTATAATCCTCACTAGTCAAGAAATCTGTACACAAAGTTTCAGCTTTCTAGGCCTTGTGCTTCTGGAGAAGAAGATGAAAATAGGTTTTAAGGGCGTGGCCCCTGTGACCCTTATTAGGGGTCACAGGGCTACCAAAGCTACAATTTATAATCCTCACAAGCCAAGGAGTCTGTACACAAAGTTTCAGCTTTCTAGACCTTATGGTTCTGGAGAAGAAGATGAAAATAGGTTTTTAGGGCGTGGCCCCTGTGGCCCTTATTAGGGGTCACAGGGCCACCAAAGCTACAATTTATAATCCTTACTTGTCAAGGAGTCTGTACACAAAGTTTCAGCTTCTAGGCCTCATGGTCCTGGAGAAGAAGATGAAAATAGGTTTTTAGGGCGTGACCCCTGTGGCCCTTATTAGGGGTCACAGGGCCACCAAAGCTACAATTTATAATCCTTACTAGCCAAGGAGTCTGTACACAAAGTTTCAGCTTTCTAGGCCTTATGGTTCTGGAGAAGAAGTCGAAATTCCACAAAGTTTACGGACGGACGGACGGATGGACGGACGGACGGACGGACGCCGGACACCATGCCATGCCATAAGCCCATCGGGCCTTACAGGCCAGATGAGCTAAAAATTAAATTTTCAGAAATTTGAAAATATCAAAAGGCACCACTTCAGTTGGTGGACAATACACATGTAAAGTTTCAGAAAGATATGTGGACTGGTTTTTGAGTTCTGCTCCGGAAACGAAACCTTTCATGAACAGAGTCCAAAAAGAGCCATTTCCATGGAAATATTAAAAAATAAAATTTTCAGAAATGTGAAAATATCAAAAGGCACCACTTCAGTAGGTGGGCAATACACATGTAAAGTTTCAGAAAGATATGTGGACCGGCTTTTGAGTTCTGCTCCGGAAACGAAACCTTTCATTAACAGAGTCTATATAAGAGCCGTTTCAATGGAAATAATAAAAAATAAAATTTTCAGAAATGTGAACATATCAAAAGACACCACTTCAGTAGGTGGGCAATACACATGTAAAGTTTCAGAAAGATATGTAGACCGGTTTTTGAGTTCTGCTCCGGAAACGAAATGATTACGGACGCAGGGACAGACGGACGGACGGACATACAGACGGACGGACAGGGTGATGACTATATCCCACGGTGTTACATACCGGTGGGATAACAAATGCAAACGTGATGATCATCGCGCCGTCGGTACCGTTTCATCATCTTTGTCCTTCAATTCAGACATGCAAAATGTTTCAATTGTGTCGGTATTGAGAATATCCCAAGGCACTTATAATTCCACATTAAATGTCAGCTTTGAAAATTCCAAGGCCACTTAGCTACGAACTGAACAAAAGATTTTATATATCTTTTATTTTTAACATATTATATTAAGATGGAATGGAACAACACGAGGTTAATAATTAATGTAATTTTAACATTCAAGTTTTTGATCGGATTCCTTCTTAAATTATGTTTTGACCTAGATTTGGCGTAGTATTTTTTGCACAATACATGAAGGTGACTGTCTTATTGTCAGCGAAATACGATTGTGAACAGCCTAGAAATATATTCATTCAAGAATTTCGTTATAGTTTTTAATAGTGATGGAGATGTCTCCTACAATGTATAAACTTTTTACATGTCTGACATTCAGTGCAATTTTGTTAATTGTTTTCTAATAGCACGAAATGTTGATGATCCACTTGTCAACGTCACTACAACATGGGAATAACTCCAACTGCAATTTTGAAAAGCTGCATTGTCACTGTTGTTACGCCAGTTCGGTTACGGTCATCTTCCTACGCAGAGCCTAAAAGGCCAGTTTCCAAACTGTCATTTTATGCCTTGCTGCATAACCTTGAATTTTCTGTGCATGCTCTCTAGTCTGTAGGGGCACTATAGCAGCACAGAAAAGTAAAGTCTCTGCAGCAAGGCATAAAATGACCGTTTGGAAACTGGCCTTTTAGGCTCTGCGTAGGAAGATGGGTTACGGTATCCTTAGACTAAACGACAATTATTTGCGAAGGTGGGGTTGTTAATTTAGTTGCCGTGATACTTGATAAATTAAACCATCACTAGACCTAAGACTATCTATGCACCATTCTCACGACATTGATGTCACTTCTTGATATTTAATTTGTCTTAAGGCACAAGCGATAACCTTTCATGGTATGGACATTTGGACACGACTTACTGTTCGCTTAAAACTTATTTTGATGAAAGAAAGTAAGTTTTTCTTGACATGCTATTTAATAAATGTATTTTGAATAAAAAATATTCTCTTTCCAGCGATTACGAGAAAGTTTACGGCCGGATGCTTGTTGGGGCCCCCGTCCTTCCAAAAATCGACTAAACTACAGAGCACCGACTAAACGTTCAAGTTGGAAGAACCCGTTCGTCATTTACAAGTGGTAGAATATCTTCATCAAACTCGTTCAACATATACAAATATTTTCGCTCATAACGCGGACTTGAAACTGTTACGTTGTTGTATAGTTTGGCATAGTCATTAAGATTCTGTTATAGTTTATATCTCAATCCACGTACTTTACATTTTCATTTGCCTTCAGTATAATATTTTCTATTTTGCATTCTCGACCAACATTGGCAACTCGTTACTGTTCCTATTAATCGAGTTTAAGGGCTATGATTGGAGATGCCTGATTGGCTGCTAACAAAGTCAGTTGCATTCTCTACCCACAGAGGCATATAAAGTCATGTAATGTTGATATGTACAGCCTCTGTTCTATTATTCGAAATCCGTGGGTTCCGGCAGTTTCCCCTGGCGGGAAAAAAATTGCACAACAATCCATTTGATTTTCTCTATCTCAAATGACGACGCTTCACGCATTGAAAGGGTGGTTCATATCACAATGACTTTGCCATGATTCAGTCGCCATAATGATGATTTTAGTAAATCGTCACTGATTGCACAACTTACTTTGATTGCCTCCAATCAGGCATCTCCCATTCTATCCCACAAACTCGGCGTCATAGAACAGAGTCTGTATCAACATTTCATAACTTGATCTGCCTCTGTGGTGAGAGAATGAGTTAGTTGTGCAACGTCCCTTGCTACTGAATGAATGAAAGCAAAGGCATTGTGTTGTGAACTACCCTTTCCATGCGAGAAGTGTTGTCATTTGCTAATAAAAATTGTGGTCAAAATTATTTTCCGCTAGGAGAAAATTTGGGAACCCACCGATTTGGTCTAATACTAGAACAGAGGCTAGATCTTAACGAATACCACTGAGCTACCTCAATGGGGAGGGAATGCTATATTGTTGATTTGTTGTTTAACCCACGTAACACAATGACATTGGCCTAATGTCATAGTTGCATAGGGGCATTGTGCCAACAGCTTGCCAATGTTGACCTAATATGTCTGGACAAGTTGGCATCATTTTGGTTTATTTGATGTTATTGATTGTAGAAAAAGCCTTGTCGTTAACTAGTCGTGCGGAAGGGTCTCCTTATGCCATGTAGTTTAGAGTATTTCCTAAAGAATAGGAACCAATAAACTTCAAAGCTTTCCTCTTACTTACTATACTTCTTCAGATCACTGCTTAATGGGTGGCATGAAACGAATCTCCTAAGTGTCTCCTGAAAGTAGTCTATACCAAATATCGAGGACATCATTAAAGCACTGTCCTTACTCTTCGAATTAATTATAACAATGTCATAGCTTTATCTTAAGAGTCCCTTGAATGCTGTGAATAACCGTACACCGGAACTAGCCAGGTGAACGGCGGAAAATTATGTATCGAGAAAAAGGAGCCAAACCTAAAGTTGATTCATATTTTACTAAGTAATTTGTTTGTTTTGGTCGTTCCATAACCGGGGACAATGTTCTGTGTTCCATCCGTGTCTGTTCGGGCAAAACTCACACCTGTAGCGCCTTAGGCAACGGCTGATTGCATTTAGGTGAGTTTTCCATGTAGTCCTTTCTTACAAAAGTGGCCTCGCAGTTTGGACAGTTTAACAAGCGCTGCTCTAAGTGTTGTGACAGTTGTTGACATCTTAGGTTGTCTTTGCGGCTGAGCTGTTGGGCACAGGTATTGGAGGTGAAGCCGTTGCCCTCGTGGCTTGTCTTCTGGGTTGGCCGTTGGACACGATCTGGCAATGAACGATAATTTGCAGTCACTATATTTGAAAGACAAGCTTTCCGAATTGATGCCGTGTTGATGAAGTCTATGCTTCCTTAGGACACTTTTGGTTTTAAACATGTGCCCGCAATGACTACTCAGGATTCTTTCTCGGAAGGCAGCATCTATGGCCGAAAACCTGAAAGGATCCAAGATTTTGATCTATTTATATGACATCCAAAGATCAGTCGAAAAGACTTTAAAATGTGTCCCCTTCATAACCAAATGTGTCCCCTTCAGTCCAAATGTGTCCCCTCCATAACCAAATATGTCCCCATCTAACCCTCGATGATAAGGAGTAGGGAGGATAGAGCTCGGACACCTACCTCTGTTGACTTGTTCCGTCCGCCATCTTGGTTAGTCCACTCCATTTTGGGTACACGACAGTGATTAAATAGTTATGTTTAGGACTTTCCGAAAACTAATCACGTGCTGCTCACATCGCAAAAGGTGACAAAATACCATCAAATCACTTCCTATGTCATGCTCCTTGCAAGGTAAATGTTTCCGCTACTTCCAGACACGGGTTATACACAGTGTTAAAACAGACTGTCATAATCTGTGGAACACAATAAGCTTGGATACTTGAAACCTCAATTTTCCCTAAACATCAGATATATATACACAGCTGTGTCTGGGTGAATATAAATCATATGGATGAATATGTGTGTCACAGTATGCATTACATAGCGGGTTTTAATATCTTGGTCTAAAAATAGAAGGTAAATACAAGTAACATGAAATATTTTGCCTAACAAAATACTGTGACAAAAATATTTTAATTTTTTTTTTTTATATTTGAATTAACTGATATTGTTTGTTTGGGTCTTCATTTGTTTTCTTGCACCAACTCCTATCCTTTGCACAACGAAACCAGTCACTAAGTCACTTTAAATCGAAAGATGAACGTTTTCGCGGCCAGATTCTGTCTGAATGCCTTTGAAATAAAGAAAGAAATTAGTAATCTTTTCCGTCAAGATTGAGGGCACTGTCCATTCTGTATGAAACATGTAAAGTTTTGGAGTGACGTCACAAATGTGCTACATCCACTCTAGTGATGGTGTTTTGCATACCCTTCTTTAAACAAATTGTACAATGCATTTTGCCATGGTTATGGTCTAACCAAGGCCATAATTAAAACCATTCAGCTGAAGTGTTCTGATATTTGTTTATGATTTATTGTTTGAGATGTGAGAATTATTTATCACTGACTCATTCAGTCATGGTGTTTTGCATACCCTCCTTTAAACAAATTGTACAATGCATTTTGCCATGTCTATGGTCTAACCAAGGCCATAATTAAAACCATTCAGCTGAAGTGTTCTGATATTTGTTTATGATTTATTGTTTGAGATGTGAGAATTATTTATTACGGACTCATTCGTGGCATTTGCTTCCTTATTACTTTCTTCAGTTTGATTGTCAGTTAAAATCTCATTTGTGCCAGTTGCCATTTGTGCCAATGTCAACATTCCCGTCTTTACCTTTCAAGCTGGTAGTGTTTTCTTTGTTGGATTTCATGAATGAAAACATATACTTGTGTGAAATATCTTCTTTCACTCTTTTCCTTGGTGGCATTTTTAGCTCATGAGGTCTGAAACCAATGACTCTAGAAAGCTGAAATTTGATGTGCAGACTCCTTGACCAATGGCAGTGTTTAAAATATAGCCCTTGACTGGCTACTTTTTGCCAGGACTGGTAACTTTTCAAAAATGTTCTTTATTTTCCCATAAGAAATGGATCAATTAATGTTCAGGACAGGCTAGGTTTCCAATCTATTTTATACACTGCCAATGGGGATTCTAAATTGTAGATTTCGTGACCCCATGACCCCAAATGGGGTCACAGGGGTCAAAACTTTAAAAACCTATTATCATCTTCTTCTCCAGTTCCAAAAAGTCTAGAGAGCTGAAAAGTTGTGGGTAGACTCCTTGGCCAATGGGGATTCTAAATTGTAGATTTTGTGACCCCATGAAGTGGTCAAAACCTTAAAAACCTATTTTCATCTTCTTCTCCAGTTCCAAAAGGTCCAGAGAGCTGAAAAGTTGTGTGTAGACTCTTTGGCCAATTAAGATTCTAAATTTTACATTTAATTACCCCTTGACCCCAATTGGGGTCACAGGGGTCAAAACCTTAAAAATCTTTTTCCATCAAAAGTCTGATGAGCTACAGAGCCCATGGCTCTATTTTTGTATGTTTAGGTATGCTTATGATTTAGATGCGAAAAGTTTTAAACAAATTGTAGACAAAACATTTCAGCCGTCGCCATATTGACAATGACACGGCACGCAATTTACGCTTATCCGTATTGATGTACATGTAAGTCATATTACAATTTAGTAGTTCTGCCACGATACGATATGTATCACGATACACATTTTTCAGGGCATTTATGGAAAAACAGCCTAATAACTTTTACAAAAATCTTGATTTTTAGGGTTGAATAAGAAAGTTTATAGTTAATGACACGTATCACGATACAGACATCATATCACAATACGTATATCGTCAATCTGATTAAAATCGACCTAGTTTCGAGAAATATAATATTCAAAATATTAACTGCAAGGAGGTATTGAATCCTCTACATAAGGTCTGACCGTACCCTGTACCTCGCCTGTTTAAGTTAGGGTTAAAACACGAGAACGAGGTTATGCTTGGGATTTCAAAACCTGAGGAAAGAAAGCTGAGCGGAAAGTAAGACCGAAAGCGAAGCTTGAGGTCTTACTTCCCGCGAGGCTTTCTTTCCGAAGGTTTTGAAAACCCAAGCATAACCGAGTTCGAGTGTTTTAACTAACTTAGATGCCGTTATTAACAACCCGTAATCATTTGTCCATATTGTAGTATTTGTAATCATATTTTCAGACTGATCATAAAAATTGAGAAAAAAACAACAAATATCAAGGATTCATGTTCGTCGGTTAATTTAACATTTATTATTGGATTACATTACTTTATACTGTCGCTTCAATTCTGAATATAAAAGATTAAAATGAATTTCCTTAAAAAAAAGCATTGTGTTCAGACGACTTTTTGATATTGACATAGCACATAATGCACGTGCAAAGCTTTCTTCGAGGTGTAAGGTTTTACAAATGACAATCGACAAGTCACGTGGTTGACACCGTATTTGGATCCTTTAAATTTATCACAAATGAAAAGGTGTAACACTGTTAATATCCATTTTGAATGTTGGTATGCATTTAAAATTGGAATTAAAGTGCAATTGGATTTCCTAATGCTTTAGGGCCGATTTTTTGTACCGAAATCTGATCTTCAATCAATAGATTGTTTAACATAACCTTCACTTCTAACTGGCCCGTTAGAGTAGTGGTTATAGTGCTAGCTTACGGTTCAGAGGGTTGAGGGTTCGAATCCCGCACATCGGAAGCATTGTAAGTTTTTTCAAGATAATGTGGACTTAGGGGTTAGGTTACACATAGGAATATAAAACCCTTTGACTTTGAAATATAAAAACCTTCCAACCCCCGAGTAGGTGTTACATATGAATATAAAAACCTTCCAATCCCCCGAGTAGGTGTTACATGTGAATATAATGCCCTGACTTCCCAATGTAAACCCTCCTTAGAGGTTATTACGGGAATACAAGAGACCTCCAAAACAATAGACGAAATCCCCGATAGGTTTCTAATACCAGTGAAACGCAGCCGAAACCCAGTCGTTAGCAGACCAATCACATCCTCTTGCTAATAACACCGCTGGTGGCGATCATGTTCAAAGCATGAGTTACTTGCCCCTAGCTTGGTACCGAAGGCTTTTGCTGGCAGCTTGTGATTGGTAAGCGGAGTAAACGCCAGAACATGCGACTTACTTGGCTGCCGTCTGACTCAGTGGAGAGGATACCTATCGAAATAACATGTTCGATTCCTATAGAGTTAATATTTTTAAATTTTTAGGCAGATTTTAATCAGACTGCGTATATCGTCAGATTAAGTATCACGATTCATAATGTATTCAAATATCGTCACAACTCTTGACATCTCTATCCGATGGCAAAGTGTGATAAGTCTGTTTTGAGCACTGTTAAATTAAGATGGACTAAAAGTAAGGTAAAACAACCTTACAACTGAAGTCATGGCTATAAAATCTGCAGAAACAGCACTGTGGTATTTTATGTTCTTTAATTACGCACAAGCTGGGGCATCACAGATAAAGCATTATATATTATGCAAGCGGACTTTCTTCTGGACAACATTTTCTGGCAATTCTTCAACTCTATTTCTTAAATTTCATAAACCAAATCTTTTAAGTAGTCTGAAACATAACTTGACTTCTGTTCGCCTGAATATAATCCCATTATGACTGATCCATGTCATTCTCTCCCCACAGAGGCTGATCAAGTCATCAAAATGTTGATACAACCTCCGTTCTATTACGCCGAACTTCAAGGGTTTCGGTAGTTTCCCCTTGCGGAAAACGGCAGCACAATCCATTTGAATTAATTTATCAAATGGCAACGCTTCTCGCATGGAAAGGGTGGTTCATATCACAATGCTTTTGCCTTGATTCAGTGACTAATATGATGATGAAAGAACATTGCGCTGACTGCACAAGTAACTTTGAATAATTTCACACTCTGAAGTTTACACGTATTCCCGAACGTTGATTGGTCTGGGGCATGGTCATGTGATCGAAATTTCATCGATTTATTTCTCATGAACTCACAAAAAAAGCGTTCATACTTGTGTGAACGTTTTCAGGTCGTGTGAACATTCACCGGAACTACTTTAATTCTCCATCCATCATCAAATCCAATCTTATTTAATAAATCTTTAGTATATATTACCAATGAAACTTAAATCATATTTTATCAACCAAGAAATATATTTTGATGTGAAAAACATTCATCTTATCATTTGCTTTAGATCAGTTTTAAGACTGAAAAAGGGATCTGATCGAACGGAACGAAATGCATTTACAGTTGCTTGATAAATTTACATGACGATCAATATTGGGTACGTTATGGCGGAAAAAAGACAACCGTATACTCACGATGTTTACTCAAGAGCTTAAAATGTTACGGTCGAGCAGTTATAATAATTAAGATATCACTCAACCACAGTTGTTTACATATTTTGACGAAGATACCCCTGCAAATGGCGGCCAGCATGACACGACGTTATGCATAAGGCAGATAACTCTGATCTCCCGTCCTTGCGCGAAGGGATTTTATCATAATGTGCGCTTCATTTAGCATATTTGTGCAGCGTGTTCTCTTAATCTACAGAACACAAACCAATATAATTAATATTCAGTTTCTTTCCAAATTCGGATTATTTTTTGTCGCAGTGTTACTCGTTCATTGGATCATCAGGGTTCATATATCGCTCCGCCGTTCCATTCCATATATGGTGCGAAATTATAAGAATTGAATGTCAAGCTCGCTGGGTTCACACGAGTTTGAATGTAGCTTTGACATCGTTCATTTTCCAGTGCAAACACACAAACTGACATTCAATTCTTAATTGCCTCCAATCAGGAATCTCCGTACAAACTCGGCGCAATATAACAGAGGCTCTATCAACATTTTATGACTTGATCTGCCTATGTGGTGAGAGAATGTTAATATTGATTTCAAGATATAAATCCTCATCATGTTCAACGTAACGCATTCTCTCCCCACAGAGGCAGATCGAGTCATGTTGATTTAGCCTCTGTTATATTACGCCGAGTTTGTGGGATAGAATGGGAGATGCCTGATTGGAGGCATCAAAATTAGTTGTGCAATCAGCGACGCTGTTCATTAATCATCATTTTGGCTACAGAGTCAAGGTAAAGGCATTATGATAATATGAATCAACCTTTCCATGCGAAAAGCGTTGTCATTTGCTAAAGAAATTCAAATGGAATGTGGTGCACATTTTTTCCACCAGGGGTAACTGCTGGAACCGAACCCACTGATTTGGTCCTTTTAGAACAGAGGCTGTATCAACATTTGTTTACTTGATCGACATACGTGGTGAGAGAATGATGCCAAAGTAACTATTTTATTATCTGCAGCAAAGAATTTCATTTGGGGCTTCGTGTATCCATTTTGAATACATAACGTTTACTAGTGTGATTCACAAAACATTTATTAGGGACCAACTGTAATACAAATCCTATTTTATGCAGTCATGGATCAGCGATATTGGGTTTTTTAGTCATTTAAGAAAGTGTAGGTTTTTGGATACGAATAAAAATAAAACACCAAAAATAAATATTAATGTAACTCTTTGTTCACTTTGTACATGTTTAATCAATATTAAATGGTCATTGTTTTGTTTATACATTTAAAGTAAAGTTATATTTGTCAGTATTCCTTCCGGTTAAATACGTGTTCAAGAAGTGTACATGCAGGATTCTATAAAAGCTGATTTACGAACAATGCCGGTGTTCAGTAAAAAAATTGAACTCCTGAGGTTAAAAAAAATACCTTGCTATCCTATTGACTGTGTTGCTAAAACAATAGAGATAATACAGAGGTACACGGACATGTAACGCTTAAAAACAGCGTTAGAAAGACATATACTCATAGACCCTACCCTAATACTATCCTTCTATATAGTTTTAGGGTATTGTCTATGAGTTTATATGTATTTCTAATGCTGTTTAAAGGGGCAGTAGCACGTTTTTAGGGGGAATTTAAGTTGATGTCAGGAAAATGAAAATTGATGGTTTCAATTGAAGGATAATGTATTTAAACAGCAGTAATAATTCAAATATATAACGTAAGGTTTAGCCATGCGATTCCTTTTTCTTAAACATAATGAATTAAAGGTGTTCACAAAAAATGGCTGCCAATGAATTTTATGTGAATCTTCATACTTTGTCCTCTGACTGTATGATTGGCTTGTGTAATGAGATTTTTGACACTGTCAAAATAATACGTTTAGCAATACCTAACAATTATCAGTGCAAAATTAAAAATATAAAATTATCAAAAAAAACATGCTACTGCCCCTTTAAGCAATACATGTCCCTGTGTACAGAGGTATATAGCCGGAAGCGCACGGTTCTGACACGGCCCTTCGCACCGTCGGCCACTGTGCCAAAATTGATGGAGCGTCGAAGTCTGCTTGCAGATGCAGAAACAGCAATAACGAATTGGTAGGAGCTTCATCATTGTCGATAATCCAGAGTTTACGTTCCGATAGGAGATATTATCGGAACGTCAACTCTGGATAATCGAGAATGGAGCTTCATATTAACACAAAGAACTTGCCGATTGGTGTAATGTCAATATTTTGCTATTTTAAAACAGAGGGATGTTTAATGACAAATGGGCCTGTGCTTTCAATAGAAAGTATGGTAAAACATGTCTATAATGCAAATTAACATGGTAAGAATTTATTTTGATACCTGAAACCATAAATTAACAACGAACTTACATCATTAGTGAACTGGGTAAAGTTATGTACATGCGCGGTATTCATATGACTAATGTAGGTTAGACCCCTTTGTCAAAAGCCAATTATTATAATACCAGCTTTTCAATCTAGAACGTTTGACCATATTTGACTGCTAGAAAACGTTAAATTAGTTTTATAAAAAAAACAGAGTTGTTTATATTTGTTTATAACTCTGTGTTAACGATTAACATGAGATATTTCTAGAAAAAGTCAATATTTGTCTGTGTGTGAATTTATTGTGAATTGTCATGAATTGTAAACATAGTTATAAAAGGAATGGTTTTCGTCTTGCTAGGAAGAAAGTGATAAGTGTTGTTGATTTTAAAGTCTACATTTCTACACGCAAAATGGCGAGCGTCGCTCACTAATACATCTGACATTCGTGACCAACTTTTTATTTCCCATTGCTTGGATATCCCTTAATCGAGACCATTAGGACGGGTCTCTTAACACTGAAAATGAACCATCGAAAAGTAATTTTTTGGAATGGAATGCACTTTTAAGCCCTTGGTCTTACAAAGTCTGAAGTGATTAACTGACTATTTACAGGCTATGGACCTTTTACCAATTCATGAAATCTCTAAGTGACAATCTCACCTCTCCAAATTAGCTTTAAAACAAACACAGATTTAAAGGAATTGTTTTCTGCAATCGATGGGACAAAATTAAGATCTCGGAGGAAGAATAAGTGCAAAACATGATCATATTTTGTAAAATATTGTAATATTAACGAACTTGTTTTATATTTGGTACTGCGCCTTTCCTAATGGGATAGAAGACGGGCAAATTTTGAAAAGAATCAGATGTAAAGTTTTCCTACAATAGGTCTGACACATTGTGATTTTAGTACAAAATATGGAAATAAAAGGTATGAATATTTTTTCTGCATTCGCTGGGACGGACCGACGGACAAATTTGGTTTCAAGGAACCTTGTCATTTGATTACGGTCTTTTGAAACCAATACTAAAAATTCAATATATATGAAATATTTTATTGAAGTGAAAATCATATGAACACGAAATGTATATATGGAAGTCAATATGTTTCGAAACTTTTAAGTAACAACAACGTTACAATTTTAGATTCTACCCTTAATATAAGAGTATATCATAATGTGATATATTATATCCAAATTTGTCTGTAAATAGTCTACCATTTATAAATTAGGAATGGATTCCTCCAACTCCTTTCTACAGTTGATGCTCCGTATTTGTTGCGGTATTTGGAATGACGTGGGCCCCAGCTAACATTTGGTCGTAAACTTGTCCGTAAACGCTGCAAAGTGAAATACAACGTTAACAATCATTACAATGCCTAGCAAAATCAATTAATGGAACTAGTATATTTGTATTTACATGAACCTTGTCCTTTATGCACCCATCCTCATCACCATCTATGCTTTTGTATCCATGCATACTGTTCTCAAATCTATCCTCATATCAATGTTGATCTGTTCTCATTCTTCATTAATATGTATATACTTATAAACAAAAGTTTAGCAACACACAAATTTTGGCAACAGTAATGCTTGTTTGAAGCAACTAATGACTGCCAAATAATATCATTGGGGCGCCTCATGGTTAAAGTCTTCATTGCATTGTGATATCATTTCTTGATGATGTAAAGGCATTGAGATCTCATTTACTTGGTGATGACAAGGCTGAGGGCATTATTCAAACTCTTCTGTCATTTCGTGATCTTCCACAAGCAATATCACCTGTAGAGCACAGTCATGCAAAATTAAATTGTGATCTCATAGATTAATTGAAGGTATTAAATCTCATAGAACTTACCTCGACGAAACTCCCTTTTGCAGTCAAGAGTTCCAGGATGGCACACAGAGGTACTGGTACCACAGAAACCAAAGCAACACACCAACCAATCACGACACCGATTGTCGTGAACTCGTTGTCTCCATAAGTTGGAGTCTCGTATTGAAGAATTGTCATTACCAGACAAACCTGAATAATTTACAAAACGATTGTATCATGTATAACACATTCATCGGTAAGGTGTTTTTTTCAGTAAGGAAGATTATTTTATGGATAATCAACTTATTTATTCTTTGAAAGCGACGTTTCGACATAGATCCTAATGTCGTTGTCAAGCAAGTGATGAATAAAGAAGTTGATTACCCATAAAATAATTTTCCTTATTGATCATCACACAAACTTCTAGAATGTCAATCAAAGAAGTTATGTTTTGCTTTAAAACAAATTTAAGAGTTATAAATCATTATTTGAATTAAAAAGATTCTCACATACATGTATGCATCTCTAATGGTATAATATGCATGTTTTCAATGAGAATCTAAAGCAACCGTCATGCATATTCATGGAGCAAAATTTGCACGTCCAATTTATATGGCTACTTGTTATAGCGTCTATAAAACATAAATAAATAAAAAAATTAAAAATATACAAATATTTATAAAATAAAGTTGTCATTTTGATTGACGAGCGTCATTGTCCGGTTCTTACTGCCAATTTGAAACGTAGTAGAACCTAAAATAATAATTTGTTGCAACAGCCGATACATCGTGACTATATTGATCAAGTCTTGCATAAAGAACCACGGACAACTCACGCAGTGGCTCTTTAACCTTAATTTTTACTTTATGGAAGCAAATTGCAAAACTTACAAATAAAAGACCGGGAGCAATGAAACACCAGAGAGCTTTCATGTAGACTGGAGGTTTCTTCCCCAGCATCATCTCAATATCAGAACTGAACCGGTTAGCTCCTGGAAATTTTAGGTTAAATGTTTTATTTCAATTTCCATTTAACAATATTGATATTCCCACAAAGTCTTCATATAATATTTATATAATCTGTGCCCCTCAAAGCTTGATCTTATTTTTGAAACTTATTTATCATAATAAAGAACATGGTTCATTGATAAAACAAATAGTTTTCGTTTTTTTTCTATTATTATCCCTTCTTGTATGTAAGTAAAGATTTAAAAATAGGTAAAGGTAAAAATAAAAACAATACAGAACACACCATATATCCATCCAATTATAATGCATTCCAAAAGTCCCACGAGTTGTAGACAGAATGTGCTGACATACCAGTCTATTAATACAAACACGTATATTGCACCCTGAAAAGAAACTGAATTAGTTTCATACACAAATATTAAATATTGTTTATAAAAAATTTATCAGTACAAAATGGATAGAAGATATAATGGGATCAATTATTATTATTAACATTTGCAAAGGGTTATATATCTACGTTATGAAAAGATGTTTTCTAATAATTTTCTATAATTTTAATAATAATGTTTAATAAATGTTAATTTAAGAATAATTTGTTCTAATTTGTTTCAAATCAAGTCCAAGAGTAATTGCACCTGGTAACATATTTATCTTACACAATTTTGCAGTTGTCTTACCTGTGTTGCAAATACTAAACCAACAAGGAAGAACAGGATACACGTGACGGCAGTGAGGATCATCCTTCGTGGATGAAGTTGTTTAGGAAATGTGTCCATCAAAGTGGTGCATACCGTCTCTATCATTGCAAACTGTTTAACCAAAACAAGTGTAGAAGCGAGCAGAGCTCACATGCCCCCACCCCCACTTTGGTCAAAGAATTTCAAATAGTAAATTTGATAACATTGGGGAAAGTTGTATGATAGTTGAGAATACAAATCAATAAACATGATACTATATTTGAAGATTGAATGAAGTTGTTCTTATGTTCAGGAATATATGTTTCTTAAAGATCTTTAAAATAAAATGTATATCGTTTATCTTATTTAATTTCTCACCTCAGAGTCTATACCAACTGTCAGCAACATGAGGAAGAACAACACAGACCAGAATTGAGGCAGCGGAAGTTGGGCAAGGGCTTCTGGGTAAGCTACGAAGCCTAGACCCGGGCCTTATGAACGAAGGAGTTCAAGTATAGTGTTATCATTACATGACATATGCAACATATAAACGTCATTAGACCTTTAGGTATTAGATTTCAAAATATGTTTCACATTAATGATGTTGACATGCTCGCATTTAATTTCATTTTATATATAGGCACGAGACATAGAGTAGGCAATGTTAATCTGTAGAATTTCATTCATTTTTTGTAAAAGAACATCTTGGAAAGGGAAAAGACTTCTGTAAAATAACGCACCTGCCTGAACTACTTCTGAGATAGGGACCCCCATGTTGTTGGCCATAAACCCGAGAACTGCGAAGATAGCGAAGCCAGCATAGAAACTGGTGCCTTCGCTCAAGAACGTTAGGATCACGGCATCTCTGTGAAATATGTTAAAGCATGATTACGTAAGTTAAAGAGAACATTTTTGATTGTCAAAATTCATTTGTACTGTTCATGGTAATCGTCGTATCTCTCAACAGAATGACAAATCGTGTTTTACGTGCAGGTCCAATCGAAGTTGAAGTAGAAAAACTGGAATCAAAGGATTGTCATTTCAGTGCTTTTTTGCCTGGTTAGGGTCAATTATTTAGCCCCCAGCGTTAAATAACCAGTGCTACTGTTTATGTAAGGGTTCGAATGTATTTTGTGAAAACTGAACGTACATAAAATATTTTTTTTAAACTGCTGCTAAAAAGGGTCGAGCATTCGGGATCGGCAAATGTATTAAGTATATTCTTGCATTAATTCGGTTCAAAATAATATTTCCTTACAGAGGTAGATTAAGTCTTAAATGCTACCTCTGTTGGAAAGGAATGAGTTAGAAAAGGCCTACATTGCCTTCTAAAGGGGAGACTTTGTAGAATATCCTTGCATTAATTGGATTCAAAGCATTCTCTTCCTGTAGAGGTAGATTAAATCATTAAATGCTACCTCTGTTAGAAAGGAATGGGTTAGAAAAGGCTTACATTGCCGTCTAAAGGTGAGGCTTTGTAGTATATTTTTGCATTATTAGGGTTCAAAGCATTCTCTTCCTACAGAGTAAGATTTACTAATAAAATGCTACCTTTGTTGGAAAGGGATGGATGAGAAAGGCTTACATGGCCCTTTATAAGTAAGGTTTGTAGTATAATTTTGCATTAAAAGGATTCAAAGCATTCCCTACAGAGGATGTCCAAGTCATACAAATGCTACCTCTATTGGAAAGGATTTGGCTAGAATAGGCTTTATACAAGGCTTTACATTGCTGTCACTACCTGTAGCAGTTGTTCGTGAACTTGTTGTAACTGGCCATGGTGTGTAGACTGCCCCAAGTAACACACAGAGAGTAGAACATTTGTAGCATCGCCTCCAACCACACCTGTAGTAGACGTAAAATCAAAATTTCTATATAACAAGTCAAAATTGTTTTCTAAACAATTCAACCGTTTCGTTCAACTTTGGAATATATGTTTTTCAACTTTAGAGTATATGCTTGTCACAACATATTAAACCGATTAATTGGCGCAAAAATTCAGATTGATTTAAAAAAAATTATGTATGAGGTGAAATCAACAATGTGAACCCCTGTGCGTAGTTCGCTGCCCTTTTGTTCATAAACTAGAGTCAAGTCCGTCAATGCAGAGTCTAAATCAGGAATTCAAGAGTTTGCTTTTGACTTGAATTCCTCGAGGTTCTCAAATTTTCCGTTTAAAGCTAGGTTTTCAAAGTTCACACAAGTTATAATGTTTTCACACAAGTTATAATGTTTGAATTTGTCTTTCAATGGACGATGGACACTAGATGTGATCTTATATTTTTAAACCTGAATTTCTGCAAGTTTGTTGAAGTCTGGTTTGACGTAGTAGATAATCCCCTCCAGAGCTCCCTCCAGGGTCACAGCGCGGATCAGAATACACGTGAGGAGTACGTAGGGTAGGGTAGCTGTTACGTACACAACCTGTTGGGAGTTTTCAAAAATTAAAATTATCAACTTGTCGGCATTCCGTGGTGTCGTATTGGGTATTTTACACTTGAGTTGAGTTGAGTTGAGTTGATTCCAGGTTCGCGTTATTGATATGCAACGCATAGTGCCCATTCACTGGAATGCTGAAGAGAGTGTCCGTAAACGCAATATGCGCTTACGCAGACAAATATGGTCATCACTGCCATCATTTTCTAAAATTTAAGGGTAAAGTGTATACGCATTACGCATTGAATGTACTCACACCAAACTTAACGAATACAGTTACGTATTTACGCATAGATGAAATTGGTCATTACGCGACATGCAGCACGCAACATACAATGTACATTTGTACACATGGACTCCCATCTAAAAGCTCCTACGTGAGTTATATTTATCTATACTTGTTAATAGGATATCACTTATTATGCTTATTGTTGAATGATGGCGTATTTATTTCAAACAATGATAACTATGAATTGATAGATTCCAGTTGTCATAAGTTTGTCCAGAAGAAGAGCGTTTAGTTAGGTTAGTTAACTGACCAACCATCTAGTTAGGAATAGAAGTTTGAATGCTGAAAACAAGATCCACGACTGACCTTGCCAACAGACTTGACGCCCTTGATGAGGCAGAGGAAGATCAAGACCCATGCCACAAAGAGTGACGCCACGAGATGCCATTGTAGCTCCCCCATCTCGTCCAGACCAGAGGATACCCGCAGGGTGTTGTATCTACGAGTATTAGTAGTCTTCATGGTATGTTATTGTGACCATACTTGAGGATGTATTGGTAGAGGGTTATTGATCACGAACTCATCCACTTCAATAAACAAGTACAGTAGAACAGGGATATAGCGAACACGGATATAGCGAACACTCGGATATAGCGAACAAATTTTCAAGTCCCGTCCCTATATAATATCATTAAAATTATATGCGTATAGCGAACACCGGATATAGCGAATTAAATTCTTTGGTCCCTTGAATTTCGTTATATCCGAGATCTACTGTATTCAACATTCAAATGACATCTGAAATGGATTCACCCATGAGGTAAGATATATCTAGTTAGATCCATAAGCTTAACTTGTATGGGGAACATCCAAAAATTCATCAAACCTAACTCACTCATTTTAATCAAAACAGAATCGATTTTTCAGTCGATTTCTTGAGAAAAATAAGATATTAGGAATACGGACGCCTACTTACTGCCAAAACTCTTCAACAGCCGATCTGGTATTCATTAACACGTTATTAGTTACAAAATCGGACATATTTGAAGGACTCTCTAAAACAAGCGGTTCTGAAGTCATGTTATTAGCCATCAAAGCCCCTGTTCCATTAAGAGTGCTGTTCCCTGATTGGCTGAACGACTGGAAGGAGGTACAGATGGGTGTATTCCACCAGTTGTCGCACGTGACCCAGGGAAGGGTCTTAGCGAATGACATCACGAGATAGTAGAGAACCCAGGCAATGATTAGGTTGAAATAAAACGCACAGATGAGGGAGGCGATGTTCATGGAAAATCCTATACCTGAAATGATACCAACAAGCATTTGTATGCTTACAAATTCGTAGTTTAACTGTGATGATTTTGATTTAATTTCATTAGGGATAACAAATAGATATTGCATTAAAAAGAATGACATAATTGTTTCCAAACCAGTAATGACCGTTTAAAAAATAGTATTAATCTGTTTTAAGAAATAGTAATAATCTGTTTCAAAAATGGTATTAAAATAACCAGTTTAAAAATGATAATTACCAGTTTAAAATTGGTAATTGCCAGTTTTAAACTGGTAATTATCAGTTTCAAAAATTGTAAATAACAGTTTCAAAAATGAGAAAAAGTATTCAAATTTCAACATTTTAAAGCAAAATACGAAAACCCATTATGGGCCATCTTGGCCTTCGGACAATGCGTAAAACACGTACCTTTAAACAAAGGACATATACTCCACACGTGCAATGCTCCCTTGCCAGAGAACTGACCGAGGGAGATTTCCATGAAGAATAGCGGTAGTCCGACAAGGCAGAGAAAGATAAAGTAAGGGACCAAGAAAGCACCTGAAAATAACGATTAATCAAAATAGGGTGCATTGAATCGATCAAGACAAAGTATACTGGACAGAAAAATTGGTATCATGGATTTTTTCTTTGACAATGGATGGGAACAAAACCTTATGTGCAGTACTTGCACAAACGCAATAAGTGGATCATGTACTGCATGTAACATGCTTTTTGACGATTTGCATGAACACGAGAGCAACACGAACAACAACACATGGTCCATATCATTGATCCAAATGTGTTGATAGGCGTCATTTGGAGCCAGTTCTTTTCACAGATGAGTTCAGGTTTTATCTGAACTTTCATGACGGTCGTTGTTAAGTTTGAAAAGAGGCCAGAATCTGGTTGTAGAACATTATCGGTTTGGTTTTGGATCCGCCATGATTTGGGGTTGGATTTATTTTGATGGCCGCACTGGGATGGTAGTCATACGCTAGGGAGCACTGAATGCTATAGGCTATCGTGATAAGATTCTTCATCCAATTGACAGGCACTTGCAGGAGCTGCCCTGTCTCTGGATCTTAATCCTATTGAACAAGCCTGGGAACAGGTACAAAATCAGCTTTCAAAGGTTCGTAACTAGTCTGTCAGCCAGACCCTAAAATAAAATGCAAGCCTACGCAAGTCTATAATAAGATTTGAGAGCTCAATTCAAGTCTCCTTTTCATCCTTTTACCAAATTTCAGATTTATTGAAAAAAAAAATCATTTCAGAGTCTTATTGTTAGACTAGTTCGTAACCAAAGACAGACTGTTAAGGACCATCTAACATGCACTAAATAAAGAATGGAACAATCTCCCACAACAGGACATCGTGAATCTCATCGTGAGCATGTAACAAAATGTCCATCCATTATTAAGGCACATGGTGACCAGACCCAGTATTAATGTGTGTTTTGTTCTGTTTCTCGCGCGTTATTTCACTCGTTAATCAGTGCCCATTCTCGCCTCACAGAGGCAGATCAAGTTATGAAATGTTGATAAAGCCTCTGTTCAATAACACCGAAAACCGCGGGTTCCGAGAGTTTCCCTGGCGGGAAAAAATTGCACCACAATCCATTTGAATTTCTTCAGCAAATGACAACGCCCTTCGCATGGACAGGGTAGTTCATATCACAATGCTTTTGCCATGATTCAGTAGCCAAAATAATGATTTTAGAACAGCGTCGCTGATTGCACAACTAACTTTGATTGCCTCCAATCAGGCATCTCCCATCCTATCCCACAAAGTCGGAGTAATAGAACAGAGGCTGTATCAACATTTCGTGATTGATCTCCCCCTGTGGGGAGAAAATGACCGGCTATTAACTTGGTTGGATCGGGTCAATAAAGTTCCATACCATGTTCATGCCCGTCTCCTGGTTTAAATCACGATTTTTCATTTAATATTGCAAAAACGTAAATAGTTAACTTGTCATCTCGTGTTGATTAACAAATTCGTCTTGGTTAAAACATGATCCCTTTGTTGGCTCCGTATATAAGAAAAGAAGCAATCTATTCCCCTACCAATCTGTACTAAATCACAGACAATGGCTTGATATTGTTGAAAAGTAAAGTAGGAGAACTTGTTCGTAATCCTTTTCGTTATGAAAACAATACTTTTGCAAGTAACATAAAGTAATTGTATCAAGTAAATAGGTTTAATAAGCATGTTGGGGGTCCAGGAAATGATTATGGGATCAGTGTTTGGAACGTGGGGGTGGGAGGAGGGTGGGTCAAACCGTCAGTACCCACCACTGAAAGTAAGTCCTTGCCGTTGCACAATACATCATTTAATATTGCACTAAGGCTACCTCAGTGACTTAAGGCCACCTTAGTGTTTTGTGCAACGCTGATCTCTTACCTCCTCCATTTCTGTTACAGAAGTATGGAAACCTCCACAAGTTACCAAGCCCTACACAGCACCCGATCATGGACAGGAAATATTCAATCTGACTCGACCATCTCCCGCGATTCGTGTCCTCCTCATTCTTGACCACGTCCAAGCTGACCTTCTGGACCGCCCTCTCCTGGTCATCAGGAGTTCCCTTTTCTTCGGTCATATCAGATCTGTCTTTGATGGAAATGGAAACTCGCAGACCAAGAAATATACGAAGGGATATCACTTACCATTTGATTAAACTAATTGATAGAAAGTTATGTTTATGGGATAAAATATCATATTTCTACTTTTTGTAGGTTAACATTAAAGGGGCAGTAGCACGTTTTTTAGGGAATATAAGGTGATGTCAGGAAAATGAAAATTAATGGTTCCAATTGAAAGACAATGCCTTTTAACTAAATGGAGCATTAATAATTCAAATATATAATGTAAAGTTAAGCCATGCGATTCCTTTTTCTAACATAAAATGAATAAAAGGTGTTCACACAAAATGGCCGACCATGGATTTTACGTAAATCTTCATACGTTGTCCTCTGACTATGGATAATTGATTTGTGTTATGATATTTTGGACACTATCAAAATAATACATTTAGCATTAACGTACAATAATCGGTGAAAACTTTGCAATATAAAATTATCATAAAACGTGATACTGCCCCTTTAAACCTCGGTGTCGTCAGTATACATGTAACTTCCCGCTTGATATCAAAAATCGCAATGCCAACCAGATAACACATTTTTATGTAACTAATGTTAAAAATACTTACGTTTGTCATATTGACATATCTAAATGGTCAAGTGTTTAAGATACAATGTTGATTTGACGAAAAAGATTTAAACATATATTTGATAATTGCAGAATTTGGAGATGGCTTAATGTAAAAGGAAACGATTTACCTTTGGATTCCAAGGATGAATGACAGTGTGGTCAATGCTAACGCAAATATTATTGAATGTGACAATACAAAAAATGTTTAAATAGTGAAATCATTAGGAGGCATTAAGTATCTCTTGTTTTTGTGTCAATATTCTGCACACGGACTATCATCGTTATCAATATTCATGATATGTGTGTTGAATAATGACCTTTTGATTCGACATACATTCATTAAATTTTTCAACTGTCTCAAACTGATCATGCATAGGAACCATATCATGTTTTTTAAAATTGTTACATAATGTTTAGAGGAGTTTATACATATTATGCCGTTTTTACGATAAATTATATTTTTCTATTTTACACCGAAGCAATAATGATATTTGCCACGCAAAAGAAACTCAAAGGATGTAAGAGCCGAGATTGGAACGCGATTATTGGTTTGATAATTTTGCATATATATCTTTGTTATGATGCAATTCTATTTTGAGGGAAAATACGAAAATGGGGAAAAATATGTTGATCTGAGGAGGTTCGGTTGCACCCGATCAGCTGATTGCAAAAGTAGTACGGAATTATGACGTCATTATCGTTGAATAACCTGTTTTGGTTACACAACACTCATTGAATAACTTTCACAGGTTACACAACACTTGTTTCAAATAACCAAAATTACCTCATGAAGATATTCAGAACACGAAGAAACCAATAATGTGTCATAAAAATCCCTTACTTCCAACATTAAACCAATTTTCCCCAAAACATTGAAAGTTACAAATCAGCCCAGGTCGGTTTGCGTAAGGGTATGAACAAAAGAAACAAATTCAATTCAAACGAAATGGTTTATTTACTAGCTGCAAACATTTAGAGTTGGTGCATACTTCATGAGTCTTCCGCAAATATTTGGACAGTATACCTCGGTTTTTTCAATCTTTATTTTGATAAAGATATATATCCTTATTGTCTCCAGTGAAAGAAGATGCAATTTGAAATTATATATTTAAAAGTAATACTGGTTAATTCGGATGGTTACAGTTGCGAATGTTGCCAGTGGTTAACAGTTGTACATAAATGTTTTTAAGGAACATTATTACTCAACCGTGGTGAGATTACTCATTAGATAACAATGAGTTGGTAACACATATATGTGTTACCATCTCGTGCAAAGAAACGGAACTACTTTCGAAAGTCACATGACATCATACTCCACTTCCGGTCTCGTTGCTATGGTTTCCTTTGTTCTAACTGTAGGTGTATTGACGGATATACCTCTACTTTCTATGTTGTAACTGTAGGTTATCCACTGATACACCTCTACTTTTCTAATACACCAACACTTAGTCAGGAGAAGAGATCTTCAACGTTGGCAAATAAATGGACTGGTAAAATTAAAATTGTTTAGAATTATAATCAAAGATGGTGGGAATCGAACCAGGGACCTTTATGTTGTTTCTATGTTCTATATATATAAAGGTAAAAAGATAACGAAGTCTCACGTGAAGTAAATGTAAATATGATGAAAAAAATACTTCAGACGACACTTGCTGTAGGTATCATTTTAATGATGACTGGATGCGTCGCATTTCGACTTGATAACAAGTCTTTTCAACCTTTATAAAAAAATATTCTCCAACACTAAAACTGAATTAGTTTCATACACAAATATTAAATATTGTTTATAAAAAATTTATCAGTACAAAATGGATAGAAGATATAATGGGATCAATTATTATTATTAACATTTGCAAAGGGTTATATATCTACGTTATGAAAAGATGTTTTCTAATAATTTTCTATAATTTTAATAATAATGTTTAATAAATGTTAATTTAAGAATAATTTGTTCTAATTTGTTTCAAATCAAGTCCAAGAGTAATTGCACCTGGTAACATATTTATCTTACACAATTTTGCAGTTGTCTTACCTGTGTTGCAAATACTAAACCAACAAGGAAGAACAGGATACACGTGACGGCAGTGAGGATCATCCTTCGTGGATGAAGTTGTTTAGGAAATGTGTCCATCAAAGTGGTGCATACCGTCTCTATCATTGCAAACTGTTTAACCAAAACAAGTGTAGAAGCGAGCAGAGCTCACATGCCCCCACCCCCACTTTGGTCAAAGAATTTCAAATAGTAAATTTGATAACATTGGGGAAAGTTGTATGATAGTTGAGAATACAAATCAATAAACATGATACTATATTTGAAGATTGAATGAAGTTGTTCTTATGTTCAGGAATATATGTTTCTTAAAGATCTTTAAAATAAAATGTATATCGTTTATCTTATTTAATTTCTCACCTCAGAGTCTATACCAACTGTCAGCAACATGAGGAAGAACAACACAGACCAGAATTGAGGCAGCGGAAGTTGGGCAAGGGCTTCTGGGTAAGCTACGAAGCCTAGACCCGGGCCTTATGAACGAAGGAGTTCAAGTATAGTGTTATCATTACATGACATATGCAACATATAAACGTCATTAGACCTTTAGGTATTAGATTTCAAAATATGTTTCACATTAATGATGTTGACATGCTCGCATTTAATTTCATTTTATATATAGGCACGAGACATAGAGTAGGCAATGTTAATCTGTAGAATTTCATTCATTTTTTGTAAAAGAACATCTTGGAAAGGGAAAAGACTTCTGTAAAATAACGCACCTGCCTGAACTACTTCTGAGATAGGGACCCCCATGTTGTTGGCCATAAACCCGAGAACTGCGAAGATAGCGAAGCCAGCATAGAAACTGGTGCCTTCGCTCAAGAACGTTAGGATCACGGCATCTCTGTGAAATATGTTAAAGCATGATTACGTAAGTTAAAGAGAACATTTTTGATTGTCAAAATTCATTTGTACTGTTCATGGTAATCGTCGTATCTCTCAACAGAATGACAAATCGTGTTTTACGTGCAGGTCCAATCGAAGTTGAAGTAGAAAAACTGGAATCAAAGGATTGTCATTTCAGTGCTTTTTTGCCTGGTTAGGGTCAATTATTTAGCCCCCAGCGTTAAATAACCAGTGCTACTGTTTATGTAAGGGTTCGAATGTATTTTGTGAAAACTGAACGTACATAAAATATTTTTTTTAAACTGCTGCTAAAAAGGGTCGAGCATTCGGGATCGGCAAATGTATTAAGTATATTCTTGCATTAATTCGGTTCAAAATAATATTTCCTTACAGAGGTAGATTAAGTCTTAAATGCTACCTCTGTTGGAAAGGAATGAGTTAGAAAAGGCCTACATTGCCTTCTAAAGGGGAGACTTTGTAGAATATCCTTGCATTAATTGGATTCAAAGCATTCTCTTCCTGTAGAGGTAGATTAAATCATTAAATGCTACCTCTGTTAGAAAGGAATGGGTTAGAAAAGGCTTACATTGCCGTCTAAAGGTGAGGCTTTGTAGTATATTTTTGCATTATTAGGGTTCAAAGCATTCTCTTCCTACAGAGTAAGATTTACTAATAAAATGCTACCTTTGTTGGAAAGGGATGGATGAGAAAGGCTTACATGGCCCTTTATAAGTAAGGTTTGTAGTATAATTTTGCATTAAAAGGATTCAAAGCATTCCCTACAGAGGATGTCCAAGTCATACAAATGCTACCTCTATTGGAAAGGATTTGGCTAGAATAGGCTTTATACAAGGCTTTACATTGCTGTCACTACCTGTAGCAGTTGTTCGTGAACTTGTTGTAACTGGCCATGGTGTGTAGACTGCCCCAAGTAACACACAGAGAGTAGAACATTTGTAGCATCGCCTCCAACCACACCTGTAGTAGACGTAAAATCAAAATTTCTATATAACAAGTCAAAATTGTTTTCTAAACAATTCAACCGTTTCGTTCAACTTTGGAATATATGTTTTTCAACTTTAGAGTATATGCTTGTCACAACATATTAAACCGATTAATTGGCGCAAAAATTCAGATTGATTTAAAAAAAATTATGTATGAGGTGAAATCAACAATGTGAACCCCTGTGCGTAGTTCGCTGCCCTTTTGTTCATAAACTAGAGTCAAGTCCGTCAATGCAGAGTCTAAATCAGGAATTCAAGAGTTTGCTTTTGACTTGAATTCCTCGAGGTTCTCAAATTTTCCGTTTAAAGCTAGGTTTTCAAAGTTCACACAAGTTATAATGTTTTCACACAAGTTATAATGTTTGAATTTGTCTTTCAATGGACGATGGACACTAGATGTGATCTTATATTTTTAAACCTGAATTTCTGCAAGTTTGTTGAAGTCTGGTTTGACGTAGTAGATAATCCCCTCCAGAGCTCCCTCCAGGGTCACAGCGCGGATCAGAATACACGTGAGGAGTACGTAGGGTAGGGTAGCTGTTACGTACACAACCTGTTGGGAGTTTTCAAAAATTAAAATTATCAACTTGTCGGCATTCCGTGGTGTCGTATTGGGTATTTTACACTTGAGTTGAGTTGAGTTGAGTTGATTCCAGGTTCGCGTTATTGATATGCAACGCATAGTGCCCATTCACTGGAATGCTGAAGAGAGTGTCCGTAAACGCAATATGCGCTTACGCAGACAAATATGGTCATCACTGCCATCATTTTCTAAAATTTAAGGGTAAAGTGTATACGCATTACGCATTGAATGTACTCACACCAAACTTAACGAATACAGTTACGTATTTACGCATAGATGAAATTGGTCATTACGCGACATGCAGCACGCAACATACAATGTACATTTGTACACATGGACTCCCATCTAAAAGCTCCTACGTGAGTTATATTTATCTATACTTGTTAATAGGATATCACTTATTATGCTTATTGTTGAATGATGGCGTATTTATTTCAAACAATGATAACTATGAATTGATAGATTCCAGTTGTCATAAGTTTGTCCAGAAGAAGAGCGTTTAGTTAGGTTAGTTAACTGACCAACCATCTAGTTAGGAATAGAAGTTTGAATGCTGAAAACAAGATCCACGACTGACCTTGCCAACAGACTTGACGCCCTTGATGAGGCAGAGGAAGATCAAGACCCATGCCACAAAGAGTGACGCCACGAGATGCCATTGTAGCTCCCCCATCTCGTCCAGACCAGAGGATACCCGCAGGGTGTTGTATCTACGAGTATTAGTAGTCTTCATGGTATGTTATTGTGACCATACTTGAGGATGTATTGGTAGAGGGTTATTGATCACGAACTCATCCACTTCAATAAACAAGTACAGTAGAACAGGGATATAGCGAACACGGATATAGCGAACACTCGGATATAGCGAACAAATTTTCAAGTCCCGTCCCTATATAATATCATTAAAATTATATGCGTATAGCGAACACCGGATATAGCGAATTAAATTCTTTGGTCCCTTGAATTTCGTTATATCCGAGATCTACTGTATTCAACATTCAAATGACATCTGAAATGGATTCACCCATGAGGTAAGATATATCTAGTTAGATCCATAAGCTTAACTTGTATGGGGAACATCCAAAAATTCATCAAACCTAACTCACTCATTTTAATCAAAACAGAATCGATTTTTCAGTCGATTTCTTGAGAAAAATAAGATATTAGGAATACGGACGCCTACTTACTGCCAAAACTCTTCAACAGCCGATCTGGTATTCATTAACACGTTATTAGTTACAAAATCGGACATATTTGAAGGACTCTCTAAAACAAGCGGTTCTGAAGTCATGTTATTAGCCATCAAAGCCCCTGTTCCATTAAGAGTGCTGTTCCCTGATTGGCTGAACGACTGGAAGGAGGTACAGATGGGTGTATTCCACCAGTTGTCGCACGTGACCCAGGGAAGGGTCTTAGCGAATGACATCACGAGATAGTAGAGAACCCAGGCAATGATTAGGTTGAAATAAAACGCACAGATGAGGGAGGCGATGTTCATGGAAAATCCTATACCTGAAATGATACCAACAAGCATTTGTATGCTTACAAATTCGTAGTTTAACTGTGATGATTTTGATTTAATTTCATTAGGGATAACAAATAGATATTGCATTAAAAAGAATGACATAATTGTTTCCAAACCAGTAATGACCGTTTAAAAAATAGTATTAATCTGTTTTAAGAAATAGTAATAATCTGTTTCAAAAATGGTATTAAAATAACCAGTTTAAAAATGATAATTACCAGTTTAAAATTGGTAATTGCCAGTTTTAAACTGGTAATTATCAGTTTCAAAAATTGTAAATAACAGTTTCAAAAATGAGAAAAAGTATTCAAATTTCAACATTTTAAAGCAAAATACGAAAACCCATTATGGGCCATCTTGGCCTTCGGACAATGCGTAAAACACGTACCTTTAAACAAAGGACATATACTCCACACGTGCAATGCTCCCTTGCCAGAGAACTGACCGAGGGAGATTTCCATGAAGAATAGCGGTAGTCCGACAAGGCAGAGAAAGATAAAGTAAGGGACCAAGAAAGCACCTGAAAATAACGATTAATCAAAATAGGGTGCATTGAATCGATCAAGACAAAGTATACTGGACAGAAAAATTGGTATCATGGATTTTTTCTTTGACAATGGATGGGAACAAAACCTTATGTGCAGTACTTGCACAAACGCAATAAGTGGATCATGTACTGCATGTAACATGCTTTTTGACGATTTGCATGAACACGAGAGCAACACGAACAACAACACATGGTCCATATCATTGATCCAAATGTGTTGATAGGCGTCATTTGGAGCCAGTTCTTTTCACAGATGAGTTCAGGTTTTATCTGAACTTTCATGACGGTCGTTGTTAAGTTTGAAAAGAGGCCAGAATCTGGTTGTAGAACATTATCGGTTTGGTTTTGGATCCGCCATGATTTGGGGTTGGATTTATTTTGATGGCCGCACTGGGATGGTAGTCATACGCTAGGGAGCACTGAATGCTATAGGCTATCGTGATAAGATTCTTCATCCAATTGACAGGCACTTGCAGGAGCTGCCCTGTCTCTGGATCTTAATCCTATTGAACAAGCCTGGGAACAGGTACAAAATCAGCTTTCAAAGGTTCGTAACTAGTCTGTCAGCCAGACCCTAAAATAAAATGCAAGCCTACGCAAGTCTATAATAAGATTTGAGAGCTCAATTCAAGTCTCCTTTTCATCCTTTTACCAAATTTCAGATTTATTGAAAAAAAAAATCATTTCAGAGTCTTATTGTTAGACTAGTTCGTAACCAAAGACAGACTGTTAAGGACCATCTAACATGCACTAAATAAAGAATGGAACAATCTCCCACAACAGGACATCGTGAATCTCATCGTGAGCATGTAACAAAATGTCCATCCATTATTAAGGCACATGGTGACCAGACCCAGTATTAATGTGTGTTTTGTTCTGTTTCTCGCGCGTTATTTCACTCGTTAATCAGTGCCCATTCTCGCCTCACAGAGGCAGATCAAGTTATGAAATGTTGATAAAGCCTCTGTTCAATAACACCGAAAACCGCGGGTTCCGAGAGTTTCCCTGGCGGGAAAAAATTGCACCACAATCCATTTGAATTTCTTCAGCAAATGACAACGCCCTTCGCATGGACAGGGTAGTTCATATCACAATGCTTTTGCCATGATTCAGTAGCCAAAATAATGATTTTAGAACAGCGTCGCTGATTGCACAACTAACTTTGATTGCCTCCAATCAGGCATCTCCCATCCTATCCCACAAAGTCGGAGTAATAGAACAGAGGCTGTATCAACATTTCGTGATTGATCTCCCCCTGTGGGGAGAAAATGACCGGCTATTAACTTGGTTGGATCGGGTCAATAAAGTTCCATACCATGTTCATGCCCGTCTCCTGGTTTAAATCACGATTTTTCATTTAATATTGCAAAAACGTAAATAGTTAACTTGTCATCTCGTGTTGATTAACAAATTCGTCTTGGTTAAAACATGATCCCTTTGTTGGCTCCGTATATAAGAAAAGAAGCAATCTATTCCCCTACCAATCTGTACTAAATCACAGACAATGGCTTGATATTGTTGAAAAGTAAAGTAGGAGAACTTGTTCGTAATCCTTTTCGTTATGAAAACAATACTTTTGCAAGTAACATAAAGTAATTGTATCAAGTAAATAGGTTTAATAAGCATGTTGGGGGTCCAGGAAATGATTATGGGATCAGTGTTTGGAACGTGGGGGTGGGAGGAGGGTGGGTCAAACCGTCAGTACCCACCACTGAAAGTAAGTCCTTGCCGTTGCACAATACATCATTTAATATTGCACTAAGGCTACCTCAGTGACTTAAGGCCACCTTAGTGTTTTGTGCAACGCTGATCTCTTACCTCCTCCATTTCTGTTACAGAAGTATGGAAACCTCCACAAGTTACCAAGCCCTACACAGCACCCGATCATGGACAGGAAATATTCAATCTGACTCGACCATCTCCCGCGATTCGTGTCCTCCTCATTCTTGACCACGTCCAAGCTGACCTTCTGGACCGCCCTCTCCTGGTCATCAGGAGTTCCCTTTTCTTCGGTCATATCAGATCTGTCTTTGATGGAAATGGAAACTCGCAGACCAAGAAATATACGAAGGGATATCACTTACCATTTGATTAAACTAATTGATAGAAAGTTATGTTTATGGGATAAAATATCATATTTCTACTTTTTGTAGGTTAACATTAAAGGGGCAGTAGCACGTTTTTTAGGGAATATAAGGTGATGTCAGGAAAATGAAAATTAATGGTTCCAATTGAAAGACAATGCCTTTTAACTAAATGGAGCATTAATAATTCAAATATATAATGTAAAGTTAAGCCATGCGATTCCTTTTTCTAACATAAAATGAATAAAAGGTGTTCACACAAAATGGCCGACCATGGATTTTACGTAAATCTTCATACGTTGTCCTCTGACTATGGATAATTGATTTGTGTTATGATATTTTGGACACTATCAAAATAATACATTTAGCATTAACGTACAATAATCGGTGAAAACTTTGCAATATAAAATTATCATAAAACGTGATACTGCCCCTTTAAACCTCGGTGTCGTCAGTATACATGTAACTTCCCGCTTGATATCAAAAATCGCAATGCCAACCAGATAACACATTTTTATGTAACTAATGTTAAAAATACTTACGTTTGTCATATTGACATATCTAAATGGTCAAGTGTTTAAGATACAATGTTGATTTGACGAAAAAGATTTAAACATATATTTGATAATTGCAGAATTTGGAGATGGCTTAATGTAAAAGGAAACGATTTACCTTTGGATTCCAAGGATGAATGACAGTGTGGTCAATGCTAACGCAAATATTATTGAATGTGACAATACAAAAAATGTTTAAATAGTGAAATCATTAGGAGGCATTAAGTATCTCTTGTTTTTGTGTCAATATTCTGCACACGGACTATCATCGTTATCAATATTCATGATATGTGTGTTGAATAATGACCTTTTGATTCGACATACATTCATTAAATTTTTCAACTGTCTCAAACTGATCATGCATAGGAACCATATCATGTTTTTTAAAATTGTTACATAATGTTTAGAGGAGTTTATACATATTATGCCGTTTTTACGATAAATTATATTTTTCTATTTTACACCGAAGCAATAATGATATTTGCCACGCAAAAGAAACTCAAAGGATGTAAGAGCCGAGATTGGAACGCGATTATTGGTTTGATAATTTTGCATATATATCTTTGTTATGATGCAATTCTATTTTGAGGGAAAATACGAAAATGGGGAAAAATATGTTGATCTGAGGAGGTTCGGTTGCACCCGATCAGCTGATTGCAAAAGTAGTACGGAATTATGACGTCATTATCGTTGAATAACCTGTTTTGGTTACACAACACTCATTGAATAACTTTCACAGGTTACACAACACTTGTTTCAAATAACCAAAATTACCTCATGAAGATATTCAGAACACGAAGAAACCAATAATGTGTCATAAAAATCCCTTACTTCCAACATTAAACCAATTTTCCCCAAAACATTGAAAGTTACAAATCAGCCCAGGTCGGTTTGCGTAAGGGTATGAACAAAAGAAACAAATTCAATTCAAACGAAATGGTTTATTTACTAGCTGCAAACATTTAGAGTTGGTGCATACTTCATGAGTCTTCCGCAAATATTTGGACAGTATACCTCGGTTTTTTCAATCTTTATTTTGATAAAGATATATATCCTTATTGTCTCCAGTGAAAGAAGATGCAATTTGAAATTATATATTTAAAAGTAATACTGGTTAATTCGGATGGTTACAGTTGCGAATGTTGCCAGTGGTTAACAGTTGTACATAAATGTTTTTAAGGAACATTATTACTCAACCGTGGTGAGATTACTCATTAGATAACAATGAGTTGGTAACACATATATGTGTTACCATCTCGTGCAAAGAAACGGAACTACTTTCGAAAGTCACATGACATCATACTCCACTTCCGGTCTCGTTGCTATGGTTTCCTTTGTTCTAACTGTAGGTGTATTGACGGATATACCTCTACTTTCTATGTTGTAACTGTAGGTTATCCACTGATACACCTCTACTTTTCTAATACACCAACACTTAGTCAGGAGAAGAGATCTTCAACGTTGGCAAATAAATGGACTGGTAAAATTAAAATTGTTTAGAATTATAATCAAAGATGGTGGGAATCGAACCAGGGACCTTTATGTTGTTTCTATGTTCTATATATATAAAGGTAAAAAGATAACGAAGTCTCACGTGAAGTAAATGTAAATATGATGAAAAAAATACTTCAGACGACACTTGCTGTAGGTATCATTTTAATGATGACTGGATGCGTCGCATTTCGACTTGATAACAAGTCTTTTCAACCTTTATAAAAAAATATTCTCCAACACTAAACAGTGGGACATGAACAGTTAGCTCACATGAGGAAGTGATTACCATTGTGATATATTAGCATGCTTGTTTAATTACACCTCTCTGACCATCAAGTGATTGATAAGACAACACGGATTCGTCATTGCTGACTGACTCTATTGTATTCAAACTGCACCCGGCAATTAGTGCTTGGGGCAATCATTACGTGATTGACAACACATGACTGATTTCTTAACTGTCAATCTGAGCACACAACTATGTGTTATATGAATTGATTTATTATTTTGTTCCTGTATAAGTACATGTTACCTTCCATTTGTAATCATACTTGACAAGACCCACATAATGGTCGAAATGAATTCATCGTATTAAAGAAGATTGATCCAGTCCGAACCATCTGATGTTTACTCTTTCTTATATACAACCTTTCTTCACGTGAGAAACCAACTCTCCTTATTCAAATATATATATATATATATACATGTTGTTAATATTCTATTGATCTAGTTAGGTCAAGAGCTGTATACTTACAGAATAATGGAATGATCTTTTTCATCAAATATGACTCGACCAGAGTGGGGTATAAGTCAGATATACCAACACTTCCCTCGGTGTATCGGTCAATAACCTCCTGTTTGAATCGTGGTTCCTCGGCTACACTTCGGAGATCCACGATTCAAACAGGAGGTTATTGACCGATACACCGAGGGAAGTGTGGGTATATCTATAACTTGTGCAATCACGTGACTTATAAGTGGCGACTGTCAAATTTTACATTCTCAACAAAATGTTAAGTTAAGTGAAATAATATTATCTTTTTAGTATTTTTACATTTTAGATGTATTATCTTTTTGCTTAACATCACAAATATCTTTATCATTCGTTTGATCACTACACTTGTCCAGCTTAATTCTGCGCTTCGACTGTTTACTTGCTTCATTGCCACCCAAACCGTCGCTTTCTCCTCCACAAGCACACAATCCGAACATGTCCCCTATCATGTAACTACCTTTTCCCAAGTTCAATCACCCGGTTCTTATCAACATGTCAACTCATGTCAATGTAATCAATCAATCAACCCTCTGCCGTTGACAATGTTCGCCAAGTTTGCAAAACAAAATAACGTGACCTAGAAACAGGACACATTCCGATGACGTCACCTGGCGATCTGATGACGTAACGTTGCGAGAGCATGATGTGTTGACATCTTAGTGCTTCTTAGTGTTTATTTTATCAATGCATCTTTTGATAATGAAATATTTTTCACGAATTTCATTTGTATCATGTTTATAGGCGTTTGACATCCAAAAAATAGCGAACTATTTATCATTGGATTCATAAGCCGGTTTCCCGATTGTCAGCTGATTCTTGTTTTGATTTATTTACATAAATATTGACATTGAGGGTTGAGTAATAGATAAAATAATACACTCATGGTAATGTGATAACATTTTTAAGCAACTCGTGAATAGAATGTGGTATCAAACTCACTTTCGTTCGTCTTATACCAATTCTATAGACCCGTTGCTTAAAAGGTAATCACATTACCATTCGTTTAGAATTCTCTATGAAGCACATTTAAAAAATATATATATAAAATTTTACACTGAAACGTTAATGCTAAATGTATTATTGTTATAGTTTCAAAAATCTCATTACACATCTAATTATCCACAGTCAGAAAACAAATAATAAAGATTCACAAAAAGTCAATTGGAGAAGACCTTTTGTGTAAGAGAAGGTAATCGCATGGCTAAACTTTACATAATATTTTTTTAATTATTACTGCTTCATTTAGTTTAGATACATTGTCTTTCAATTGGAACCATTATTTTTATTTTCCTGACATCAAAAATAGATTGCCCCTAAAACGTGCTACTGTCCCTTTAAAACATACAGACATCGTGGCCCCAACAAATCAACTATTATGTATATCATTGTATGTAAACTTATTATGTTTAGTGAATGTTAACAGTTTTGGAATAACACTCATTGGCATATAATGCAAAATGCAAAATGTGTACTTTTTGTAAATTACTGGAAAACAATGTACATCGTTTAAGTATGATGAAGTGTTTATTGTCTTTAAAGGGTGAGGATTAGATACTATAAAATAAGACTCTAACCTATTCTGCTCCTGACATATTTCTACACATATTAAAGGGGCAGTAGCACGTTTTTTGAAAAAAATATATTTCAAATTTGTCACTGATAATTGTACGTTAATGCTAAATGTATTATTTTGATGGTGTCAAAAATCTTGTAACACAAATCAATTATCCACAGTCAGAGGACAAAGTATGGAGATTCACATAAAATCCATTGGCGGCCATTTTTTTTTAACACCTTTAATTCATTTTGTGTAAGAAAAAGGAATGGCAAGGTTAAACTTTACATTATATATTTGATTTATTACTGCTCCATTTAGTTTAAATACATTGTCTTTCAATTGGAATCATTAATTTTCATTTTCCTGACATCACCTTATATTCCCCCTAAAAACGTGCTACTGCCCCTTTAAAGATAAGTTACGATTTAAAGCAGAAATTCTGTTAATGATGGTTCGTTATATCCTGACGACGAAACTGCTGTACAAGGCATATATCATATAAAAGTACAATCAGAAAAACAGTATTTTCAGAAATCACTGATGCTAGATTTAACAAGTGACAAAAGCCACCTTTTAGTGAAAACATTTAACACATGAATTAACATGTTCAGCCGGTAGCCAAGTTAAACTAATGTGACTCACTCTACACGGTCGGTCAGTCTGACTTGAGGTCAGTTTGAGGTCAGTTTGCCTGCTCATGCTAACACCCTAGCAGGAAATCCAAGGCATGGAAACATTCAACACTCACTACAGTATCTTACCTTTATTTGCATGTCACATGTTACAAACCAATGTTTTCAAGACAAAGACAAAGCTCTCCACTAGCTTCTTCATGATTTCCCATTTGCTTCCGGGTTAGTTAAAGTAACCGCATGGTATTGTGGGCTATGTTATTGACCATTTTGTTTTCGAACCAGCCTGCCCGGTAATCTATTGCATTGTAAGCCGAGAACATTAACTTAAAGATATGTTTTAAACTTTGAACCATCACTTCTTTGATTTGTAATATATTTTCAATTATGCATTCAAGTCATTTTATTCTTGTTTCTGTAGTAAATTTAAACATATATTGACCAGAGGATAATACAAAACGTTTTATTAAACCTTTTCAAGTTGTTGAATCGGTGACAAGCCTTTTGAACGTAACAATCACGTTACTGAGTGGATAATGTTAGGCCATGTGTCAACGTTGAATGGAAATGTGACATTATCAGTAACATGTATTCTCTTCCCACAGATGTAGATCAAATCATTAAATGTTGATCCAAACTCTGTTTTAATAAGCCGAGGTTGTGCCTAGATAGGGAAAAGCCTGATTGGATGCAATCAAAGTGTGAGAAAATGGTGACATATTATATTTCATAACCTACAAGGGCGTAATGCCTTAAGGTAGCATACCACTTCTTATCACTTCTAATTTCACGACAACGGTAATAAGAATATCATATTCGTGTTCATTAAAATACAGTGTTTACGACACTCGTGCCTTAATATCAGTATAACACTCGTTCTTGTTCGGTAAATACTAATATCCCGGTACATGTGTCTTTAACATAAAAGGTTATAAACATTTATATAATATCCTCTAGGTCGAAGAGTCGAGTTTGGTTGGCTTTAGTGTCACCTATACATAATCTCCTTGTGCATATAAGCATACCGAAAAAACCGACATGTGACATACATGTAGGCATTTTATGACGTCACTGAGATGACGTTGACAATAAGAGCAAGGTGTTTGTTAATAATCAACTTCACCTTTAATTTTGGGAAACGGAATATAATTTGTAACCTGTTAATCGTGAGTGAATAGAATACTACATTTACAGCGTTTTAGACGTAATGTTTCATAATTCAAATTCCCTAAGCTCCCTAAATTCCAACTTAGATTGAGAAAAAAGATGCTTGATTTGACAACTGTCGCTGATTTGTTGATACGGTAATGCGTAACAAATAACCTAATGAAGTAAGAAAATCAATGAACGAAGAAATAAAGAAATAAGAATGATAATTTATTCATATGAAAATGAAATGTACAATTAGATATGAAAATCGTAATCACAAACACGAAATGTCTCATTCTCTTACCACATATGTTTTACTTATGTTAACCTAACTTTTGTACATTTAAAAAATCTATCTCGTTATCTCAATGTTATTGATAAAGTTATTAAAACCCATAACTGAATGATAACAATTTGGAATTTGTATGTATGAAAATGTATATTTTAGCCGGATATCTTGCTTTTGTTTATAATGTATAATTGTTACTGTATCTCTTGTACCACTAAGCGTGGTTTTTTTAGAATAAAAGAGTTTGAGTTTGAGTTAGTCTCTGTTCCAATCAGGCAAAATCCCTAGCGGCAAAAAGTTACAAAATAAGAAATCTCCCTTTTTTGCAGCCAATAGAATACGTTAGGATACCTTTGTTTGTGAGCATCCTTAACGGTTGTATAGTGACATGGAAAATATCCTTCCTTTATGTTTGTGTTTCATTAACGATGTGAGCGAAAACATACATTTGAAAAATGAAAGTTTTTTTTTATAAAATACTTACTGTTAAATAATTGTGGAAATTATTTCTTTCATGATAAATATTATTTTATTTATCATCCTCATACTAATTATGTTTGTTAAATTTCATTCATATAGTTTTGCCGAAGCATACGGACATGACCGAATCTTTGTGAATGACCACTTTTGAAAAAGCGTCGCTGATTGCACAACTATCTTTGAATTCATCCAATGAGACGTCTTCCTTTCATGCCAAAGGATTTAGCCAATTGGAACAGAGGCTCTGTTGGGAGAGAATGTTAAAGGGGGTCTCCAACTTCTAATTTTTAACTTCCAGTGTTTTATTAGCGAGGCCCTCTCCGACCCTCTCGGGGCCTCGCTAATAAAACACTGGAAGTTAAAAAAATAAAGGGGGTCTCCAACTTCTAATTTTTAACTTCCAGTGTTTTATTAGCGAGGCCCTCTCCGACCCTCTCGGGGCCTCGCTAATAAAACACTGGAAGTTAAAAAAATAAAGGGGGTCTCGAGAGGGTCGGAGAGGGCCTCGCTAATAAAACACTGGTAGTTAATCTATGCAAAACTATATGTTCAGTTGTAACCACAACGTTACAATTTCAAGTTATACCCTCAATATGAGAGAATAAATATTTATATATTATCGTTCTAAATCTGTATACAGGTATTCTACCACTTGTAAAGGATGAACGGGTTCTTCCAACTTGAGCTTGTAGTATTTGCTGTGTATTTAAGTCGATGTTTTGAGGGACGGGGACCCCAACTCGGATCCGGTCGTAAACTTGCTCGTATTCGCTGGAAAGTGAAAACTATATTCAATAAGGATGGATTTTTAACGTTCCATATTGAAATCAACTAATTTGTTTCACGATATGAAAATGGAATACATGTATATGCACTTAAATTGACATTCATTATCACCCCATCCTGTCTCAGGGTAAGAACGTAACGCTCACTCCACTAATCTGTACCATGGGCTCAGAAGCTAGATTCGGAACCCAGGGTACAGCCCCGGATATAGCCAATCAAATTATTTTCTCGTTGAAATTTTACTGAGAAGGTAAATGATTTGATTGGCTATATCCCAAGTCGGGCTGCGCGAGCGAATCTAGCTTCTGAGCCCAGAGTACAGATTAGTGGAGCTAACGTAACGTTCGTACTCTGAGACAGGATGTTATCACCCAAGGCGATATCCTCCAAGCAGATTTTGAAAATTTGTTTACATCATCAAGTAATGACACCACCAAGCTATTACGTCAGTGCATAGAAATTCTAAGGAGACAGCAGAGTTCAGAGATGTACATTTTTCATTGAAAGAAATGAAAATAATTTAAAATGATAATTAAAATGTCTTCTTACATACTAGCATATGGCAACAATCGTTTACAAAAAAAGAACATCCTCTGCAAGCCTCGAATTTTTTTACTTAGACCAACTCGTCCTTATATATTTCTATACATGTTTTGAATCAGAAGACATGATTGTTAAATGTCATATTTTCTCTTGGTAGACCAAAAAGATAAAAAAAATAATGACAGATATACATGTACTCCCAATCCTTCACTATTTCAGGTCGCCTATCAATGGAAGTAGATGTTTATTACAAAGACAAATCTTGAACTGATAGTTGTGTGACCTTCGAGTAGCCATCAATTTACATGACATACTGTAAAAAACGTTTCGATAATAATTGCTCCTTCAAGGGACAGTAGCACGTTTTTGATATTTTTTTATTCTAAATTTTTCATTGATAATTGTAAGTTATTGCTAAATGTATTAATTTTTTTATCATCATAGTCAGAGATCAAAGTATGAATATTCACAAAAATCAATTGGCAGCCATTTTGTGTGAACACTTTTAATTAATTTTGTGTAGGAAAAAGAAATAGCATGGCTAAACTTTACATTATATATTAGAATTATTACTGCTCCATTTTGTTTAAATACATTGTCTTTCAATTGGAACCATTAATTTTAATTTTCTTGACATCACCTTATATTCCCCTTAAAATTTGCTACTGCCCCTTTAACGATATCCATGTTTAAAACCGTCTCCAAATGGTATTGACACCAGATAAGCTATTGACCCTATATGAAACGTGACGTAACTTTGTTTAAGACCTAACTCATGTGTGCAGGCTTAGGATAGCAACATGAGATCGTATATGAAATTTTATTGTCTTTTCAAATGGACACCATTTGCTTAGTATTCACATTTAAACCATTATGTAAAGATGGGAAATAACACCACTACGTTAAATGCCTCATGTGTTTCTGAATTCATCAACACGTATCGTGTTACAAACTCGACCTTAATATCTTATTAAAGGGACAGTAACGCATTCTTGATAAAAAAATTCAATTCTTCATTAACTTAATTATAATGAATATTAGGTTATGCCCAATATCTTATCTTTAAATGCCACACATCTCATTATTTATTCGTTGATTTATAAGAAATTATTAGGTTTCAGGTCAAAACCACTGACGGCCATCTTTTTTAAGAGCACCTGTCATTTGGGGTAGGGAAATGGATTCCGTTAGCTTAGATATGGTACTTGCGTTTATGAACTTCACTTACTTTATGTTAATTAAAAATATTGCTTTGCAATAAGAAATTTGTGTGTGAGATCACTCTATTTGCCTATAAAACGTGCTTCTGCCCTCTTTATGTCAGGAAAATTTGTTCATAGCACCAACCTCCAAGAAGCTCCCCTCAGCTTTCCAGAGTTCCTTGACGACACACAGAGGTAAGGGTATCAGAGAAACCATGGCAATACACCAACCAATCACAACACCGTATGCAGGGAACACGTAATCCCCGTATGTTGGAGCCTCGTATTGAATAATTGTCACAATGAGGCAAATCTGAAACATTGTCAAATTTTATTTTAATGTATGTCCTTAAAGATGCTGTATCATACTTGCAAGCGGTTCAGGATGAAACTTAGCTATTGAGAAATGAAATACATCACTTTGTAGAAAAATCTTTCGTCGAAATTTTGATATCATATTTAGATTGTTAATCAACAATAACATACTTATTTCGACGCTTCAAGCACAGTACCCCTCGTAGAAAGGGCATGTCATTTAACGAACCCGCTTTCGGTGACGTAATCATTTTGCTTGTAGGATTTACACCGTGTCTCAACTACCGTAATTGCGTTCGATGGTTATCAACTTTGACAGCAACGAATACCTAATTCGGAGAAAAAGAATATAAAATCTAGTTGAGCGCGACAAAGACGGTTTTCAAGCGTACATTTAGAAACCGGAAGTTGTGAAATGGTCACACTTGATTCGCCCTTATATCGACTGCCGTTTCGGTATTTTTTGGTAAATTATCTCCTATTTGATGAATTTTGGTCCGATTTTCTCAAGGTTGGTTGCTAAATTTTTCTAAAAATACAACGTATACATTAAAAATACTTTTTAAAATATTGCAAGTATGATATAGCATCTTTAAGTTGAGATCGTATACAGCAGTGGTACATGTTCAATCTACGCAAAATAAATAAATTTACAAAAAATATATCTAAAAAGATAAATATTAAGATACAGTCAGTCCTCGATAATCCGTCCACCGATAATCCGAATCCCGCGGAATCAGAACGGTAGCCTGCTGTTACCAAACTAATCTCTATATAAACTCATTTAATGTTGATTCATTAATCCGTTGATTCAGTCTCCGAATCCAATTAGCTGTGACGGATTAGTTAATTATCACTATTTCTGCTTCATTAATCCGGCGGTTCATCAAAAGTGTTCGGGTAAGTGATCAACACACTGATCGGATCGGTAAACTGTATATGTGTTGGATATGTCATAATGTATGTAATACGTATCTTGAAAGATGTGTCATCCTTCAATATTTCCAAAAATTATGTGACACATACAAATAAATATAACATAAACCTATTATATACTTACAAACATTAGACCAGGAGCAATAAAACACCAGAGAGCTTTCATGTAGACTGGAGGTTTCTTCCCCAGCATCATCTCTATGTCAGAACTGAACCTATTTGCTCCTACAAAGACAAGACATATATAGAGATTATTACCCGAGGAAGTGTGTCATATGACTTTTACGAAACGAGTGTGAATTTTTGTATTGCCCGAGCGAGAGCGAGGGTTATACACAAATTTGCACGAGTTTCGTAAAAGTCATATGACACCATTCCGAGAGTAATAATTTCTTTATTACCGATTCTATTCCATTTTACCATCTTAGAAATATCCAAGAAACGGGTCGCTTACCTTGCGACGGCCGGCTACAATGACGTCACGAACAATGGTGTTATAACGATACAGGCGAAAAAATTGGGAACTCGCGCTACAACAATCGTTGCTAGGCAAAAGTGATATGTGCACTAGTGCTCATATTGAAAATATGTCACTACTTATTTCCAACCATTTGTCTAATAAATAGAGATTATTACCCGAGGAAGTGTGTCATATGACTTTTACGAAACGAGTGTGAATTTTTGTATTGCCCGAGCGAGAGCGAGGGTTATACACAAATTTGCACGAGTTTCGTAAAAGTCATATGACACCATTCCGAGAGTAATAATTTCTTTATTACCGATTCTATTCCATTTTACCATCTTAGAAATATCCAAGAAACGGGTCGCTTACCTTGCGACGGCCGGCTACAGTGACGTCACTAACAATGATGTTATGACGTCACAGGCGAATAAATTGGGAACTCGCGCTACAACAATCGTTGCTAGGCAAAAGTGATATGTGCACTAGTGCTCATATTGAAAATATGTCACTACTTATTTCCAACCATTTGGGTAATAAAAATGCATATGTCTTGTCTTTGGTTGGAAATAAGTAGTGACATATTTTCAATATGAAGGTAAGCGACCCGTTTCTTGGATATTTCTAAGATGGTAAAATGGAATAGAATCGGTAATAAAGAAACTCGTGCAAATTTGTGTATAACCCTCGCTCTCGCTCGGGCAATACAAAAATTCACACTCGTTTCGTAAAAGTCATATGACACACTTCCTCGGGTAATAATCTCTATTTATTAACCATATGGTTGAAAATAAGTAGTGACACATTTTCAATATGCGCACATGTGCACATACCACTTTTGCCTAGCAACGATTGTTGTAGCGCAAGCTCCCGAAAATTTGGCCTGTATCGTTATAACACCATTGTTCGTGACGTCAATGTGGCCGGCCGTCGCAAGGAAAGCGGGCCGTAAAATGAAATAGAATCGGTAATAAAGAAATTATTACCCTCGGAAGTGTGTCATATGACTTTTACTAAACTCTTTTCACACACCTCTCTCTCAGTCAGGTAATACCAAAATCAACACTCGTTTTGTAAAAGTCATATGACACTCTTCCTCGGGTAATAATCTCGATTTATCAGTCTTAAGTTCTACAAATAAAATGGAAGCCGACTTGGCTACCTTCATCAAACACTAGCTATCATTGTTAAGAACTGCATTTATTACAACTTTCTGTAAAATATTGTAAAACTCCTTTATTTTATTCAAATGCCTTATTAAGACAAGTGAGAGTTGAAACTTAAAAGTTGGAATTGTTAATTACTGCGATACGTTTTTGTAGTTATTCGAGGTGTGAAATAAATGATATTGACCACTACACTCCTTCATATAATGACAAAGACTAATGCTGGCTTCTAGTTATTTCATTTATTGGTTACATAAACGAGACATTTTTTCTTGATGAATATATAGAGAATCTCACTCAAGTGTCTTCTGATATCAAATATATCAACACAAGTTGATAAAAGTATCAAATTTTACTTTTATCAACGAGTGTTGATATATTTGATATCAGAAGACACGAGGGTGAGATTCTATTTATCATCCAAAATCATTTTTCATCACAGTAGCATGAAAAATGTACATTTTTGAACACTGCATAGCCCTAAAACTCTTAAACCAGTGATGTCATAGCATTGTGACGTCATCGTGTTAATGACGTCATAGCATTGTGACGTAATTGATGATGATGTAAAACGTTTGTGGTGTCATGTATATTCTGATTAAAGGGCATTGTTAAAAATATACTGTCAAAGGGATATCTCCTAGGAGATATCGCTTGATCTTCCACTGTGGAACACAGTTTTGGATGATAAAATGCTATTGTAGGATTTACGCGGATAAAGGTACTCTCAATTTGCAGGATGTCAAACATTCTCTCCCTATGGAGGTAGATAAGTTAATGTTGATCCAACCTCTGTTTCAATAAGCCGAGTTTGTGGGCCAGGAGGGAGATACCTGATTTGATGCAATTAGTTTGCAATCAGGGATGCTGTCCTTCAATCATCATGCATCAAATCAAATCATCAATTTGGCTAGTGAATCATGAGACAGGCATGAACTACCCTTTCTATGCGAGAAGTGTTTCCATTGGCGGAAATTTGTTTTCAAATGGTATGTGTTGCACAATTTTGCTACGAAGAGAAAATGTCGGACCGGCAACCATTGATTTTGTCTAACTCGACCAAGAGGTTGGGTCAGCATTTAATGACCTGATCTCTCTCCGTGGGGAGATAATGTAGATTCTTTTTAAAAACTCCGATGTATGTAATAGTAACAGATAATACATAAAAGTAATGCATTTAAAGACAATTGGGCATCCTGTCTCAGGGTACGAACATTACGCTAACTCCACTAATTTGTACCCTGGTCTCAGAAGCTAGATTCGCTCGCTAGAATATAGCCAAACAAATCATTTTCTCTTTGAAATGTATTGAGCAGTTGGCGAGAAAATGATTTGATTGGCTATATCCCAAGAGTGGTCGCGCGAGCGAATCTAGCTTCTGAGACCAGGGTACAGATAAGTTGAGTCAGGGTAACGTTCGTACCCTGAGACGGATGACAATTGGCATGAATAGTATTGTTTGAATTTTTTTTGTTAAACTTACCATAGATCCAACCAATTGCAACGCATTCTAAAATGCCCACAAGTTGTAAACAGAATGTGCTGACATACCAGTCTATTAGAACGAAGACGTAAATTGCACCCTGAAATTTTAATGAGTAAGTGTTACATACAATATTGATAAAAGGTTTGATAAGGGTAGAGCAAAGCCAACATTGGTATGTGTGGAACATTTGGGGATTTTCACACAGAGCTGTTAAAGTAAGTAACAAAAAGCTCATAATAACATTTTCCAATTTAAAAAGATGATTAAAAGGTGTTCCCGCTAAAATGGCTTCCAACACTTTTCGCTTTCTATTTGATAATTTCTTCTACCCATCCAAATAATCAGGTTTGGTTATGCATGTTCGACCTTATGAAGATGATACTTATGTGTAGTGTGAAAAAAATTAAGAAATGTGTTTCTACTATCTCAAATGATTATAAAGTGTTCATCGGCAAATTTCGTTTTTTACAAGATTCGTGTTCCACATGAGATAATAAGGTTGAGTTGTCCAATATTCAACCCTCTGAAGATATACTTTATAATTTCTGATAATATTTTTTATAAAAAGAATACGAGCTGTTATAGCATGTTATAGGGTTGTTTTATTTGTTCACATTTTCATATAGTGTTAACCTGGATAATGCAAATACAGTCAATACTACATTCTCTTCCCACAGAGGCAGATCAAACCATTAATTGTTGATATAGCCTCTGTTCTATTACGCGGACTTTGTGAGACAGAATGGGAGATGCTTGATTGGAGGCAATCAAAGTTAGTTGTGCAATCAGCGACGCTGTTCTACAATCATCGTTTTGGCTACTGAATCATGGCAAAAGCATTGTGATATGAACCACCCTTTCCATGCGAGAAGCGGTGGCATTTGATAAAGAAATTCAAATGGATTGTGGTGCAATTCTTTCCGCCAGGGGGAAACTGCCGGAACCCACGTTGTAATAGAACAGAGGCTGTATCAATATTTCATGACTTGATGTGCCTCTGTGAGGAGAGAATGTCAATACTAGTTATTTACAAATCCTGCATTTGTCCATTCTCTCCCCACAGAGGCAGCTCAGTCATACCCGTGTTAGCCTCTGTTCTATTACGCCAAGATCCTGGGGTTCCGGCAGATTGCTATAGCGGCAAAAAGTTGTAACTTGAGATATCTCCCTTATTTGAAGCCAATGAAAACACCTTTTGGATATCCTCGACTTGGGGAATTCTCAACGGTCGCATAGTGACTTGCAAAGGCATCATGCCTTTATGTTTATTTTTTCATTAACAGTGTGAGAGGGAAAATATTTGAAAATCAGATATGTATAGGGTTTTTCATAAGAAACATACTGTTTTATAATTGTGTAAATTGTTATTTGCTTTATGATAAATTTTATTTTAATAATTTACCAAATAGAAACTCATGTGAAAGTAAAATGCGATGTTTTGTAGAAGGAAGAGTTATCTCCCCTGGATGTTAAATTTCAACGATAGCTTTGCAAAACCACACGTGAATAGCCGAGCTTTTGCGAATGACCACTTTTGAAACGGCGTCGCGTATTGCACAACTAACTTGGATTGCCTCCAATCAGATTTCTACTTTTCTATCCCATGTATTAGCTGTAATCGAACAGAGACTATCTCAGGTATGACTGAGCTGCCTCTGTGAGGAGAGAATGGCATTTGTCTTACCTGTGTTGCAAACACTAAACCAACCAGGAAGTACAGTGTACACGTGACGGCAGTGAGGATCATCCGTCGTCGATGTAGTTGTTTAGGAAACGTGTCCACCATGGCGGTGAGTATCGTCTCCAGCATAGCAAACTGAAAACATAATGAACAGATGCACAAAACAATCCTTTAAGGCAGATAGCTGAAGCACTACCTTGTTTAACTAAAAAATTGGTATGATGAGTACGCTCAAGTGAACAGTACAGATCTCCGAAGGAGCAAAAATTATTATTAAAATTCAATTAGTTATTTTCTTGAGATGGTCTTTTGACACAGGAATTAGAAAATAAGTATTAAAACAAGTTTAGATAACTTAGTATATAAAACCAAGGTATAAAGATAACAATACCACCTCCTCCCTACAATAGCCTTAAGGGCAGACAAGAACCACATTGTTAAAAGTTCCGCCAGACAGAAACCCTAGACGGAAGTGACTCTGATTGGCCAAAAAGCGAAATCAAAGCCTTGTCTATTTCAACAAAAGACCTCCCTAAAGAGATAGAATTTCAAATTTCCTCTGAGTCACATCTAGGCTTCTGTGTGGCGATATCAATACTGAGCCAATGCTCATGTTGAATTGATGTATCGTCGAGGGTTTTTGACCGAGGACGCAAATTAGCATCGCTGAACAATATGGCGGCTGTCCGTCCTTTAGCTTTTTGTATTGAGGGGGTATTGTTTTCTATGCTGTTTTTCATTTTACATATTGATTACTTTCAATTTCATTAGTCTTTAGAATATATATCATTACGCACCTCCGAATCCAACCTATAACCTATTGTATAGGGGATGATTATTGTTATCTATGTTGTTTGTCGTTTTTAATATTGATTACTTTCAATTTCATTAGTCTTTAGAATATATATCTTTACGCACCTCCGAATCCAACCTATAACCTATTGTATAGGGGAGGGTTATTGTTATCTATGTTGTTTGGCATTTTTAATATTGATTATTTTCAATTTCATTTGTCTTTAGAACACATCATTACGCACCTCCGAATCCAACCTATAACCTATTGTATAGGGGATGATTATTGTTATCTATGTTGTTTGCCTTTACATATTGATTATTTTCAATTTCATTTGTCTTTATCTATATCATTACGCACCTCCGAATCCAGACCAACAGTAAAAAGCATGATGAAGAACAAGACAGACCACAATTGCGGAAGTGGCAGTTGAGCAAGGGCTTCTGGGTAAGCTACGAATCCTAGACCAGGACCTGATAAAGAAGATTTTATATGACGTTGGTAATTGACAATATTAAGAAAGATGTATTTAATAATTGCCACCAGCAACGGTTTAAATACTAGTTTCCACTTCTTTTCATGTTATTCATTTCATGAATATCATTTCCTTTGCTGAAGAAATAACAAAAATAGCATAAGGTTGAAAACAACTTTAGAATTAAGACAATGTCGTGAAATTATCAATACAATGTGCGAAAATATACTATGAACTCTTTTGCAAATAAGGATTACAAAGTACAATACTTGTATTAAATCAACACACCTGCTCTGACTACCTCGGAGACAGGAACTCCTATGTTGTTGGCCATATAACCCAGGATTGAGAAGATGGCGAAGCCTGCGTAGAAACTCGTACCTTCACTGAGGAACGTTAGTATCACAGCGTCTCTGAAGAACATAGTAAAACATATGAATGCCAACACGTCAATCCCAACTCACTCACTATTAAATCAACTCATCTGCTCTGACTACCTCGGAGACAGCCGATGTTGTTGGCCATATATCCGAGAACTAAGAAGATTGCGAAGCCTGCGTAAAAACTCGTACCTTCACTGAGGAACGTTAGTATCAGATATCGGTTACTGGATGACATATCATTGACTTTTTTTTTTTTTTAACTTTTTATTTTTCAAAACTCCATACAGAAAAAGGACATGTAAGAATAACAGTTCCATACATAACAAACTTGTAACACGTATATACAAGTAATAATTTAACAACGTACACAAGATTTGATGTATGGACAATTAAATATTCAAAGTTCAATCTGACATTAGGTAGTAAAAACTGATCTAATAATTCAGACTAGATAATGACAAATTGACCAGAAATTCATAAAGCTGTCATATTTACAATTTATGTAGGCGTTAAATCGGTCAACAAAATATGCTGTTTTAATTTCCTCTTGTACATGTTTAAAGTTTGGGATTTTCTCCTGTTGTTTCATTTTAAATATATTGTATTTAACAATGGTTATCAGCAAATTCAGGACATAGTTTCGTTTTTCGGTATATCCTAAGATGATATTCTTTTTAGAAAATATGATATCGGTTCCTGTTTTTTCAAGTATCCATTCTTCCAATTTTTTCCATATAGTTTTTGTAAACTTACAATCATAAAATATATGTAGAATTGACTCGTTTTCTGTTTTGCAAAATGTGCATTTGTTTGATTCTTTGTATCTCATTTTTGTAAGAAGCTCATTTGTTGGAAGAAATCTATGCAATATACTATATTGGAGCCATGAATGTTTAGCACTATTGTAGGATTTAAATGTTAATCTTTCTATGGTTTCCCATGTATTTTCGTTAATAATTTCATTTAGATCTTTTTGCAATTTATCTCGGTATTTGAGAGTTTTTGTGCCTTTTCTGTTTATTAGTATGTCATATATATCTCTACAGCCTTTTGGGTCGCCAGTTATATTTTGTAAAAATAAGGTTAAAATTGGCAGTGGTATTTTCTTTTCAATATGAACGTTTATTGACTTGCAGTTATATTTTATAGCTTCTATTATCCCTTGGTAATCAAGGAAATTTGTCTTGCAACCAAACGTATTTCTTAATTGTTCCAGGGATAGGAAATTACCATGGCTATCAATGATGTCGTTTATGTAAGTGATCCCTTTACAGGAGTAATGTTTATAATTGATAGGTCTTCCACCTATCTTGATATTTTCATTTTGCCAAATGGGTTGCGATAAGACATCGTCGGCGTTTTTAGCGTTTTGACCTTTTTTGTTAATAAATTTGCCCCACGATGTTAATGTGTCTCTCCAAAAGTGATTTGTTCGGGTTGTTATTACAGATTCGGTTATGTGTGTTTCAAATGTTTGTATAAGGCTGTCTATATTACTTTTAATGCTTGTTTGTAGCAGTGTCTTTATTTTTGAATCAGAGTTGTTTAATTTTTTCATCCAAGAATTTTTTTGTGATTGAATGAGACTTCTTATATCTGGAAGCCTTATTCCGCCTTGTTCATAGTTGTTAGTAATAGTGTCACGATTAACTTTGTCGGGTTTGTTTTTCCATATAAACTTGTAGCAGAGTTGTTCAATTTCTCTTATCATTTGATCGCTTGGGTTTGGTAAAGTTGCAAATAAATGGTTAATTTGTGGTAAAAGTAAGCTTTTAAGAATGGTATTGCGACCTAGTGGAGTTATGTCTCTAGCCATCCATTGGTTCATAGATATCTTAAAGGTTTTAAGTTTATCTTTATAGTTGCGTTCTACCATTTCTGCTACATTGTGGGTAAATATGATTCCGAGTAGTGTAAAGGTGTCATTCTTCCAGTCTAAATTCCAGTTTCGACAAAGTTTTCTTTTTGAGTTTTTCGCAGCGCCTATCCATAATACCTGTGGTTTTTTTCACATTTATTTTTAATCCTGAAAATGAGGCATAGTGTTTCAGTGTTTCTAAAGTCGCCTTTAAGCATTTTTCAGTACCATCTAAGATAAGTGAGGTATCATCAGCGTATTGAGAAATAAGATATTCAGTATCTCCAATGGTTATACCTTTAATCTTTGGATTAGTTCTTATCATGATTGCCAGGACTTCAGCGCATAATAGAAATATATATGGAGATATAGGATCTCCTTGTCTACATCCTCTGGATATGTCAAAATAATTTGAGAGGAAACCGTTTACTACAACACATGATTGAATGTTATATAAAAACGTGTTTATCCATCTCGTAATAGATGACCCAAAATTGAAAAATTCCAGAACCTTTTGAATGAAGTTCCAGTCAACGGAATCGAATGCTTTCTCAAAGTCAATAAGAAGTAGAATGCCTGGAATTTGCATAGAATCTGTATAGTCAATGATATCATATATTAAGCGAGTACATTCTCCAATATATCTTTTGGACATAAATCCTTTTTGGTCTTCGTTTATTACAGAAGGTAGGACAGCTTTTATCCTATTTGCTATAGTTGATGATCCAATTTTATATGTAACGTTGAGCAACGAAATCATTGACCTTATTAAACGAGTTTATGATTAAGTATGAACAGAGCGAAAGCGAGAATTAAATGTATGGCAAGTATCTGCTTTCTCATTGAAGTATAGGGTTTGTGGGGTCGTCAACTGGGCATATATAGTTATTTGATTCTCATGCGCTCTGCATGAACGTATTTATTGCTTGTTCTGACAAAGGGATATATATTCTTAAAGCAGCAAGTTTTGGAGAATAAACGATATTTCGCAGTCGACCGGACGAGTTTAACTGTCTTATTGCCTAAGAAGAGTTAAAATAATATTGACATGGTTTCAGATATTGAAACTGGATTAAATACCTGGATCGAAGTTACGTCCTCCTGTGCATTTCATGGATCCTTGGATGTATCAGATGGGATCACACATTACCCTATAATCGTTATAATCATGGTTGAAGATACTGTAATTTGATGCTTCATCCTTAGATCTAATCTCCGCCAATACTCTTGTGTTTGTCGTCTTGAAAGATCAGGTTTACATATTCTCTCCTCACGGAGGCAGATCAAGTCATGAAATGTTGATACAGCCTCTGTTCTATTACGCCGAGTTTGTGGGATAGAATTGGAGACGCCTGATTGGAGGCAATCAAAGTTACTTGTGCAATCAGCGACGCTGTTCTTAAATCAGCATTTTGGCTACTAAGTGATGGCAAAGGCATTGTGATATGAACCACCCTTTCCATGCGAGAAGCGTTGTCATTTGATAAAGAAATTCAAATGAATTGTGGTGCAAATTTTTTTGCGGAACCCAGGGATTTCGGCGTAATATAACAGAGGCTGTATCAGCATTTCTCGACTTGATCTGCCTCTGTGGGGAGAGCATGGGTTTATATGATATCCATGAATACCTGTAGCAGTTGTTGGAGAACTTGTTGTAGCTGGCCATGGTGTGAAGTCCACCCCACGTGACTCCCAGAGAGTAGAACATTTGTAGCATCGCTTCCAACCACACCTGTAGCAGAGAAAACGTCACTGTCAGTACTTACCTGTCATTTAGTTCAGATTCCAAACACGGAATTGAGCTGTCGTGACCAAATGACATACTTAAACGTCGCAGCACCAGAAAAGTTTCACTTCTTTTGTCTTTAAAGCTATTGAAATAATATGATCTATACGTTCTAGGTCACTAATGTAATTTCCAGGAACACTGTAAAAGTGAGCTGTTATTAAAGGACAATTTAATTTGATAAGTTAAATCTTTTATATCTTTGTTTGATATTGTGTTGGTTTCATATACTGCTCCAAATGATCTTAATCAATAAAATAAGCCATCATGTAATAATGTATTTCTAATTTCACTTATCCAATATTATTTTATTCAACATTTTCGTTGATGCTTTCGTAAAGGTGTAAAGCTTTTTTGAATTAATTTCAAATAGAATTTGAAGTAAAAATCACTCGAAAAACGTATTCAGCTTGAAGTAGAGAAGCAGGACCTATACACTACAATTGAAATTGATATATCTATGTACCAACAGCGTTTTCAACTTCTTGGTAAGAAAGAATACTACAATAAAGTAAACGGCTCTTAACATAAGGTTTTCTAAATATGTGTGTGGATATCACCAACCTGGGCTTCTGCAAGTCTGTTGAAGTCTGGTTTGATATAGTAGATAATTCCCTCCCGAGCTCCCTCCAGGGTCACAGCGCGGATCAGAATACACGTGATGAGTAGGTAGGGCAGGGTAGCAGTCACGTACACGACCTGTTGGGAGTTTTATAAAAAAAAAATTATATGAAGAGGAATGAACGTGTCATGGCAGCAAACTGGGTAAGGTTGGCCAGGGTATTTCAAGAACAAGACATGTGGGGATTGTGCAAGAATTAACATAAAGGGAAGACTACCGCAACGCACATCAGTTGATATGGGCAATTACATTATTTGCGAGGTTGTTCAGTCAACATCGGTGTTGTTTTTAAAAGGGCCTCCGAAACGGAGTCAAAAGGTTTTGCTGAATCTTTTTTATCGATACACTCTACGTATATACTATCATTTGATATGCGAAGTTGCATAAACTGTTAAAAAGAGAAATATGTGTATGCCCTTCCTATATATCAAATATTCATAGGGATCATTCTTTATGAAAATCATTATAGTTTTCCTCAAAGATAACCGTCCGATATTCTCTTCATAGCGGTTAATCAAGTCATGAATTCCAACGCAAACATCTGTCATAATACGAGCCTGGATGCAATAAAAATAGTTGTATGTAGAGTGTAATCCTGGTAAAAACTTTTGTCATATCCGTATGATCGGCAAAATCTATTCCCGCAAACTGCACATTGCACTTCACCGAACACTGTCATGTAATTCAAATTGGATTCTGTGACAATCCAGCTATCTACACAAAAGCTATTTTTTGGGCTGAATTTGTACATAAAATTAGTGTTGATATTTGTTGACGTTAGGTGAATGCACCGAAAGCTCAAGAAGCGCTTATATTACAACAAGGGCAAGCACAGAGTTGATATTCACATCTCCAGGTGTATCGGAGTGTAGCCTTATTTATTACACCCGGCCCAGGACTGACCTTGCCTACAGACTTGACGCCCTTGATGTAATTCAAATTGGATTCTGTGACAATCGAGCTATCTACCCGAACTCATTTTTCTTTGGCTAAATGTGTGTAAAAGAATAGTGTTGACATTGTGTGATGCTAGGTAAATGCACCGAAAGCTCGAGAGGTGTTTGTATTACAACAAAGGCAGGCACAGGGTTTGCACAGAGTTAAAGATGCACCTCTCCATGTATAATGGAGTGTAGCCTCACATATTGTACAAGATTCAGAACTGACCTTTCCTACAGACTTGACGCCCTTGATGAGACAGAGGAAGATGAAGACCCATGCTGCAAAGAGGGACGCCACGAGATGCCATTGTATCTCCCCCATATCGTCCAGACCCGGAGATACCCGAAGTGTGTTGAATCTAGCAGGAATGGATATTCAGAAAAGAGCACTTTAAATCAAATATCAAGGATCATTCAAGAGGTTTCATTATTGTCATACCATGTTCAATATTAAGATATTTCCATCTTACAAACATCATCATCTAACTTATCTGTATAAGATAACTGAGACAAAGCATTGCTAATACTTAAATAATAGGCGATGAATCAATGTCAATAATGGGAATGACCACATTTCAGAACTCCCTGCTTAGCAGTGTAGGAGACAATAGAAAAAATAGCATAGCTAAATATTAAACAATCCTCCTTAATCAAACCAAATGCAACGAATTGCTTACGGTGGTTATTATAAGGAGAATCCATGAAACCGAGGATATGGTAAGGTTGTTGACCCTGACAGGAAAGAAACGCGTGAGGATGCTGTCAGGTTCTATAACCTTACAATATCGGAGGTCAAATGGTTTCTCTATATCCTACAGTTGTTTCTTGACATGTTGTTGTTCGAGATGCATGAAGCAAATTATCACAATCCCCTTACTTTTTCATCCCAGGTCATTTAACTGGCCTGTTACATAGATAGCTTTGCCCTAATAAATAGCACAGCATGGATGTATCCATGTGGAAAAAAACAAGCTGACGTAGCAGAATGAAGCAGAACAAATAAGACGAAGTCACAAAACACGAAGTTATGTTAAATGTAAGCACACATCGAAAATATAAAAAAAAATTATGTTCTGCACTTAAAACCACTAGGACTTTTCATCATCCGAATTTGATTTGAATAAGCAACTAGTTAATTGACTTATCCTGGGCACCTTTTAAAACATTTTCACAACAGCCTTCGGTGAAATTGGCTTGTTCCTATATCATAGTTTCGATTTCTCAGCCTCTGTTTTTGTCATTCGTTTACCAAAGAGGTAGATCAAGTCATAAAATATTGATCCAACTTTTGCTGAATTAGTCGAATGTGTGGCTTATTGAGAAAGAAGCTTGATTTGAGGCAAGCAAAGTTAGTTATGCAATCAGCAACGCTGTTCAAAAGTCCCGTTTAGGCTAGTGAATAGGGGTCAATGACCAAATACCCTTCCCATGCTAGTGTTTTTATTAGTTGAACTTTTATAATGGTTTGTGATGCAAAGTTCTGCCCCTTTAAAACTACTAAAAACCTTGAATTGTTCTTATTCAAACAGAGGTTTGATCACCCCTTTGATGACTTCATCTACCTCTTAGAATCGTGTTTAGTAGGTTGAACCATTTGCGCTTTTCTACACATTTTAGCAGACCGATAACCACTTACTGCCAAAACTCTTCCACAGCCGATCGGGTTTCGTTGGATACCATAAAAGTTCCATTGTCATATTTATTTAAATAGCTGTAGGAAACATTTGGATATATGGTCATATTGTTAGTCATCAAAACCCCTGTTCCATCGAGAGTGCTGTTCCCTGAATGGCTGAACGACTGGAAGGAGGAACAGATGGGTGTATTCCACCAGTTGTCGCACGTGACCCAGGGGAGTGTTTTAGCGAATGACATCACGAGGTAGTAGAGGACCCAGGCGATGATCAGGTTAAAGTAAAAGGCACAAATGAAGGAGGCGATGTTCATGCAATAACCTAAACCTGAAAGCATATATAATAGATTGAGTTGTCTTAAAACAGTTGTGAATTATTGTCTAGAAGAGTTGTACAAGAATTAAGTAACAACATATTCACTGTACAAGGAAACCATTATACAGAGGACCTAGATGTACAAGGAAACAGTTAGACGGAGGACCTCACTAAACAAGGAAACGATATACAGAGGACCTTCACTAAACAAGGAAACCGTTATACAGAGGACCTCACTGAACAAGGAAACGATATACAGAAGACCTCACTAAACAAGGAAACCGTTATATACAGAGGAACTTCACTGAACAAGGAAACCGTTATACAGAGGACCCCACTGAACAAGGAAACGATATACAGAGGACCTCATTGAACAAGGAAACGATATACAGAGGACCTTCACTATACAGGGAAACCGTTATACAGCGGATCACCCATAGCTTGTAGTATAGATGATTAATGCTATACAAGCAGAGCTAAAATAGAGGAACCATTCTTTACAGTCACAGATTACAGTTACAGATGACATACACTGCAAACTTATACCTATTATGATCCATACTGTACCCGTCCTGCACTCGTACTGTTAACCGTTCACCCTATTTTGACCTCTACTGTACTATAGTACCTACCTTTAAACAAAGGACAGATGCTCCATACGTGCAACGCTCCCTTTCCAGAGAACTGACCGAGAGATATTTCCATGAAGAATAGCGGAAGTCCGACAGTGCACAGGAAGAAGAAATACGGGATGAGGAAAGCACCTGAAAGATAACAAATGTCAAATACTAATGAAGGGATATGTTTAACCTCATCATCGGCTATCTGATGATCAACACAATATCACCACCGGAATTCGTCATGAAGAAAATCTGTTTTACCTAAATTACCCATCCTTGACTTAAGTAAGTTAACATAACTGCTGCTTTGTTTGACCTGCAAGCCTCTCAACAGACATAAAACAACACCGTCTCGTATTGAGGCTATTGTAATTAGCTCAAAGCTTGCACTTTCTAGTTCTCTGTCTTGCAGGTGGCAAGATTTTCTTTGAAATGTACAATGTACGGTTACATACATACGGTAACATACCAGAAATGAAATCTACCAAAGATACAAATACAAGTTTGTTTAAGCATGTTCATGCCAAACCCTTTATAACGGCACACATGGGGTTAATTTTGGTACAAACTGTCCTGATGAAATTCACAAGGAAGACATTTGAAGTGAATCAGGATAATTTGCTCTGAAAAACGAGGATGTATGAATTTTAGCATATTAACGTGCAACATCTCAATAAAAAGAAATCGTGTGAACACAAAATTTAAAGTATAAGTATGCCTTACAACAGTACCAAGATGAATAAGAAATATGTCCTTCCCAATCGATGGCAACTGTTCATTTCATTCAAGAATTTAAAAACGAAAAGGTACAGTTGATTTGTAAGTAAATGTTACATGATCAAAGTTGCACCTCGGAGCATAGAAATAGCAATGGATTATCCATTGACGAAAGAATTTTGAAAGTGGTATGTTCATGTTAAGATGAGTGATTATTATAATCTGTTATGTAGTAAATGACAAAGATTACGATTACTTCTACTATAAAGTCATGCATTGACCGAGACAAAATTTATTCGCAGTCATAGATTACGAAAATCATCTTTTTCCTTTAATGCATGGTTCATTTTTAATACACTTCTCAGGCATTCCTCGTATATATTACATAATTTTAAACGGATGAGATCTCTTAAGATAAAGCTGGTAAGGATATTTACTCGAATGAATCAGGCATCATGTTCCAATAACGTCCCAGATTTTATCAGCTGTTTTGTGATTATACTTAACAACTTATCCGTGACATTTTTTATTTATATATTCCGAGTATGGGGTCTCTTAGACAGCAGAGAAAAGAACCGCTTGGCTATTATCATGGTAATCCTGTTTTTGAAAAAAAGTAAAAAAAGGGAAGGTGGGTTTAGAATGCGGTGGTCACGGTGCTGATAACAACTCTCGTTAGTTATATATGTATGAAGAGGACAAAGACGCCATGTAGCTTATAGATATAGCTTGTAGATTTTGTTGAGGAATGCTATTCGTGCTTTATAAAAAGAATGAAGAACTCGTTGGTAGCTTGTATGTTGAGAAAACGAGTTACTACGTAGCATCTAGTTAGACTTATAACAGTGTAGTTAAAGGGGCAGTATAATTCTTAAAGGGGCAGTAGCACGTTTTTTGATAATTTTATATTTTTAATATTTCACTGATAATTGTATGTTATTTCTAAATGTAAAATATTGACAGTGTCATCAATCTCATTACACAAGCAAATCATTCATAGTCAGAGGACAAAGTATGAAGATTCACATAAAATCCATTGGCGGCCATTTTTTGTGAACACCTTTAATTCTTTTTGTGTAAGAAAAATGAATTGCATTACTAAACTTTATGTTATAAATTTGAATTTTTACTGCTCAATATAGTTTCGATACATTGTCTTTCAATTGGAACCATTTATTTTAATTTTCCTGACATCACCTTATATTCGCCCTAAAAACGTGCTACTGCCCCTTTAAAGCTAAATATCCGTTATAGTTGGGGGGAAACTGCATGGTAAATGTGACTTATTATTACTCAAATTATGTTTATAGCGTTTTCGTTTTCGTAATTTGGAGCACGTCGGGGTTTAATTTACATAGAGTTAAAGGGGCAGTGGCACGTTTTTAGAGGGAATATAAGGTGATGTCAGGAAAATGAAAATAAATGGAATAACTGAATTTAAAATAAATGAAGCAGAAATAAATCAAATATATAATGTTAAGTTCAGCCATGCGATTCCTTATTCTTACACAAAATGATTAAAGGTGTTCACACAAAAATGGCTGCCTATGGATTTTATGGGAATCTTTATCTTTTTGTTCTCTGACTATGGATGATTGGTTTGTGGAATGAGGTTTTTTACCCTATCAAAATGATACATTTAGCATAAGTGTAAAATTTTCAGTGTCAAATTAAAAAAAAGTAATTTTGTCCCTTTAAGCATTGCGTTGCCGATGTATGCCTTTGTTTACCTAATGTTAAAATAAATATCAACAAACTGCCAAATATTAGCCTCTGAAAGCTTTTCGTTACAACACTTATAAAACTCATTAAAATTGAATAAAGCGATCCAATTTATAATGAAAGAATTGTAAAAGCATTCACGACAAACATGAGCATAGGTTAAGCTTCTATATAATTGGCAACCATGAGCATTCTGTACATAATTATGTAAGGTTAACTATGAGATCAACACTGTGTAACTGAAAATCAGTGCCCTATAACGTAATTATTAAAGCTGAATGTTACAGGTCGCTGATTTTCAAACACTAATTTTTTCTTCTACCTTAACAACGTTTAAACTTGAATAGATCATTGAGGGTTGACAAGACCTTGCCCTGCCGTTTTACGATCTTATTATATTGTTAAATAGTTTATATAATCTCCTCTAGAATTACGCTACGTGTAGTAATTCTGGGGTTAAACCGAACATTTCCGAATGCATTAAAGAGAAACTACCCATGTGGTAGACGTTGTGATTTAAGCTGCCAGCGTTTGCACTCAATCATATTCAGCAACTATTTCAAACTTGACATCGATATGATAAAATCGATACCAAAATGCTTTAAACGATTGTTTTCTGCACTACTACTACTACTACTACTGCTGCTGCTGCTGCTACTACTACTGCTGCTGCTACTACTACTGCTGCTGCTGCTGCTACTACTGCTACTACTACTACTACTGCTGCTACTACTACTGCTCCTGCTACTACTACTGCTACTTTTTTCTGCACTACTACTACTACTACTACTACTACTACTACTACTACTACTACTACTGCTGCTGCTGCTACTACTACTGCTGCTGCTGCTGCTACTACCACTACTGCTGCTGCTGCTGCTGCTGCTACTACTGCTACTACTACTACTACTGCTGCTACTACTACTGCTCCTACTACTACTACTACTACTACTACTACTACTACTACTGCTACTGCAACTGCTCGTGCTACTGCTGCTTCTAATACTACTCCTGCTGCTGCTACTGCTACTGCTACTACTACTACTACAACAACTACTACTACTACTACTTATTTGCATAGCGTCAATATCCACCTAACAGAGCGCTGCTCCAAGGCGTTTTTGGTTTTTTTCCTCGATCATAGGATATCAGTCTTCATGACACGAGGAAAACTGCTGACGGACATTGACATGATATAATATATATATAATAATAATAATAACATTTTAAAGTCTAATATCCAGTGCAAGCACTGCTCATTGGCTGTACATTATTACCCTGTAGGAACTGTACTTTCAAAGCCGCTACTAAGCGCTCCGCGCTACCACATAGGTCCGTACTTCCCGTATTCAGGTACCCAATTGTACAGCTGGGTAGACTGAGTGCAATGTGGATAAAGTGCCTTGCCCAAGGACACAACACAGTGTAAAGTCCAGGTCACAAATATTTGGTGTCTCCACCTGGATTCGATAACACCATCTAATCATTTGAGATGAGAAAATGGATTCGCGAAGGGTTAGTTAGTTTAACCCTTTTCCAGCCACGCTTTTTTCTTAGCTATGTCGACCAAGCCGGGCCTTATTGGGCCGGTCAGTTTTTTCTTTTTCTCTAAAAAAAATATGATCAAATATTTGCATTTTGGATTACGCTATGTATCGTGCTAGTTGAGTTGTAATCTTGTGATTGGGGATGTCTTGATTTATATCGTAGAATGCGAAACAAATATTTACTGTAGCTGCATCCAAAAGGTTTGTCCACATATTTGCCCTTAAAGTGCAAATAACCTGTAATTTATATATTTTTTGTACATTAATTGAATAACCTATGTTCAATGACAAACCATCCACTTCGGCACATGTTTATGATAAGTACTGCCTAATTACACACGGGAGAATCGGGTCAGTAAAACAGGTATTCTCATTTTGGCAACAAGAAAATGAAGGGATACAATTTTGAATTTAACTTAACAGGTTTCAAGCTACATGCGAGGAAACAACAGCGTTTATTAAAGCATATTCTTGTCAATATGTGTTGTAAAGGTTATAAGGTTGTAAATTTAATTTTCTCTTTTTGAATACTCTTCAAATATGTTTCTCGAGGAATATCAGAAACCTGATAGCTGCACGTCATATAGTCTAGGATTTATTTTAGGGCCAAGTGCGTTTCGGGCCTAAAAGGCCCACTTGGTTTGATAAGGGTTAAGAGGGCTCATTCAGGTTTGATAATCATTGTCTTTAAGTCGGTTACATTTATTTTCGGTTTGGCGCGAAATTTTTTGTCATCATCATGGACACAAATATACTTTTGGTTTAGAACTGCCGATTTTAATAAAAACATTGTCATGCAAATCTCTAAAGCCATTCTCTCCCCACAGTCTCAGAGGAACAAAATCCATTTGAATTTCTTTATCAAATGACAACGCTTCTCGCATGGAAAGGGTGGTTCATATAAAATTATCTTTGCAATGATTCAATAGCAAACAATGATACTTAAGATCAGCATCGCTGATTGCACACCCAACCTTGATTGCCTCCAATCAGGCATCTCCCATTCTATACCCCTAAGTCGGCGTAATAGAACTGTATCAACATTTAATGACTTGATCTGCCTCTGTGGGGAGAGAATGCTAGAAAGCATAAAAAAGAAAGTAAGTAAAAGGTAGATGTATTCTCTCACCTCCTCCATTTCTGTTACAAAAGTAAGGAAACCTCCACAAGTTACCCAGCCCCACAGACAACCCAACCATAGCCAGGAAGAAATCCTTCTGATTCGACCATGTCCCGTGATCCTCGTTTTCATCATTCTTGTCTTCATCAACGTCTTTATCAACGTTCTTTAACGTCAAAGTAAGCTCGTCGGCAGACCCCTTCTCTTCAGCCATGATGAAGTTTCACTGTTAGTCGGAGTCCGGTCAAATAAAGGGCAGAATCGACCCCTACCAGCGTAACTCGTTCATGCAAGGCACGAGGACACGGTCTGAAGGCTAGCCTCAAAAGCCCTTCTTGAGCAACATGTCTTGTCTGTATAACCTAACATTCTCGGCCATACAGTACTTATTATACCCCCACCTTACAGCGTTAGCGGGGGTGTATAGCGCTCAGTCTGTCCCTCCGTCTGACCGTCTGTTTACAAAAGTTTGTCCGGAGCATATCTCCTAAACTATACATGCTAGCTTCACCAAACTTCACACACTTATCAACCATGATCCCTAGATGTGCCTTTTGAGGGTTAGATCAACACATTATTTATAATTTTTGCGGTTTTTTTATGGAAACATGACTAAAACAGTGACTCTATGACCAAGTCCTTTGTCCGGAGCATATCTCCTAAACTATACATGCTAGCTTCACCTAACTTCATACACTTATCAACCATGATCTCTAGTTGTGCCTTTTGAGGGTTAGACCAATACATTATTTATAATTTTTGCGGTTTTCATGGAAACATGACTAAAACAGTGATTCTATGACCAAGTCCTTTGTCCGGAGCATATCTCCTAAACTATACATGCTAGCTTCACCTAACTTCATACACTTATCAACCATGATCTCTAGTTGTGCCTTTTGAGGGTTAGACCAACAAATTATTTGTATTGTTTGCACTTTCCATGGATATATGACTAAAAAGTGATTCTATGATAAATTACTTTGTCCAGAACATATTTCCTGAAATATACATCTCAGTTTCACAAAATTTGCTACATATGTCAATCGTGATTGCTGGATGTGCCTTGTGAGAGTTAAACGATATATTAAATTTTGTCTGTGGTTTCTTTGGGGAAAATGACTTACAAAGTGACTCAACAAAAATATTGTCAGTACATCTCGTAGAATATTCATGATAACTACCTCAAATTTGAAACAAAGATCAAATATTATCCCTAGATATACCCCTTTAATTTTAAAACCTACTAATGAATGAAGTATTGGAGTTTCAGTGGAAAGAAGACTTACACAATGACTTACTGTTATTCCAACTATCATACAACTTTAACCAATATTAATCAATTTACTATTTGAAATTCTGTTAACAAAGTGGGGAGCGGGGGTATGTGAGCTCTGCTCGCGTCTTCACTTGTATTCATTGGCATTTCGCGTCAGCAGCATTCGTTATTCAAGATTAATTCGTCAACATTGCTCAATGATGGCATTATGTTACTGCGGCATTATTTTAAGGTAACAATAACCATTTAATGTGTTATATTTTGAACAGGTTTACTAGGTATTCCCCATAAAGACTGATTAAAAGATTAAAATTCATTTTCCGTAAGTATTATATTCTCAAATAATTGTTTTTGTTTGATAACTGAAAATCTCATTGGCTTTTACGGCCTCTTTACATTTTTCATTTTTCGGAGCTAAATTTAAATGGAAATATATTGTTTTGCAAACCAATATGAGCTGAATGGTGAATTGACAAGTGCCAAAAACGTAAGTTAAGTTTTCGATTTACAACGCTATAGCATTCTAAACGACCCGATTTTTTTTCAAAATATATGTAATTTTTTCATTACGAATTTTTCTCACTTTTACCACTTTAATACTCAGCGAAATCAGGTCTCAAATGTATATGAGACGACCCAGCATTAGCATCACGTATGAAAACGTTGTCAATTTTGTAACATTGTTTCTCTTCTGATATTATGAATTATCACCGAAACGATATTTCAGTCTTGTCAAAATGTTCATTCAAAACAATTTTAACCATGGCACATTATAAGTTAATTATGCATGGACATATTTCCGTTTTAATTAAAAGTTGCCTCAGACTATAGTGTTCCTACTCCTAGCACGATTAACCCTGTTCCTTGTTCTTACTTAAATTATCAAGAATCGAGGAAAAAACTGCTGACGGACACTTTATGGTAACACCGTCATTTGAGATGAGAAAATGTTAGAAAAAGTTTGCTTAAATGGGCAGTAGCACGTTTTTAGGGGGAATATGTTGTGATGTCAGGAAAATGGAAATACATGGTTCCAAATGAAAGACAATGTATTTAAACTAAATGGAGCAGTAATAATTCAAATATATAACGTAAGGTTCAGCCATGCGATTCCTTTTTCTTACAAAAATGAATTAAAGGTGTTCACAAAAAAATGGCCGCCAATGGATTTTATGTGAATCCTCATTCTTTGTCCTCTGACTATGGGTGATTGGCTTGTGTAATGTGATTGTTGACACTGTCAATATAATACATTAGGCATTCACTTACAATTATAAGTGCAATCTTTAAAATATAAAATTATCAAAAAACGTGCTACTGCCCCTTTAACCCTTATCCACCCAACACTTTTTATACCTATGTTGGCCTTTATAAGCCCGGCCAGGGCTATTTCTTTTTCTATTTGATCACATAACAATTTTGGATTACGTTATATATGTAGCGCTTTTAATGAGATCCTGTGATTGGGGCTGTTTTGCTTTATCTCGTAGAATGAGAAACAAAACAGCTGCATCCAAAAGGTGTGTCCACATACACTCAGGGACAAAAGAAACGATACCATATAAAATGCATGATAGCTTTAGCTACAAGTGATATTTACGGCTGAAACAGGGTTACAGTAGAACTCGGATATAACGAACTCCAAGGGACCAAAATATTTAGTTCGCTATATCCGATGTTGGCTATACACATATAAATTAATTGGTATTATATAGGGACGGGACTTGAAAATTGTTTCGCTATATCCGATTGTTCGCTATATCCGCTTTCTACTGTAATTCATGTCTTGATGTTTGCAAGTGTGAGTACTTCTTCACAATTGATGTGCCTAAGGGTTCGTAGTCGCATATCATTTACAACACGACTTTCTTTGTACTCTTTTGAAAAGATGGTATCGTTTCTTTGCCCCTGAGTGTACTTGCCCTTATCAATGCAAATAACCTGTAATTTTGATTTATTTTGTACATTAATTGCATAACCTATGTTCAATGACAAACCATACACTTTGGCACATGCTTATGATAAGGACTGTCATACTCCACACGGGTGAATCAGGTCAGTAAAACAAGTATTTTAATTTTGGCAACAAGGAAAAAGGGTAAAATTGTGACTTTGATAAAATAAAAATAATAATAATGTGCATACTTATATTGCGCCTTTTCCACGTCCTAAGACATGCTCAAAGCGATACATTATTACCCCGAAAGAGTGTACTTTCACAGCTGCTACTTAGCGCTAATCCCGACCAGGGCCAGTACATCCAATTTTCAGGTAGCCATTTTAACAGCTGGGTGGACTGAGTGCAATGTGGATGAAGTGCCTTGCCCAGGGACTTTAACTTAACATGTTCCAAGATAAATGTAAAGAACTACAGCGATTTTAAAAGCAAATACTTGCCAATATGTGTTATGTTGATCGTACATTTTATAGAAAAGAACATTAAAAATATAAAAAAATTAAATGATTACCCTATTGTGCCTTCACTAAACTGTCGAACAGTCAACATTGTTTGATTTCACCATACTGCAATGCATCAAATACGTTATGATAAAGTGATATTTGCATTTACTGAGATAAGCAATAAGAATTATATCAAAGTTTCGAGGTGCATTTGCACAGAAGACTGTACCTGAAACCTGTGAAGAATGACATATTTGTAGCTATACAGACTACTGTATCAGTATCCAGAAACTAACAGCTTTGAACCATACAAAGGCGTGCTTTGTGAACTTTAAAGGCAGGCAGGCAGTATGACCCGGCAACAATGACAGGACCCTGCTTGCAAAAAAAACATGTACACAGTTAAGATCCGCAGCAACCAGTAGATTAAGTCCAGATTTCTTCAACAATACCAAAAGTGTCATACTCTTTAAAGGGGCAGTAGCACGTTTTTAGGGGGAATATAAGGTGATGTCAGGAAAATGAAAATAAATGGTTCCAATCTTTAGACAATGTATAAAAACTAAATGGAGCAGTAATAAATCAAATATACATTGTAAAGTTAAGCCATGCGATTCCTTTTCATACACAAAATGAATTAAAGGTTTTCACACAAAAATGGCTGCCAATGGATTTAATGTGAATCCTCATACTTTGTTCTCTGACTACGGATGATTGGTTTGTGTTATGAGATTTATGATACTATCAAAGTAATGCATTTAGCAATAACTTATAGTTATCAGTGAAAAATTTAAAATATAAAATTGTCAAAAAACGTGCTACTGCCCCTTTAAGACAACTCTGGAAATGTAACATTTGTTTCAAAGTATAAATTTTTCCTTTCCTATCAGTGTGGTATGAATGTATATAGAGATCATTAAACTCCTCCCCAACTCGACCCGCCTAAAATTTCCTTTTAACAAAAGGATATACAACAGAACACGGATATAGCGAACTCGGATATAGCGAACCAATTTTCAAGCCCCGTCCCTATATAATATCATATAAATTATATGTGTATAGCGAACACCGGATATAGCGAACTAAATTCTTTGGTCCCTTGGAGTTCGTTATATCCGAGTTCTACTGTATATCTAAAAAAGCTTGTAAGCTAAAGCTAAAAACGATAACTAAATGTCTTTTTTCTTCACTTTTCTAGACTCAAACGCTTAGACTGGACGTGCAACATGTTTCGTTTCTTTCGCTCCAGAGTGAGAATAAGTCCAAGAATAAATATGTTTGAAAACATCAATGAGCTTGCATTATATGTATAATCAATACATAGTATTTAGATTGGGGCTTAAAGGGGCAGTAGCAAGTTTTTAGGGGGAATATAAGGTGATGTCAGGAAAATGAAAATAAATGGTTCCAATCTTTAGACAATGTATAAAAACTAAGTGGAGCAGTAATAAATCAAATATACAATGTAAAGTTAAGCCATGCGATTCCTTTTCTTACACAAAATGAATTAAAGGTGTTCACACAAAAATGGCTGCCAATGGATTTTATGTGAATCCTCATACTTTGTTCTCTGACTACGGATGATTGGTTTGTGTTATGAGATTTATGATACTATCAAAGTAATACATTTAGCATTAACTTATAGTTATCAGTGAAAAATTGAAAATATATAATTGTCAAAAAACGTGCTACTGCCCCTTTAAAGGTTGTTAATTTTATTTTATTTTTTGGTTGAATACTTCTCAAATATTTTTCTTGAAAAATTGATTACCTGCCTATCTTGATTAACTTGAAGACAACCTGATACCTGTACATCATATAGTTTTTGATTTATTTTAGGGCAAAGTGCATTTTGGACCTAAAATTCCCGCTTGGTTGGATAATAGTTAAAGGGTTTAGAACTGCCACTTTAATAAAACATTGTCCTGGTAAACGTAACAGCCATTTTCAGTTTAACTAAATCCCTAAATCTCGTGCTGCTACTTCTAGAAAGAAATCAAGAATGTATGTAAAAGGTAAATGTATTCTCTCACCTCCTCCATTTCTGTTACAAAAGTAAGGAAACCTCCACAAGTTCCCAAGCCCCACAGACAACCCCACCATAGAAAGAAAGTATTCCTTCTGACTCGACCATGTCCCGTGATCCTCGTTTTCATCATTCCTGTCTTCATCAACGTCTTTATCAACGTTCTTTAATGTCAAACTAAGCTCGTCAGCAGACCCCTTCTCTTCAGCCATGATGAAGGGCAGTATAGACCTAAAGCGTAACTTGTAACGGTCTGATGCCTAGCCTCAAAAGCCGTTCTTGTTCTTGGTACAACATGAACGTTTCAACATGTCTTGTCTGTATAAGCTAACATTCTCGGCCATACAGTACTTAACAATTCATTGACGTTTCGTCAGCAGCATTTGTTATTCAAGACTAATTCGTCAACATTGCTCAATGATGGCATTATGTTACTGCGGCAACAAGGTAGCGCAACGCGGAACGGGGGATTATGAATTCAGCGGCGTCTGTCCGTACGTCCGGATTCTTGTTAACGCGATATCTATTGAACTGGACCAAATGCCTTCAAATTTAGTCACAGCCTACATTGGGGGATTACGCAGACACCAGTCACTTTGAGTGACCTTGACATTATTTTCAAGTTCACCACGGCACTTTGGCCACTATTGTAACTCTTGATAACATGATATCTAATAAACCGTTGGACCAAATGTCTTCAAATTTGGTCACAGCCTACATTGGGAGATTACGCAGACACCAGTCATGTTGGGTGACCTTGACTTTATTATCAAGGTCACCACGGCACTTTGACCGATTTTGAAACTGTTGTTACGGCGAACCTTTTCACAAAAAGTCTTCATATTTGGGCACAACTTACGTTGGGGGATTACGCAGACACCAGTCACTTTGGGTGAACTTGACCTCAATTTTCAAGGTTACCACTTCATTTTAAACACTTTTGAAACACCTTATGTCTTATGAAACTCTGCACCTAATGTCGTGAAAATTGAAATATGGTCACAGCCTACATAGGGAGGTTACGCAGACACCACTCAGTTGTGGTGACCTTGACCTTAACTTCAAGGTCACCACGGCACTTTGGCCACTTTTGACATTCTTGTTCAAGCAAAATCTCTAGAACTGCTGCACCAAATGTCTTACATCAGACACCAGTCAGTTTTGATGACCTTGACTTTATTTTCAAGGTCATCACTCTTGTTAAAGCCATATCCCTTGAACCATTCCACTCAATGTCAATGGGAATAATACATTTGCTTAATGTGACAATTATTTGGAAATATTTCAACGGCGGGGGACATTGCCACGTTAGTTGCAAACACTTGTATTTTGAACAGGTATACTAGGTATTCCCCATAACGACTGATTAAAAGATTAAGATTCATTTCCCGTTAGTTAGTATTATCGAATAATTGCCATTTTTTTAAAAAAACTTAAAATCTCATTTTTCAAACCCATATGAGCTGAATGGTGACATGACACGTGTCGAAAAACGTTAGTAACGTTTTCTATAAACAACGCTATGGTATTCTAAACCACCCCGAGTTGTGTCAACAATATATGTATTATCATTACGAATGTCAAGGTAATGTTTCTCATAAAAACTTAGTTTTTTAACAAATTGAATATTTTTTTTTCAGTGTCTACTTTATTGCTTTATGAAATCAAGTCTTAAATGTATATGAGAAGATACTGCATTTTCATCACGTTTGAAATGTTGACATCATATTGATAATCAAATTACGAATTATCATCGAATAAGTCAAAGAAGAAAACAAAGCGCCTGTTTAATCTCAAAATATTTCATTATCTTTAATATAAAACACATCGGAATAAGTGAAGATCTAGATCTAGTTGTTTTGAGATCTTAATTCACTATAAACGTTTATGCATGTCAGTTTATATGAAAGCCTGTCATGAAAGATAAACAGTTTCACCATATTGTCAAACAACTTGATTTGGTTTAGAATTTGTGTCGTCGAAAACGTTAAAGGCACTGCAACATATATTTATTTCATAATTTGTTTCCAAATAAATATTTTGTTTTGCAAAATATATTCTCTCCATTTTGTAATATACCATCCCAAAAAGAAGCGCATAGGTGATTTTGAGAATTTTAAACTTAATAAAACCATGCATGTGTAATATGATCTTCCACTACGTCTTTGATTCTTTTATACAGCGTCAACGCACACATAGAATCATTTTAACGTTTTCATTTGTTTGAGAAACATTTGAACATGTTTTCATAAAAACATCATGTAAAGAACTTGTGAAGCAAAATTTATGTGAGAATAAGCCCGAGAGTATGTACGACTTATATCAAAGGAGAGGTCATCATTGTTTCGAATTATGTTACTTGTTTTGCATGAAATAGAGGTAAACATTTTGAAGCAATTTGGTGTCAATAATTGAAAGTCTCCGAACGTCGGATTAGAACCGTTGATTCTCTCTTCATATCATCATTACGTATACCTTATCGTGGTGTGGTGGTTTGTGTGCTTCGGCGACCCTGAGAGCTATGCCAACTGGAGCTTACATGCTCCTGGTAGGGTCACCCAAGTTCGACAGGTCGACGGGTAAAAGCCAGGCCAAATTAGAGTCTTTCAAAAAAACAACCTTTTTATCTCTCATTATGCCTTTCTTTCCGTGTTTTCTCTCATCCTTTCGATCCCTTTCTTCCTGATCTGTCTATTATCTTTTGGATGGCAACATCCACGTGATTAATAACTGAAATATTGTTCAAAACACGTTAAACGCCAACTCACTCACTCACTCACTCACCCGTATCATTATCAATGTTTGCCATCATATCCTGTCTTTGTGGTCGGTTCCTTCTGAACACTGCCTGATAGTCAGTTCTTGGCGACTGAATCACAGCTCAATCATAAACTGGGTTCAACTGAAGCAAAGTATTGGCACTCCACCAAAAGGAGCACATCCTTCCATTATACCCTGTAGGGCCAATGGCAAATGTTTCAGGGTTGTTCCACCCACCAATGGAATTTCATTGACAGCTTTTGAACTCTGCAGATATCTGTTCAGGGGTGATTTCTTGTATGAATAAGGTAAGTTCTTATGAATAGTCAGAAACAAGGATTAATAACATGCATTGACCTTGAAACCCATAACAATACAGGAAATGATGCTTCAGCGTAGAATATTTCTTTTCAATTTCTAACCTATTTCTGTTCTTAGATGCACAAAATCTAAATGCCCTACAGAGATTTGGTTTAAGTATGTATATGCATGTATGTGCTGTACAAAATGTAGTGAATGAGAGAATGTTATTTCACTGAGGTAAGGGTTTGAATATTGCCAATTTGAGGAGTTTATATGGGGGGGGGGGGGGGGGGGGGGGGGGGGTGGTGGTGAGAATGTACAGACGAATGCAAGGGCGAGGGCACTACATAAGTTGCATAAGTTTCACACTAATCGTTTTTTTTGAATTTTTTATACCAGCTCATAATGTCTTGTGACATGCGCGTGCCGAGGTCTTCATCAAAACACTCACTCATTTTGTCCAGTCCACCACTGGACTCATTACCTTAACGTGGTGTGGTGGTTTGTGTGCTTCGACAACCCCGAGAGCTATGCCAGCTGGAGCTTACATGCTCCTGGTAGGGTCACCCAAGCTGGACAGGTCGACGGGTAGAAGCCAGACCAAATGTGAGTCCTTCTAAAACCTGATTTTCTATCTCTCACTATGCCTTTCTTTCCGTCTTTTCTCTCATCCTTTCGATCCCTTTCTCCCTGATCTATCTACTCTCTTTTGGATGGCAACATCCACGTGTTTAATAACTGAAATATTGTTCAAAACACGTTAAACACCAACTCACTCACTCACTCACTCACTCACTCACCCAGTAAAAGACATTTGTAAATTTTTCTGGTTTGTTTTTTATGACCTCAAGATTAAGGTTCACAAGCTCATGATTCACGTGCGCAAGGGTTCATCTATCTTGCAGTAAGTAACTATTACAAAATGAGTACAGGCAACGTTACACATCCATGCATGTATATATATATATATACCCAATCTTTCACAAAAAAACAATGCAATTGAAAATTCCTGCCGGGTGCATTACACGTGCTAGGCATATTATCCATGTGCACGCTACGCTTCACCCGTCAAATGAACGTCAACAACTGAAACAAACATTTTATCTGTTTGCCCTCCATTGACTTGTGGATAAGAGCGCTGAAATATCATTCGGAGGGCTGCATGCTGAATCAAGACTCGGGTGCTTTCACAAGTTTATTTCAATATTGAGAGATTTAGATTTGTCATTTTTAAGCATTTGAGTACTCTGTATTACACAAAAATTAAATCCTGTCACCCCTAGAATGTCGGATTTTTAAAGAAGATTATTTTTCTTTTAACACGATAGACCGTCATCATCACCATGGTTTGATTACAAAAATACACGTAAAAAGCAAAAAACACCCACCGTCCTCCGATAGGTAACATTAAAGGGGCAGTAGCACGTTTTCGGGGGAATATAAGATGATGTCAGGAAAATGAAAATAAACGGTTCCAATTGAAAGAAAATTTATTTAAACTAAATGAAGCAGTAATAATTCAAATATATAACGTAAAATTCCTTTTTCTCACACAAAATGAATTAAAGGTTTTCACAAAAATGGCCGCCATTGGATTTTATATGAATCCTCGTATTTTGTCCTCTGACTATGGGTGATTGGCTTGTGTAATGAGATTTTTGACATTGTCAATATAATACATTTATCATTAACTTACAAATTTAAGTATAATATTTAAAATATAAAATTATCAAAAAACTTGCTACTGCCCCTTTAAGAAGACAAGAGTATGAAGAATTTATGAACAACTTCTGTATTTGACAGTAGGAACGTTTCGGTATAAATTCTTATACCGTTTTCAAGCATATGGTGAATTATTGAGGAGTACAGCAATTTATACAATTTAGTATGATAATTAGAAAGATAACAGTAACAACAGAATAAGGTAACAATTGCATCCAAGGATAAATTACATCAAGCTTAGAAAACATAGGATAAGTGGTATACCAGTTTGTGAGTGAGTTAATAAGGCAGAGATGGGTTGGGAAGATAAGCTAAGCAGGGTTTGTTGAGTGGATTATGTTGTTGTAAGCTAATGGGATGTAATTGTCTTGATCTCTGTTCATAGGTGGCCGGAAACGGAGAATGTGTAAAGCTTCGACCAAACGGCGTTGAGTGTAATTTGTTGTTTGGTAGTGTTTTGACAGTGTCCGAGTTGATGTTGTGTTGTGGAACTTTGTTGATGTGTTCTGAAAATGCTGATTTAGCGTCTGCTTTGATGGTGGATTTCTTGTGTTATTTGATGCGAATGTTGAGTGGCCTTAATGTTTCCCGATGTTATTGCTGCCGTAGTCGCAGCTGATGTTGTAGACCACTCATTACGGCTGCTGTTTTTTGTTCGGTGTTTTCTACCGTTCGCCCTCATGATGGTAGATAAGTAACATGTTCTTTGTTTTCGAGACCGATGTTTTCAAGAAAAATCAAACATGAAATCAAAATGCAAATTGTTGATGTATTTTCTTACCTCCTCCGTTTCTGTTACAAAAGTAGGGAAACCTCCACAAGTTACCTAGGCCAACACAGTATCCAATCAAAGAAAGAAGGAAATCCATCTGATTCGACCAAGTCCCGTGATCGATGTCTTTATTATCGTTGTCTTCTTCAGTCTCAACGTCTTCATCAACGTCAACGTTCTTCAACGTCAAACTCAGCTCATCAGAAACCTTCTCTTCAGCCATGTTGAAGGTCCACTGTGGGTCCTTCGATCTTTAATCAAATAAAGGGCAATATATGTCTTAATCCTAACTCATTCGTGCAAGGCATAATGACTTTCATCCGCTTGGTACTTCGTAAAGGGGTTCAAAACAATTTGTTATGACACATGTGTGTCATAACACCTCTCAGGAGTTTGATGTGCTTACGATAAACTTTGATATTGTTCGGATTACTTTATTCATTCATATGGCGAACGTGTTTTCATTCACAAATTTCAAATTACACCGATCTATTGAATGATTCTTCAAACGTTCATCTTATGATATGAATCTTACAGAACAGAAGAAATACAATGTGAAATAACTGATATCTATATTTGTTCATGGCTAATAAATACAAGAAGTTTTAATTCAGCACGAAAAGTGGGAGTGTAAATCCGGTAAGTACTGTCCCTTCAAAATGACACGGAAAAGCATTGCTTGTTATCTAAGGGTACAAAAACAACTGAAGACTCTACAGACGAAATTTAACGAAAATGAAGCGGAACAGGGATAACCATCTTGGGCCTACTTTTGATGCTACTGTTTATATATTTTGACGAAAAGAAATTGGCAAACGGCGCCTGCTATGATATTACCTATAATAACAAAGATATAAGAAAGATAACTCTCGTCGGCTCTCGTTTAGAAAGATTTTATTTTACGTACGCTTCTACGTACCATGACATAACAATAGAAAGGTCTAGACCCACAAAGCTAAAGTTGACCTAAGCCTGATTTTATTTATTATGTCCCCGCAAAGCTTTGCGGGAGACATAATGTTTTCAGTCCCGTCCGTAATTCCGTGGTTACGTGGTTCTGTGGTTCAGTGGTTCCGTAATTCTGTAATTCCGTAACACTTTCGTTTCCGGACCATATCTCCAAAACCGTTCAATATGTTTTCACGAAACTTTGTATGTGGTTAGATCTAGTACTGGAGTGGTGCCTTTTGCTCTTTTGGTTATTCTGAATTTTTTATTTTTTCTGGTTTCCATGGAAACATTTTGAACTTAGTGCATATTGGGGGAGGCTTTCGTTTCCGGACCATATCTCCAAAACCGTTCAATATTTTTTCACGAAACTTGGTATGTGGTTAGATCTAGTACTGGAGTGGTGCCTTTTGCTATTTTGGTTATTCTAAATGTTTTATTTGTTCTGGTTTCCATGGAAACATTTTGAACTTAGAGCATTTTGGGAGATGCTTTCGTTTCCGGTCCATATTTCCAAAACCGTTCAATATTTTGTTACGAAACTTGGTATGTGGTTAGATCTAGTGATGGAATGGTGCCTTTTGCTATTTAGGTCATTCTGAATTATGTAATTTTCCTGGTTTCCATGGAAACAGTTTGTACTTAGTGCATATTTGGGTAGGGACTGTTTCCCGGCCATATCTAAAAAAGTATTCAATATTTTTTTTACGAAAGTTGGTATGTGGTTAGATCTAGTGGTGGAGTGTTGCCTTTTGCTAATTAGGTCATTCTGAATTATATAATTGTTCCTGGTTTCCATGGCAACAGTTGCAACTTAGAACATATGGAGGGAGGACCATTTCCGGGCCATATCGCAAAAACTATTTATTATGATTTTACGAAACTTGGTATGTGGTTAGACCTAGTGGTGGAGTGGTGCCTTTTTCTATTTTAGTTATTCTGAATTATTTTTCTGGTTTCTATAGAAACAAGTTGAACTAGGTGTATATGGGAGGTAGGGTCTGTTTCCGTACTTGAGCTTAAAAACTATATTCAAATACTTGATATGTGGTTAGAACTACTGGGGGAGTGGTGCCTTTTGCTACTTTGGTTATTCTGAATTGTTATTTTGCTGGTTTCCATTGAAACAATTTGAAATTTGTACATAATGGGGGTAGGGTCACTTTCGGATTAAATGTTAGCAGGGGACATCACAGTGCATCACATGCACATATTTCTAGTTTGTAATAAGAAGCGTATATTCATGGATAATCTGAGCGAGGCACTGTGTTATTCGAGCCAGGCCATATTCATAAGTCTTCTCATTCTATGACTTGAGTTACCTTTTTGGCGAGAGAATGGGACTGTTTTGCCCTTTTTTTGTGTTGATCTTTTGACACAGTTTCATTTATTTTCTGTTTTGATTTCGGTTCGTTCTCGTAACGTAAAATGTGACTTAACATTTAGCGATTTAATAGCAATACAATAGGTAATCAACTTAAACAGACACAGCTTGATATTGGTAAGAGTATTCTTCATAACATGCCAAGATGGTTGTCGCCAACAAAACTTCAAGAAATACACTACTCAAAAGAAGCTAAGGGTCAAATCTATTTTCTGTTTGACATGTTTCTACGCATAGAACAGATTATAACAGAATAATATTTCAATTTTCTAAGAAGAATTTGTTTTAAAATGATAAAATTGTGGAAAAAGTAAATGTCAAAATATTAAAAACCAACGAGCATGATAGTCTCCTAAAAAATCACTTATTCACCCTCAAAACATGGGTCCATAAAACTGTTTGCATAGGCCAAACACAACATATAGTCAGACCTTTAATGTCTCTAAAAGAGTCATATGCATTTTCCATGAACAAATTGAGCACAAAAATCACTACCACGATGATGGTGCTTTCAACTTAAATTTCGTAGTCGTCAGACGTAAACAAAACGATATTGACAGGGGAGAAATTAATTTTGGCTACCGGGTTGCTCAACAGAATCTTTGTGTATTATTCCTCTGTGTGCAATCAACCCGGATCCACGCAATGAAGATGTCATAAAGAATAATTACAGGTTTCATCCTTAACTTCTTTTGAATAGTATACTAAGAAACCCGATAAACAGACGCAAGATGGGAAACGATTAAGAAACAAATTTCACCACAATCCATTTGAATGTTTTAAGCAAGTGACAACGCTTCTCGCATGGAAAGGGTGGTTCATATCACAATGCCTTTGGCATAACTCAGTAGCCAAAATTATGATTTTAGAACAGCGTCGCTGATTGCCCAACTTGATTTGATTATCACCAATCAGGCACCTCCTTTTCTAGATCTATCCTACAAACTCGGCTCATGAGAACAGAGGCTTGATCAACAATTCATGACTTGATCTACCTCTGTGGGGAGAGCATGCTTGAATACGGAAGTTCATTTTGACTATATTTTATTTTTTTATCCGGAAATCTTAATATAGAAAGACAAACCGATAATTGTTTGTAATCAAGATAGAGGAGATTTTATGCCAAAATGAAGTTCCCTTTTAGACGAGAGTTACCTCCCTTATACCGGATAAGTCGTTAGTATTCCGAAAAAACAGGTTTTATATTCTTTATACAAAAACATTGACAGTCGTATATAGTTAGATTGATAAATAGTTAATTGAAAGCCGAATGTTAATTTATTAAACATATTCCATCAATAAATTCAGATTTATCTAAGAAAATGGCACTTTAAAACTAGAATCAAGGAAGTTTTGAAATATTTTCAGCAATGAAGCGCCTGTAAAATGTTTAACTGCTTGACTCTTCATGTTGCACTCGATCAATAACAGAGACCACAAGTACTATCTCTTGCTGACTGCAAACGCTGCGTTGTATGCTTGTGAGACTATTATTCATTCTCTGAAAATAATTCCAAAAAAACGATTATTTCATTTAAGAGAGGAGCCTGCGACAGATCTAGACTAGATTTCAGATCTTTCTAGAGTCCATTTTCAAGAAGTTGAGTTCAAAATATTTGAAACTTCAGTCTGGGTGATGAACTTTATGCTTTTGGGTATTCTCGTTGTCTGTCAGAAAAATTAAGGTAATTGAAAAGTGACAAGACTTTGAACATGATTTCATGAACAGGGAATTTTCTAACAGGAGGTTATCAAACATAAATATATGAAATGGGTACTAATGAAAAGGCAAAACGGGCAACTGTTAGACCGAGAAATATGAACAGGGAACTCTGAGACATAGAAAATTGACATGAATATGGAAATATGAACAGGGAATTTTAAGACAGAGAAATATGAATATGGAACTTTCATACCGAGAAATATGAACAGGGAACCTTCATACCGATAAATATGAACGGGGAACCTTCATACCGAGAAACAATATGAACAAGGAATATTCAGACAAAGAAAATTGATATGAATAGGGAAATATGAACAGGGAACTTATAGACAGAGAAATATGAACAGGGAATTTAAAGACAGAGAATTATGAACAGGGGACTTTAAGACAGAGAAATATGAACCGGCAACTTAAAGACAGAAAAATGAACAGGGAACTTAAAGACAGAAATATGAACAGGGAACTCAAGGACAGAAATATGAACAGGGAACTTAAAGGGGCAGTAGCAGGTTTTTTGATAATTTTATATTTTAAAAATTGCACTTATAATGGTAAGTAAATGCCTAATGTATTATATTGACAGTGTCGACAATCACATTACACAAGCCAATCAACCATAATCAGAGGACAAAGTATGAGGATTTACATAAAATACATTGGCGGCCATTTTTGTGTGAACACCTTTAATTCATTTTTGTAAGAAAAAGGAATCGCATGGCAGAACCTTTAGTTATATATTTGAATTATTACTGCTCCATTTAGTTTAAATACATTGTCTTTCATTTGGAACCATTTATTTTCATTTTCCTGACATCACCTTATATTCCCCCTAAAAACGTGCTACTGCCCCTTTAAGGACATAAAATACGGACAAGGAACTTAAGGACAGAGAACTTTCGAACATAGAAATATGAACAGGGTACTAATGGACAAAACACTTAAGACAGGGAACTATAAACAGAGAAATATAAAAAGGGAACCTTCATGCTGAGAACTATGAACAGAGAAATGTGAATAATTGCCTGCCGTGAATAATCAAGAGGGGTTACACTCCCAAAATCTTGTACTTTTTAATTAGAAAGTTATTAAAATATCCCCTATCACTCATTACTCAACCAGTATATGTAACTTTCAAAATGAAAGCATATGAATTAGCCTTGTTTTCATCAGATCAAACAACTGTCTGAAATACCTGACCAAAACCCTTTCCGACAATCAATAATCTCACGATAAGTTTCAGAACAATTAGGCATATCAAAATCATTGTTTGATTTATAGCCTTGAAAGATGGAATGATGTTTATTCATTTCCATATCTTGGTTTGAACTGAATACATATACAAAATACAAGCTCTGCTCATTTAGTCTAGACTGAATGTATACTGAATGAAATCAATAGAAAAAGGGATAAAGGTACATAACTTATATTTAGTATATCAAAGTTTAAATTTTTAATCAAAATAAATGCCTAAAAACATATACTGTGGAGAATATTAAAATTGACTTGAATTTACTCGTTTAAGTAAGTGGTTTATTGACATATCATTTTCATGCATTTTTCATTCACAATTTCAGTTGCAAATAACTGTTCACATATCGAGTTGCATTTACTTTTCACATATTTATTCAAGATGCATGCTATTTAGAGAGTGATAAAAAACAATACGATATTTGGTAACAAGCTATCTCCAATAATAAAAAATATTTTACTTTGTTAAATCGAGTCCCTTGCAGGATTCGAACCCACACCCTCTGAACCGGGCACAACCACAAGCTAACCAATCTTGACTCAAATATGTAGTTGCATTACACCCTTCGAACTGATTCAGTTGTAGTGTACTCTTCACTTATGATTATTAATTACTCTTCACATATTTTCATCGCATATACCCTGACGTTAGTTGACGCTCCAAATATTCAGTTGCATTTTATTCTTCATAAATTCAGTTGCACATCACTCTTTAAATATTCGGTTGCAATTTGCTATTTACATATTATAAGTTGAATTTACACTTCATACTTTCAGTTGCATTTACTCTCTAAAAGTTCAGTTGTACTTTACTATTTTGATATTCAGTTGTTTTTTATTCTGCAAATGTGCAGTTACAAATTATTCTTTTGATATTCATTTGTACTTTACTCTGCAAATGTTCAGTTACAAATTATTCTTTTGATATTCAGCTGTATTAAGTTACTCTGCAAATGTTCAGTTACAAATTAATCGTTTGGCATTCAGCTGAACTAAGTTACTCTGCAAAATCGTTCAGTTACAAATTATTCTTTTGATATTCAGTTGTACTTTAATCTGCAAATGTTCAGTTACAAATTATGCTTTTGATATTCAACTGTACTAAGTTACTCTGCAAATATTCAGTTATGAATTATTCATTTGATATTCAGCTGTACTAAATTACTCTGCAAATGTTCAGTTACAAATTATTCTTTTGATATTCAGCTGTATTAAGTTACTCTGCAAATGTTCAGTTACCAATTATTCTTTTGATATTCAGTTGTACTTTACTCTGCAAATGTTCAGTTACAAATGTTCAGTTCCAAATTACTCTTTTGATATTCAGCTGTACTAAGTTACTCTGCAAATGTTCAGTTATAAATTACTATTTTGATATTCAGCTGTGCTAAGTTACTCTGCAAATGTTCAGTTGTACTTTACTTCTGCTATTCGTAGGCGCTATATAAGTTATTCTCAATCGTCTTTTTAATATATACCACAATCATTCATAATACTATGTTTGTTATAATCGAAATGCTAAATCATTATTCATTCGAGTACTACTTTAACTAATCTGTTTTGTTTATCGCACTGTATTCGACGAAAACGTACGTCATTAATGATAATTTACGTTGTCTATACATTATTCCCAAAACAACATTAAATCATAAATCTGCTTTAATATTTTTTATAATCCTTAATAGTCACAGTATACAATCAGGGTTAACAAATGTTCAGAACTGAGGATGTTGAATTTACATCAAACTCTCCCACATCCCCATGTTTGTAAATTTGTATTGGAGAAACATTGTTCCATTTTAATGTGAAATCTACAAAGCCATATCACTTATCAATGATGGTTGAAGAATGAGGCTCAAATTGGATCTAAAACAGTTCTAAGATCTAAAAGCATTTTTATATTTTCAAATAGCTTAAAAATATGTTTGATATATTGATATTTGCTTTGAATGAGAAAACACATATGTCAATTCATTTTCCATTGTATCTGTCGAGGTAATCCTTTAAAGAGTTGCATGCGACGGACATGTGTTTTTATCAAATTGCAAAGTGTCTGTGAATGGGAGACAAGTGTCCATAATGACGACACAGAACTTCTAGCGTGACAATCTACACAGTTAATAGTAAACACATCAAGCTGCAACGATTTAGCAAAACAATACTCCGTTTTATCATAAACACAGAAATATCCTGCGGCAGTGGCAGTTACAGCTTTTGTTATTCCTTGTAATAAACCTTAGTAGCGCCGTAATTTATAGCCGCGGCATCAAAGGCATTCTTACATGATAAAAACATTCATAAAGTGGAAAATGAAATTTGTGGATCAGTGTTAAAGAGATGGTATGATAGCAAGACTGAGAGTGGTTTGAATAGAGGGTCCAATTGGTGGTCTGCCTATAGGATGTATTCTGATGGACCTTTCATATCGACCCGGCGCCCTTCGTTATCAAAGCTTATTACTAAAAACATAAATGTAGTATAAACGGTAAAGGGCGACTTTGCTGAAGCGTGAAATCGACATACAAAGTGTAATGAGTTATCATGTTGATTCGGATCTGCCATGTTAATAACCTGCCTATTACCTGATTGCTACATGAAATTGATCTTTGTCACTAAGTGAATGTTGATCATAGTGCATAAACACGAAAGGAAATCGCTTGATAGCTGATAATGGATTTGCTCTGTTTGGGGGCAATCTTGGAGATTATCCTCATCGGTTATTTCCATATTTGACATTATTTAAACTGGTTATTATATGGCAATTTATCATAGGCAGGATATTGGCTTTTCACTGCACATACATGGCATAATCGCAGTGTCAATGTGCCTGGCGTTCATATTGAAATGATTTCCGTGCGGTGTCAACCTAGCCATGTCAGACTAGTTTGTCCCCGGACTATCCCCGCCCGGCTATTTTGTACCTCTCTATAGCAATGTTATGGATCACTTCCTCCCTGTTATTTCTGCCTTCTTCTTTCCATCATCAGACACGGGTTGCAGACCCTGCCCGGATCAACAGACGTCCGATGTTGACTATTAGTAGTTGACAGGGTAATATCATATGCTATTATAGGCGTCCTGCACTATCATGATAGATTACATGCTACTTGTTAACAACTACTTTTGACATCCATTTATCATAATCAGAACAAAATGTCTGAAAGTAATTTTGAAACTTGAGTCGTAGTCTCTGTGGCCTATTAGGTATGCGTGGTTTTAGTTGATTAAGTTTGTATTACCAGAAACAATCAAATATTCAGAAATTTTGCGATGACCTTCAAAGTAAAATAGAGGTCAATGTTTATGCCAAAAACTGTAAGCACCGGCTTACGAGATTCCCTCACAAATAATACAATATATTTTTCAACAATCGATTTTTTTGTAGATACTGCATTACCTCAACCATTGACCTTGAAAATGACTATTAGATTATGAATATTGAAGATAGAGGGAGGGTGTCAGTTTCCTATGATTCAGAAAATTATCACTTGAGTTATAACAAAAACACAATCCAGTGGATTGATGGTTTTTACAACAACAAAAACCTCATATACATTGTAAAAAGCATGTTATTTTGCGAACGTATTTTTTTGCTCCCTTAACCTATTTATCAAACCAATATATACAAAATTTATTTATCAAACTATATAATTTCAATCTATATTCATTTACAGTCAGTGTTCTTGTTTCGTCTAAAACGTAAATAAGGTGTCCCGGGTTTTCAGAACATTTTCCTTTTCTAAATTCTTTTGGATATCATAATTCGTTTGATTTTTCATAAAGATGATATATTTTGCAACTATATTTATGACCAAAGTCCAATTACCATACATCAAAGGACAGATCAGAGTTTTTCACTTTAAAAAGCTAGAAATTCAAATCTACGTAAGATGTTTCACTATTTTCGCAAACATAAAATAAAAAGAGGCTACTATTCTGACATAAACCAAACGCTTCTACCAAGTAACTAAGCTACCAGCAATTCTTTTTACATCTAACAGTCCTATCGAGGTATCTTTGTGGAAACATTCAAGGGTACATTTCAGTTTGCACATATATGTTATAAGTACTTATTATCACGCAACCAAGTTGAGAAATGTTATTGAGTTTAACATTTTAGTTTAATTACTTTGTCAACTTGATAAACAACAGCGAACAGTCGGTAAAACCGACCATATCCTCCTCCCATACTCAAAGCACTGCATCGAGACATTTGACAGTGATTAGTGCAACAATTTGGTACAAATTAAAAATATAAATTTAATGATAAACTTATATAATAGGCATTTCGAAATTGGTTTAGTAAAATACACAGAGTGTAGCATGATAATGTTAATCTCAATTGACAATTTTGACCGACATTTTGCGAAAATGTGTTAATTTCTAGCCTGTCAGACCCTAGAGCACAAATATTCAATTAACGACCAACCAAGTCTACTAAAGTATAGCAAGTCTTGATCACTCTGAAGATAAAGCATCTCCTGGGCTCCATGTTGTAATACATAAATTGTCTGAAAATATTGTCAATATTGAAAAACAAAACTTCTGAGACTGAATGTTAGTTTAGTTAAATCCAAATAGAATTAAAGGAAGATGAACATCTGAATTTTGGAAATTTGATCCATCCCTCGTTCTTGAAATGCCAGAATTTGTTCTTGCATGGCACATATCTGCCCTAATGAAGCATCAATATCAATTAATACAAATTATTTAAAACGTTTTAACAATAGAGTATAAATGGTGACCATTTCCGAGTTTACAAAAATGATTATTTTACATAAGACATACACATTTAAAAAAAATTTAAGCAGGGGTACATATTACTGTGTACAATGGTGTACTCTATCTTCAAGATAAGAATCATTGTTTGTCAAGGAGGTACTTTTTTGAAAGAAAGTTCATTTCAGAGTCGAATTGTTAGACTAGGTTTATATCATCTTTAGCACTTATAAAATAATTGTCATGAAACCATCATGTACAGAGACAGATTTACTTATCGATGAGCAGATAATCCATCTAAAAGAATTTTAAAAAAAAATTTAATTAAGTAAAACCTTTTTCCCATAGAACTTTATTTAAGTTAAAGTTATACCTTTGTAAAATATGATAGAATAAAGGGATTTTCGTCACAAGTGAATTTTAATTCTAAAAGAATGAAGATTTTCATTAAATTAAGTTAAGCGCTTTTCCTAAGACCGTATTTCAAGCGATACCTTTACGGATTTCGTCAAGTGTATTTTAATTCATATTATGGCCAAAGTCAAAATACCATTAAGTACTCTATCAAACAATAACCTGGAATATTGGGAGTGGCTCAGTAGGACCGGAACTGCAAATGACAAGCAGACTAGTAGGTCGATATGAATGGTCCTTGAAGAGAAATAACAAACAGTTCATAGGAGGAAACAGTCAAAGATAATGTGACTTCAAGAAAAATTGTCATGTAAGCATAATTGAGAAGAGACCATTCTTTCTGGCAGACGCACCCATAATTGCAGCAACCGGAAGTATGATCTATCAAACGCATTTGCCGCCTCTCTGCCGGAAGAGTTCTTCAAATGTCAGCCCATGTTGCAACAATTAAAGCCGATTATACGGCATGGATGGCCTTGTTTTACTATTCTTTATCCAATCCTCCAAGCATCATGACTTATTTTTGTAAACTTAACAAAAATCTATTGCCAATATAATGACGTATAGCATATCCATGGAAATGGTATAAATTGATACTCAGGAACCATACATCCGCTCACAGCTTTCATTAGTACATGGGGGCCTCTTTAATTATACGCCAATATACCTCTAGGAAACGCTAGGCCTTTGACATGAAAAGTTACTATAGATAGTCATGTAGAAGCTTTTCTGCCCTAACCAAGCGATCACCCTGCTTGCACGAGTTTATGGTGCATCAAAATGTTGCACGCGCTCGTTGTCGAACAGGTCACGTGATCCATTCTGCACGTGCACATCAAAGAAAGGTATATTGGCTTAAAGACTAAAACAAGCAAGCCAGAGAAGGGGAATTGATATGATACAGAAAATTATTAGTTTCATAAAAGCGGAGAATGTTTATTTGACGAGGCATAAAAAGGCCCGGAAACTATCTAATAATTGTACATAATGGCATTGTGTTGTAGGCAGCGATTAGATCTTTGTAGTTATTTACGATAACGGCTGACAAGCATCGAAATAGGGCTTTGATGATAGAGGGTATTAATTCGCTATCAGAGTGGGTATTACAGATTATGAATCATCATATCATTAGCCCGCTTCTCAGCGCTCAGATCTGTCTTTACGTTTCTCGCCAAGTCTCGCGAGACCAGGTGAGATGCGCGCATGGCCGCACAGAATCGATGAATTATGAGATTTGATGGGATTGCTATTTTAGCGACTGTCTAGTTTCCTTGATTATGACGCTTAATAAACTCATTTGTCAATTTCAACTGTTCCTTAATGCCTTTGTTTGAGACAGGTTTATGATCATTTTCAATTCATACATTAATACGCCTTTAAGAACAAGAAAAAAGAAAGATACGTTAGTTTTATCACAATCTGTGCAGAGTTAGAGAAGAACTATTGTATAAATGTATATTCAAATATAAGTAAATAAGGGAGAAGTAAACTTAGAAGAAATAAACAAGAGTTGTTTCCCTTGCATCGCAATTTAAGTGGTTTTTAAAAGAATGTTCAATTATAAATATCAACTGAGAACTCAGTGTAAAACTGAAAGTTGCAGAAAGTGATTGTGTGAATAATTGACCTTGTTGAAAACTGAATTTTACGTCAGTTATCAATTATCGTATCTAAAGATAGAATTGAAAGACTGTTTTTTGTTCCCTTTTTCCTCAAGCCGAATTGATTTCAAGTGAACGGAATGTTACACGTAGGTGAAGATATATGATGTAAATTCACGAGTACAATTCATATAAAATGATAATCATTTGATATTTTGTTTAGATCATATTTGAAATTAATTTTGTTATTTAAGTTTGTAAAATGATGACAATAGTCCGAAACAACGGAAATTTAGTCCTTTACGTTATTTTGTGTTACATCTTGTAAAAAATTATTGACGTATTCAATACTATGTGCTTAACAATGACAGCATCAACTGTTTGGCATTTGAAAAGTTATGGACCGAGGCAGTATGGTAAAGGATATCATAGGATATCACACTTCATCATTCACAAAATTGCTCTGTTTGGGAATAGAACTAAATTTAATTTTAGTCTCTGAAATGAAAATGCACATTAAATCTACTATAAAGATTGAAAGGAGCCTACTGAAGCTGTTCATTTCCTGAACCTGCGGTGATCTAAACTTTCTACAATAACATAGACTTGCATGGGGCTCTAAAGATATTCAAAGATGTCGTTTCAGGGGCTGTTGAACAGACTAGAATAGAACCTTCTACACTCAAGAACATACATATCTGTAGGCTCTTGTACTTAAATAACAGAATATATTCAGACGTGTCGTCTTTACACCAAAAAAGACACATCTTTTTATTGTATTTATTCTTTTTTAAAAAGTTCATAAATTTTGTGACAAACACTCACTCCGAATTTAATATTGTCATTTCATTTGGACTTGATTAAAGTGTTACAAGTATTGTTATGTGGTTCATTTACTAACTTCTTAACTTCATAATTATCCACATATTTTAATATCAATTCTTCGTCTATTCTATTTTATATTGGAAAATAATTCTGCCTACAATGAATTTGAAAACTACAGGATTTTAGCCTCCATGTGCATCCTACAATGTGTTTAGCACACAATATAACAAATTTTTCATATGAATTAATAACTCTAAATTCTAACATGTTTTCAATGATGATGAATATGAAATTGGTTTAAGTTTAATTTAAACATAAGTTCTTCATCAGAAAAGGATTGGGTACAAGTGATACAACTTAGAAAACCCTCTCCCTAATATGTACATTAAATATTATTTGCATTCGTTTCACAATATGGACAGAAGAGAAGTATAATGCATATTGTTATATAAGTTTAGGTTATTGATTGATGATATGAAAATCGTGAATAATTATTGAAAGGTCATTTATTACAGTTATTTGAAATTTCTAGTTCGTTAATCGATGGTAAGGGATACGCCTAATGTCAATTTCTAAAACTGTTTTATAATAAATCACAAAGATCGATTACAAAGCTGTAAATGTGTAAAAACTGCAATCTTTTCAAACATTTTAACAGTAGATTTGATAAAACTAAACAGAAAGACATTCGAAATAATATTTTTCATACGATATGAAAAATCTATAACAAAATTATGAAATTCTAAAAGACACGATTAGGAGTTTCCATTTTCGCATTATGTATCACAAACAAAATTGATATGTTATTCCACCAGTTGTAATATCAACTACGGAACAAAATTATGTTTTTATAAGAGAAACAGTTCTCTATATAACGGATACCAAACGTAGCAGTGACATTGCATCTTTGAAACGGAGACAGTGCAAACATGTTGATGCATCGCCGTGATGCAGTCATATGGAGCAGCGTGTTTGTTTGTGAAGCATTATTATTCTGCAAGTCACATTCAGCGATTATGTGTTGATCCAGAAATAAACAAGAGCCACTGTTGAAGGCAGGGAGACAGGTCTTGTGGTCAAAGAACGTGCTAACTAGCAGTTATGACAGTTATTTCGCTATTTCATTTCACGCCGATGTGAAACATTTAATAACCCCATCTCACCAGCAGAAAGCACGACGAAATTCGTTTGAGAAGCCAGACCAACCGTTGCAAATGATAACATGCAAACAAAAGCAGTACTGTATCAATATTTTTCTGAATTTTAGCGGCAGAGTAAATAAAAGATTCGCATATCGACATAGCTTGCACACGTGGGACTTTTGTTGATGTCAGCGATTTTGTACAAATATCAACAGCGCTATAAACACCGGATGCTATGGACAAAATTTGTTGATTTTCATTCAAATTACACATTGTCAGCAAATAAAGAGATTTGTGTGTCTTGTCGGGAATGTGAATTGTAATCAGCATCACCCTTTCTCAGTTTGCCATTCCGACACATCATATCCATTTATACTGCCCCTCCCACCCCACGAGACAACAGATCCCGGTCTGCACACTGGTCAGACCTGTCCATCTGGAGTTGGTGGAGATGTAGCTTCTCCCAATCACTTGTTGACTTTCAGACAGAGTGTGCACGCGCGTCAGATCATAAAGCGAATTGCCAACATTTCACACAGTACAAGGTGTTTTCATATTGTTTCATATAAAAACATCATCGGCTGTCACAAGCTTCCTTATCCGCTGTTCAGAGGAAGGAATTTGCCCTGTTTTTCTACAATATCGTTTGAAAGAATAACTGCGTCTTTTCTTTCAATCTTTCGAGTAAACAATGACTCATGTGATATATATTCATTTTTCGGGTCTTGCCAAAATTCATGCCTTGAAAACGTATCATGATACAATATGCCGGATGTAGAAAAACACTATTTTCCTAACACACACTTCTCATAATCGTGACTCCGGAAACACACCAGAAACACATTCGGATAAAATCTGTCCTACATATTACATAACCATTCTTCGGGAATATCTACAGGATAAGCTGGAAATACATTTTTATAAATATGTTTTCTGTTCGTGGAGGAAATATATTTCTTTACAATATCATTCAAGAACTTCTGGAATTTAAAAAACTCCAGGAAGGACATTGACGTCACGTGACTAATATTTGCAAGTTGAGCGAGTCACGTGACTGATATTTACGTAGATTATTGGTTGGATGTCTTGAATACCACGTGAAGGGAACATATCAGAAATATTGTCGTGAAGGTGTTGTGTGGTCGGACAATGGTCGACGAGATCAAAGAAATCGCACCTGTGGTTACCTGGTATTTCTAATCATGAAATTATTTAATAATCCTATATAAAGATGGAATATCATACCTGAGTTTGATATCAAAAGTAAACTTCGGAACAAATTTGAATGGAAGATATGTTTTTGAATACTTAAAAGAGATTTTACGTCAAATATGTGTCAGTATAAGAATCAATATTAACTTCCTTTTTTAATTTATTGATATTGCAATCTTTGCAAACAAGTATATGTTATACTTACTATTAAATCACTCCATAGTTAAAATCAGAAGATGGTTATGCAAAAAGTAAATTGACGTGAATCTTTGAGCTCAAGATCATGAATGACATGTATTATATTGTAAACGATATTTCTTAATTATGTCAAATGGTATATTGCACTTCAGTTTGCGTGAATGTAATCATTGTTGCCGTGTTTACTTTGGGTAAAAGAATGCATCAATTTTGGTATATAATGTTAAAATGATGTCTCTTTATAACTAAAGGCTGTTTCCTCGGGATACAAGAATGTATCAATTTTGATATATAATATCAAACGAATTTCTCTCTATAACTTAAGGATGTTTCTCTGTGGTACAATAACATATCATTTGTTGTATGTAATGTCAAAGGGATTTTCTACATAAGTTAAGGCTGTTTCCCTTTGGTTCAAGAATTATCATTTTTTTTATATAATGTCAAAAGGATTTCTCTTTATAACTAAAGGTTCTTTCCTATGGGTACAGGAAGTTATCATTTTTGGTATAAAACGTTAAACAGGATTTCTCTTTATAGTCAAAGGCTATTTCCCTGAGGAACAAGAATATATCCCTTTTGGTACATAATATCAAAAAGATTTCTCTTTATAACTTAAAGCTGTTTCTCTGTGGTACAATAATATATCATTTGTTGTATATAATGTCAAAAGGATTTTCTACATAATTAAAGGCTGTTTCCTATGGGTACAGGAAGTTATTATTTTTGGTATAAAACGTTAAACAGCATTTCTCTTTATAATTAAAAGCTGTTTCCCTGAGGTACAAGAATGCATCATTTTTGGTAAAAGGAATTCTCTTTATAACTAAAGGCTGTTTCCTTTAGGTACAAGGATATATCACTTACTTTTTGGTATATAATATCAACAAAAATCTCTATATAACTAAGGCTGTTTCTTGGGGTACATTTTTGGTATATAATGTCAAAAGGACTTCTCTATGTACTAAAGGCTGTTTCCTTGAGGTACAAGAATGTATCATTTTTGGTATTTAATGTCAAAAGTATTTCTTACTTGTTTTAGAAATTCCATATTGTATTTTTTCTCTACCTAAAGCTAAAAAGCCTTTAGAGCTTTATATACTTATTAGATAAAGTTTGTTGTTACATTATTATGTTATTATAGAAGTTATATTTAATTTTTTTAATATGTATGTTTAACTTTTATTCATAGTATTGTTATATTACATTCAATGGAATATCGTTCATTATTTGTAAAATAAAGCAAAAGATACGTATATGAAACTAAAAGATAGTAATTACATTTAATCACATGCATGTCTTATAGTGTCATGTAATCAGTAAAACGTCAGTAATCGCTCACTGAATAATAAACGATAACAGAAGATGCAGAAAGTAATCGTTCTCTAAAGCTCAAACCGCAAAAAAAACAAGGACAATATTTTCAGCACCTAGCCCACCTTTAACAAGCAATCTTTACTAAGGTTGACCTTATCTCTCATTCTTAATCATTGAACCATGGTTACCTTAAGGAGTTATGCTCACCTTAAAAACAGTACAATATATATGGATATGCTCTTCATAACAATTATCAATTTCTTATATTGTAAAAGTATAATCAAAGTAATGACGATTACATTTCAATTGCAGGTAAAATAATTAATAAAGTGTTTAAATGATATTTCATTTTAAAAGACCTTTCTTACCTTTCGAAATTACCTTTAATCTTTTGGATATATTTGTACTTACCTATCTTCATGTATCATATTAAATACCATTTTTATTTATGTGACAATTAAATCATTTCACACACCTTACTTCAATATTTGATACCAAAATATTGAATTTGTATAGTTTGCATTCTCACTGTTAACCTTGAAACGATAGAAAACTTTTGTTATAAATCAGTTTTTCGCTTCAGTGACGAGTTGATCAATTAAGTCGAAAACAGAGACGACTTAACTAGATAATCGAGTTAATAATATCAAGTTAGTTGAAGATTGACTGGACAAGCAAATAACAACTTTTGAGTGTGAGATGGAACAGAGAAATCGACTAGTTCACAAACTGTCTGACTGTAATTGTAGACTGGAGTAAGTTAGGTCTTTACGTATAGAAGCAATCAATTGAAGCAACAAAATAACTGGTATATACCATTGCTTATAACAGCTCTTATACGTTGACCTATGAGTAAGAAAATTCTTCTCTTATAGAACATTCAATTGACGCAGGAGAATTACAGGTATATACCATTGCTTATAACAGCTCTTATACGTAGACCTATGAGTAAGATAGCTCTTCTCTTATAGAACATTCAATTGACGCAGGAGAATTATAGGTATATACCATTGCTTATAACAGCTCTTATACGTAGACCTATGAGTAAGATAGCTCTTCTCTTATAGAACATTCAATTGACGCAGGAGAATTATAGGTATATACCATGGTCTTATACACAGACCTATTTCAATTATACGATGAAATTAGTTTCATTAATTTCTTTGGCTGTTTATTTGGTAATCAAATCAATGATTGTTTCTTCGGTTAGGGATCTTCAAATGGTATAGAAAATCATGTCCAGAGTCTGTACATGTCATGAAACTAGTCTTTTTAATAAGGTGCATTTGAAAATGCTAAAAATCATTTTAAAAAATAACAATGAAGTATCCAATATATTTCTCTTTTCACATTGTACCCAAGTTAGTATGCCAAGGCTGGGTATAAAAGCAAACATGAGTGTGATAACTGGAATGTTTTAATATGTTCAATGTACACTATATATGTTTTTATATCCTTAAAGTTCATAAAAAAAAATGATGAAGTGCTGTTATGGTCATAAAAGTTTTCCAAAAGTTGTTTTACATTATGGTTATATATAATCATATCTGATTTCCGGTGTGGAATTAAGTTTGGAAACAATATACTATGTATAGTAAACTAAAATGTTATTCACGCAGTCAGAGTAGAATTACGTAAATTCGAAGTCTCAAAAGTTTTTAGAAAGTCGTTTTACGCAAGAAAACATATTCACAAGTAAACAGAAACCAAAACAGAAAAGAAACTTTGAGAAAAAAAGTGGAATTGGTGTATTGAAATTGTGTCACCCTATATCAAATAATGTTCATCACGCGACCGTTTATTATCACGTCAAAGTATTTAAACAGAAGTACTGGAATTACGACTTAAAGGTATTAATCAGAGTAGGAAGCGACATATACTATTATAAGTGGAATCAAAACACTCCCTATCCTCTTATATCTTGGCTTCTAATAGGATTTACATTCGGAAAAATGTCATTTATTACAAATGTGAGATTATATACAAGTTTATAGTAAACTTAGAGGAATCGTAAGATGTGAGAGCTAGTATGATATTAGAGAACCTAATTAGAATAGGGGGCGAGATTTCTCAATCTTCATTCTCTCCCTACAGAGGCAGATCAAGTCATGAAATGTTGAGACAGCCTCTGATATATTACGATGAAATCCGTGTGTAGTTTTCCCTGGCGGAAAGGAAATGCGCCACAATCCATTTGGATTTTTTTATCAAATTGGCAACGCTTCTCGTATGGAAAGGGTGGTTCATATCACAAAGCCTTTGCCATGATTCAGTAGCCAAAATGATGATTTAAGGACAGCGTTGCTGATTGCACAACTAACTTTGATTGCCTCCAATCAGACACCTCCAATTCGAGCCCACAAAGTCGGCGTAATAGAACAGAGGATGTATCAACATTTCATGACTTGATCTGCCTCTGTGGTAAGAGAATGCTACCAAATTTGTTGATCTCCTACATACTTCTTAAACTACACCCACATAAGTTTTCCTCAGCATGACGTTACTTTTGTATTCATTGTACATAAAAGAGATCTTTACATACAAATGATTCGCACTCTCTTATGATAGTCAGTTATCAGACCCTAAAGCATTAAAATCAAGGAACCTTCATATTAAGTCTAGAAAATATTGGCACGTCCAGTTTCCTCAAATGTAATTAGATATTTCCGGGTTTCTATTTTATTTTAAGAAAAAATAAAATTAACTATATGTTAGTCTTCTCGTCTGGCATTTACGATGTATATAGCTTATGTTCCTTCAAACAATATGAAAATGACATATATCGAACATTACTGCATATACATATGGAAAAAGTAATCACCACGGTTTTTTTTTCAGCAGAAAAAGGTTGCCTGTAAAGAAAGAAGACAATGTGGATGTAGAAGTATTCGTATATATGATAGAACTAGCAATTAGCAGGTTGGGCACGTTTTGGCATCTTTTTGATATTCGAATTCATAAAATTGTGGTATTTTTATGTATAAAAGCAAGTTACACTATCCTGAGAAATTAACGTTCTTTTGACTATGCAACAATCAAATCATCGTGGTGCTTTTTCATTATGATTTAGTGACTCACAGTGCTTTAGAATAGAACATTGTTACCAATGCTAGACGTACTGATGACGTAACTATGCTATGATGTCATTATGCTGGTGACGTCACAATGATATGACCTCACTATTCAAGATGCAAAATGTGAGTTTAATGGTCAGAGACCATGGAAACATTCTTATATTAACCAATTAATCCTAAGTGTATTGAAGTCATCATAGATTGATATTTGGTCCTGAAAACATATTTTTTATTATAATAATGACCATTTTATCAAATATTTGAAATGAGACTGATAGAGAAGGTAATTCCGTTCTAATATCGATAATTACTTTTCAAGAGGATAACCTTTTCGTAATTAATGTTGAGTCAGCAATCTTTGGATAAGAGTACATGTATATTGGAATTGTACTATTTGGGTTGACTGAAAAACAGGATAAATATTATTGTCCACAATTGTGTTTTCAAAGGTGAAGACGTACCTTTTTTGTAATGATGTTCTTCATGACAGATGCATGGCCAATGTACAGTGTATTTATTTATTATGATTATCAACAGTAGCTGTTTTAAATATCAAAGGCGAATACACAATTCTGATAATACTCAAGTCTGATGCTTCTATACAGTGCCTTCTGCATATTGTATTTAATATTCAAAATCAAATAATTGATCATAATTATTTTATTTCAATTATTTTAACCTTATTTCTTGTCAATATACCTTCACAGAAATGTACAAATTCGTAAATTGCAATACCTGCACCTGTTTAAGATATCAAAAGCGATTACATAATTCATATCATTCCAAGGTCTGACACTTTTAAACAGTGCTTTCTAAATATGTAAAACAACCTAATCGTTATCTTTATAATTAGTTTTTTGTTAAATTGTTCTTGTCAAAGTACCATCAGATGTATGTTCAAATTCGTAAATTGCAATGCTTAAAAACAAAGTTGAATAAGGTATTTATTCTAAACAAGAATATCCCCGATGTTAAGATGAATGTGGAAAGTCTCTCACCCATTTGTTCCCACAGTTAACAGTGAACGACAAACATGACACCCCTGCCCTACCGGTCATAAAACTAATTACATACATCATCCAGGTACCTATGAGGCTCTCAAAACCCTACATATACATCTACATGGCGGTATCTCCCAGTTTTATCTTCTACAACTTAGGAATGATAGAAGCTATTAAAACATAGGCGAATATTAATCTTAGAAAACATTTCATTAATTGTTCGTTGCATACTGTATCCTAGTGATGCCCTGTCGACTGGAGGTATATATAAATATTCTGGGTAGAGCAAATATCGCGTTTAAATAGAATATTTCCTGTACAACGTGTAAGTATGTGTAACATTTCTAAGTTCTAGGGAATGTGTAGTTATGTGGCTATATGATAGGTTACCTTAAACTATGATGTTGACAATGAAAAACTAGGTGAATAGCAAACGAAGCTGTATATGTATATATGTGGGTGTTTTGTAATAAAGCAGAATTTGTATTTTTTTGGTTGACAAGCCAAATGTAACTGTTATTGCGTGGGTCGAATCTAAGAAATTACAAAAATACATTGCACATTACATACGCCATATTCCAAAAAAGCGATTCGTAAATTGATTAATATTACTGAATAAACAAACAAAAAAATTAAATGTAAAAAATCGAAAAGGGAAAACAAACTTATCCTAAATTTCAATTTCTTCATGTGATCTCTAATAGAGGGAAATAACAGTTTTTCTTCTCTCTCCTTAAAGATTTTGTAATAACTCATATCTGTTATGTAAATTGACAAATATGAATATTACATTTCAAAGAACCTAAGCACCAAATTCAGCGTCCATGCGTGATAATTCACGGTAGTACCAAGCGTAAACAACGTCTGTTATCTGATTCGGCGTCGACGTCTAACGGCCCCATCAACACCTCGTAACGTTGGCGTCAACGTCAGCGCAGTGACGTGATCTGTGGTCATAAATCAGAGCATCAATTATGATATGGAATCATCAGAGATGTAAACGGCTCTCTGCATCTGTGAATCACAGCGAAAAATATGATTAATGTGCCAAGAGATTATTTTATATGTCAATATTCATACGGAGCTCAGTGCCAGCGTTTAGCGGATAACTCATCACGGTTCGGGAGCGATGTTTATGAAGTGAATTACCCCCTGTGTCAAAGTTTAATATCGGAGGTTTCCCTTAGAGAAATCAAGCGGGAAGTTGGCATCTTTGTGAAAACGAACTTCGGTCATATGAGATTGTCAAGTTTAATTCGCGTTACAAATCTTCTCATATAGGATGCCTTTGCTTGCCCTGCGTCGAGTTATTGCAACACGCTAGACTTTCACTAATGGTACCATCATCTTAATTCACGCTAGCTGACATTATTGCGTGCACGTTTTTCATTTGCCAAGACGCCAATACCAACCTTGTGAGGGTCAAAACGAGCGATTTGGTTTTCACGGCTTTATTTATGATAGTTAGTAGCAGTGATTGAATGTGGAGGCCTGTTCTGACCATGTAAGATGGAAAAGCATCTCTTTCGAACATTAGCATTCAAATAACCACGCTTTAATGGTAACCCTTGGCCAAAGTACCGCTAGCTTTTTATTGGATTGGAGACATAAATTGAGAGAGAAATATCGCTGGTTCATATTAGCGGTCAGGAAGGGTAATTGTTGTAATACATCCCAAACACTTACATAGTCTAACATAAGCGTTGATTGGCAGTATTGAGGAATGTAAGATGTGCAATGCAATAAAGAATGTATGCAATCACTCTGGTGGAGTCTTCCGCCAACATACAAGATAACCCGTATGAACGTTATGAATAGAAATGAAGAATTTGCCGATGGAACGCTGGATATAAGTGGCAAATCGCGGCGCAAATTATAGGCTTAGGTATATTTCATCGCCCGAGAAAGATTATATTCAAATATCGGGCCTCGTTACGAGAAAATTCATGTTATTTTCGCATTGAAGGCAAAGATCTGACGATTTTGTCAGGATTTAACCCAAGAACAAGACGTCCGCTTTTGTGATAAAAGCTGCAATTTACATGCATTATTTAAAGTGAGTTATACAAGAGGAAGGGTTCGACCACTGCACTTTGTGTGTATGGGAATTACCGTTATTTGTAGGTCTCTGAAGCTGGCTATTTACCGCATGATAATGTACCTCTCGACAGCCCGACCCTCAACATATCGCTTCTGATACCACCCTGTGAAACATGCCAATACATCAAGCACTAACTCGATACAATCCGCATAATTTTCTTTTAAGAAGGAAAAGACTCGACATTTTTCCAATTTTCTTTTAAAAATGTCCTTTGAGAAAGTTGACGTGTGAACGTTTGATGGGGTGACCTTTGTATGATTTATTTAATTTTTTCATTTCTACGACTTCTGTAATTGTAAATCAATTGAATATTTATGTAATTCTAACAATTATTATTTTTTAACTTCGTTATATCGATACATTCCAACTAATAATCGTGTCATGAATTTTAAAGGGGAAAATACCATGAAGTATATTGCAATCTGAAAATACTAAAGCTTTAATCCAATAATTCAATCTTAATCTTGGTTTCAAATATAATGATATAAGTTGATAATAGTGACTTTAAGATGAAATTCAAGCTTATCGAAAAAGGCGTTGATTTATTTCACGTACACATGGTTAATATGCTTTGCATAAACAAAAAACAGTTTTAATCACGTGTATGTGAAAACTCCAAATTACTAAACATTGCAATTGGAAACTGAGTAAGGTGTTGTCATGATTATAATGAGGTCATAAATTAATGTCGGCATTGATGTTACGCCATAGCACAGTGAGTTATATTACCTGTTTATGGAAAGCCATTTTCATGTTATGTATTTAGTTGACGATTGCAAGACATTGTATAGAATCCCCGTCAAAAGTATATAGAATATACACATACCTATGCATTTTAATATAATAAACGTGGGAATTAGCAATATTTTGTCAATGGAGGATAACCATTTAAAATATAATTTTATCTGTCATAAAAGTTTCAGAAAATATTGGCTAGAAGCAGTCAGTCAGCAACTGCAAGTTATCTGCAATTAAAACTTTGAAACTCCAAGTGGTCAGCAGTTATGTCCCTTTGTTGCATTGTCGTGAAAATTTCTTGTATGATATTTTACAAACGAAATATCATCATACCTGACAATAACAACACATTTGATGAAAGCATAATTGCATTGATATTGATAACTACATCATATATATATCATCTGATAAGAGCAGCATCACATTTTACCATAACAGAAGAATCATATCTGATACAGTGTTCTTAATCTGACAATAACAGCATCACATGTGATAATAACTGCAGCACATATTGATAATAACATTATTACATGTAATAATAAATTCATTACATCTGATAATAACATCATAACATCTGATAATAACATCATAACATATGATAATAACATATTTGATGATTATATCATTGTATCAGATCTTAACAGTATCATATTTGATAATGATGATAACATCTGATTACAAAAGCAATGCATATAATAATTACAGTATATTTACATCTGATAATAACAGTATTGCATCTTTAATAGCATATTAAAAAGGCATTAACTTCGGGAGAGATAGAATCTCGATCAAACAGAGATAGATGCAGCACCGGTAAATTAAGTCACAACAATAAATATGCATACATACACTGAACACTTATACGCAATGTAATAGGGACATGAATACAATGTGTTTTAAACAGCATAACAATAGCTCATTAACCAGTCTATATCGTGCTTAACAACTATTCTTTTAATACCATATATCCGTTCTCGGCCTGTATCACATGCATATTAATGTCAATTTATTCACTCTCATTCTTACCATATTCACAATCACGCTATCATACTTTATTAATACCAATTGTGTATTTGAACAATGAATACTACACAAACAGATTAACTGGGTAATTGTTCAACGAGGTATAAAGAGGGCAGCACTATAAATATGCTCGAGGTTTAATTATCATTTGGGAAACATTTCCAGGTGTATGTCGACAGTGTTTAATATGTCGTGACGGGGGATTGGCATGTTGGCCCTAGACGTAACGCTGAACCCAGTCCAACTTGCCACTCAGTCGGGAATTACAAGTAATCATTATTAGTAATGAGGGGAATTGAGCACCTGTCCTTGGATTAAACAGTCCAACCAGTTTTACTAAATAAACATAATTTGCAACAGGGCGTAGATGGAGATATATCGTTTTCAGAAACGGGATTAAGTTAACATGTACTGTTCAAATCGCACTCTGAAAATTAAAAGCAGATTTCAGGCCCGGGCTGTTGTAAGTTTACCTTAAGCTGGTAACAACGACGTGTGAAAAACAGTCAAAGAAAATTATTTTTAATGGTAAAGAATGAAAAGAGCTGGCAGGTGTTGGTCATGTGTTGGATATTTGAAGAGAAGTTTAACAAGAACATTATGCTCTTACATTATAATGAGCCCGCTTTTTAAACGTCGAGTGATCCTGTGTACATAAACTCAGACTCCAGTCAAATTTCATTCTCTCCCCACAGAGGTAGATCAAGTCATAAAATGTTGATACCACCTCTGTTCTAATAAGACCAAATCCGTGATTTCCGGCAGTTTCCCCTGGCGAAAAAATGCACCACGGTCCATTTTCTTTTCTTTATCATATGACAACTCATTGAAAGAGTGGTTCATATCACTATGCCTTTGCGATGATTCAGTTGATAAAATGATGATTTTAGAACAGCGTTGTTGATTGCACAACTAACTTTGATTGCCTCCAATCATTCTAGCCCACAAAATCGGCGTAATAGAACAGAGGCTGTATCAACATTTCATGACATTTCATTTCATTCAGGTTCTTATTCTGCAAGTCTAGATGGACTGAATACACATAAAATCAAAAGCCTTTAGCGATTAAAATATAAATGAAGGTACAGTAATTATTTCAAATATAACTAAATTTTAGTCTAACAATACACTTGTAAAAGAGAATGTGGTTCTATCCACATCCATATCTGACACTCCATAGAGGTCAAGCCGAGTCCAGCACGACTGGATGTGAGTGGAACAGGGATTGCTCTTTGTTTAAAGAGAGATATCTGCGCTTGTCTAATGTCATTTAAAATTCCAACAGTCGCCCGTCAGTAAACTAGCAAAGGTGGATGGACCACACTTCTGCATTCTGTCTCATACTGAAAATTTTGTTCAAATATTTAATGGCGAGCCATCACCGTTCAGCGATATATCCCGGATGTTATGGGAGAAATTTGTTGATTTTCATTCAAATTACACAGCAAAAGTCAACAAAGCGGGTCTCCATGTAGAGAAATACATGTACGATGGGCTGGTGAGCTGTTCCCCGAGTGATGGAATATCTACTTGGTGTTCGCTTCAAGAGTTCACAAGTTCACTCCATGAGTTCACTTCACTACCTGCAGGGGATATAAGTATATAATTATATGTATTTAGGAGGACTAACTATCTGTAAAGTTTAGGACTGGCTTCAAACAAATGAATGTTAAATGTGTTGGTTTTCATTTTTATAGGGGGAGTGGTATGAAATATAACCTATCTGTATAGTATATGTAGTTGAGCAACACTAACTATCTGTTTGGTTCAGGACTTGCTTAAAACAGATGAATTTTATATATGTGAAATGTATGCTACAATATTTTCCAAACTCTTAGCATGAAGATGAAGATGTATGTACTAAATAGTCGTGAAGATGTAGCAGAAGCTGTACTCTTACCTATCATTAATAATGATATTTAATTATAAGATAATGAGCCATGGTTAATAGGAGTAAGATGAATATAACTGGTTTTAACACAGAATTTCTTGAAGATTACAGCTCCATGAAATATGAAATATAAAATATGAAATATGTGTATACCACTCTATTCATATCAAAATTAATTTGGAATATGAATATGAATATGAATATGAATATGAATATGAATATGAATAAAGTGCATGTGGATACCGCTCTATGAATATGAATATGAATATGAATATGAATATGAATATGAATATGAATATGAATATGAATATGAATATGAATATGAATATGAATATGAATAAAGTGCATGTAGATACCGCTCTATGAATATGAATATGAATATGAAAGCCCTTATCTTCCAAGACATAACGAAACGTTATACTACATGCATATACAGGAACACTCACAGAGAGGCATCAATTGGGGGTGTTTGGCTGAGGACAAATAAAATAGAGATGTTACTGAAAGAATATTGATTGGTAAAACTAGACTATTTCAGTGAAGGCATTTTCTGTGTCTAATGTCTTAGCTTTGGATTTCTGACAAATATATATTCCCACTGTATGAATTATGAATTATGAATAATTCATGAATTATGAATTATGAATTATGAAAAGCGAACTCGGAAAACAGAGCTTACAAGTCTTATCATATTAGTTGTCCAACAATAATTCACAAAATGTGAAAAAAATGTGTATAAAATTTATTTGATAGATTGTATTCTTGCATGATTGTCAGTTTATTATATATGTGTCAAATATCCTAAGTGCTTTCTGATCGAGTATGTGCGTGACATTAAACAAGAAAATAATAACCATGACAGTCATACAGGGAAGATGAGGCTCTCTAATATCAATATGATGCATCAAAATCTATTTTCATTGTTGCTGTTGCTCAGCTTCAAAACATGGTTTATCACTTCCCTATTCTTTGTAACTAGTGTACCATCCATCACCAACCTTGCTAACTGTACTTATGTATCATTCTGTACTTCAACCTTCTCCAATGTACAAACCTAATATAATGTACTATGTATTTGTATTCATTCTCAAATAATGTCAAGTATTACTAGTTTGGTAATGGTGTTAGCATCCCAACCGAATTTCGCAACCATGTTATAGAATAGTTGTGATACCATAACATTTCTTCTCTTTTTCATCTTACCAACTTTTAAATGCCACTGAAGTTAACATTGTTTTACATTGTTAACATGTTTTAATTGTTTGATCATTGTTCAATTCATAATTGTAGCACTGTTTCATAAATAAAAGTTGTATTGTTGAAGCATTGTATTAGTTCATCGTTGTATTATCATATCTTGTCATATCGAATTGAAATATCTTTTACCTACACCTATATATCTGTCAGAACGTGTCGATATAAAGTTATAAAAAAAACAAAGCAACAAGTAATATCAATGTTCGTTATTGCACATCTTGAACTTTACGAAGAAAAACTCTAGTTTTGCAACTTTGCAGAATTTTGAATTACTTAATGTATTTTCAATGTGAATGTCTTTGTCCTGTATCCGAATTCAAAGCCCAAGGTTGTATTTGAGGTCACATGAAAATAAGTTTTCCTTAACAATATGTGCGTCTACATAACTGATCAAAGGTATGCGACTATTTGGGGACAATGTGTGTGCAACAATCTTGGCAACAATAATTCACCATTTCTGAATGTTTAAAGTACTAATGATACTCAATATCTATGCCAATGAATGTTATTAGTGGACGGGGCAGTAGCACGCTTTAAGGGGGAATATAGGGTGATGTCAGGAAAATGAAAATTAATGGTTCTAATTGAAAGACAATGTATTTAAACTAAATGGATTTTAGACATGCGATTCCTTTTTCTTACACAAAATGAATTAAAGGTGTTCACATAAAATGGCCGCCAATGAATTTTATGTGAATCTTCATACTTTGTCCTCTGACTATGGATGATTGGCTTGTGTAATTTAGCATTAGTTTGAAATTATTAGTGAAAATTTTAAAATATAAAATTATCAAAAAAAGTGCTACTGCCCCTTTAAAGAATTTTCAACGTGACCTTTTAAATGATGCGCAAATATAAAGCTGAAAGAATACTTTTTTGAAAATGACATTTTTTGGCAATCGTTGTGGTCTGACGTTTCTCTATATATTATTTCTTTTAAAACCAGTCATTTATAAATTGGCCTTTGAATGGAGACTTGGAATAAAAGTCTTTCGCTGTTACAATAAAGAGAAGTTTTGCTGCTCCATTAATGAACATCGGTTACAAAGTATACTAAAGCAAAATGAAGACGAATACACAATTGCTGTAATCATGAGCATTTCGTTTCTTGCACGACTTACATTTTACCGACATTGTAATTGTAATTAATGTCCAAGATCATATGATGAAGGTACCTCGCTACAATCACACATGGTCCACGGTGAACGAACCTAATGTAGATAACGTATTGGTCTGTAGCGGGATAAGAAAGATACTTGGAGGAAAACACATGTCATTCCAACAAACACTGCAAAGAATGAAGAGATGAAAAGATATTATTTAAAATAATTTATATTTCAGCGGTTCTGAAAACTCATTTGTAAGCTATTCGGAGCCCGTAATGAGTTGCTCTGCGGATGTTTAAACTTTCTAAGTTTGAAGCAAGGTCGCCGAGCCATATGATATCGCTTTCTGTACAATTTGATATAAGCTTAACTTGTGCCATTTTGTCATCTTGAAATATACATAATCAGTGATCAAGCTTGTCGCGTATTCTCATTACGGAATTTCAAATCCAGGAAAACAGCTGATGCTGTCGTTAGTTGTCAAATAAACTTGTGGTATCCAATCAATTCTCCTTTCATAAATTATCTCCCTTTGTAGCGAAAAAACATGACGATTAAATGTCCGTGACGTTATTGAAGAAAGCAATAGACGACCTGTCATTTTAGCTCCATAATGTTCAGATGACGTATCAACACTGAAATATACAACCGTCCTCTTAAAGCAAATATACCTTAATCGGGAAGTAGATTTCATTTTCACCGAAAATGAGAATGACATTTAATCTGACGGCAGGTGCTTTTCAAATGTGTTTGCTTTTTGTAATATATACCTTTATAATCTGAAGAGATGGGATTTAGCACCTGGGTAATTACTAAAAGCTTGGCTATATATGTTGTTCTTTTCGTGTGGAAATATCAAGTTGATAATGAGATGCCCATACCCACAATGTCAATATGGATAGCGATTTTGGAATATTTAAGAAAGTACTTAAGTATTATATACACTAAGAGCAAAGCAAACACTATCATGGCGACATGTAAAATGTAATATCTACTGCATACTAGGTCTATTGTTCGGAAGTGTAAAAAGGTATGCGAATGATAAGCGAAAAGCCCCCTCCTTAATTTACAATATGGTTCCTCTTTGCCGGCAGAATGGTTATGTGTCATGAAGAATGTTGACAGAAATTATTGACATAAATTATCTCTTTTCCCCATTCTTCTCCTCTGAAATGAATATCCCGCTTGGATGTTAGTTTATGTGATATGTTAATGAATGGTAAAGTTGACAAGCTCCTTCTCGTGTCCTGTTTGTATTCGTTTATCATCAGGTATCTGTGTCTAGTTTATTGACAATGCGCATGCTCATAAATCGGCGGCCATCTTGGTGTTGATTATTGTATCAATATAATGTTTTATATGCGCAGTGAGCATCCCATTTTGCCCGGCTAGTAGTGTTAGGTCACAGATAAGTGCTGTATGATGGGGTAATTACATCTTGTTTCCTTGTTAACCCATCGCATACAAGATTTATGTCTTAATTCCGTGCTGATTCGGGTCTTTTATACAAATCTGATACAGAAATATGAAAATAAACAGAAATACTGATCGCTAATCGACACGTTTATATCCGCAAACAGTTTAGGTTATATACTTGTTTTTCGACGCTTTGTATTATAAGGTCTCAAGAAGACATTTTACATTAAGCAAATCTACTTGTAAATGAACAGATAAATTAAATCTTGTCATGCATTTAGTTGCATCAAGTTCATCTTTCTACGTCTTATAGCTGAACAGAAAAGAAGAAATTCTTATCCTTTCATTTTCTTCAATTCCAGTTTTGTAGATTATGTCCCTCTCCATTCATATGTTTACTATTGAAGTTTGAAGGCCAATGGTAATATATCTTAATCTTCTCTTATCAATTTTCTTGTTATGGAACAAGCAAAAAATCACTTTCGACATTTTCAAAATGTAAAAGCATTCATGTGATGACATTAATCATACGGGGTTTTTTTCTGACAATTAATAATCTGTCACCTTCACAAACAAAATCTTCTCTAGTCAAACATTTTTTTATTATGGAACAAAAAAAATCTAAAATCATCCATGTGATGACATTAATCATACTGACTTTTCTGACAAATAATACTATGTCACTTTCATTAACAAAATCTTTTCTAGTCAGACAGTCTTTTATTATGGAACAAGAAAAAACATTTTCGACATTAAAACAATGTAAAATCATGACATTAATCATACGGGTTTTTCAGACAAATAATGCTCTGTCACTTTCATAAACATGCCAGTTCTTTTAAACCACACTCTTACAGGATTTTAACTTCCTACGAAGACTCAAGATAGATACTCAGCCTTAGTCAGACACAATGTGAATTCAGATTTACATTTAACGACAGCCCGAGGTCTGAAAGGTAAAAACGCTCACAACGAGATTGGCAGCTTAATTTCACTGCTGAAAAATCCCATTATCAGAGTATTTCAATGTTGCTCAATCGATGGCTGCCAAGAATTTGTTGTTTTAGAATGGAAGTGGTGAAAGAATTTCGGTTTGCTTTGCAAGGTTGTTAACATCGAATCAGGCATTGATATGACCATATTTATCCGAATATTAACGTAATATACTTTTCATAATTCTTACAATTCCGTGTTTTAAAACAAATTCAATTGTTTTGCACTATGGTAAGTTGTTTCAGCATGTTTACATTAAATCAGCAATACATATATACCATGTTGGCCTAATTCTCTCCCCACAGAGCCAGATCAAGTCATGTTGATTTAGCCTCTGTTATATTACGCCGAGTTTGTGGGATAGAGTGGGAGATGCCTGATTGGAGGCAATCAAAATTAGTTGTGCAATCAGCGACGCTGTTCTTAAATCATCATTTTGGCTACTGAAACAAGGCAAAGGCATTGTGATATGAACCACCCTTTCCATGCGAGAAGCCTTGTCATTTGATAAAGAAATTCAAATGCATTGTGATTATAGTTTTTTCCGCCAGGGGAAACTGCCGGAACCAACGGATTTCGGCGTAATAGAACAGAGGCTGTATCAACATTGATCTGCCTCTGTAGGGAGAGAATGTGTTGGCCTAAATATGAAAGGAAAAATATTATTCATGATTCAAACAGTTTCACATTTCGTAAAAATAGTATTTTTAATAGTTTTGTTAAAGACTGTCAACATTGAATCAGCAAATTTTATTTTCAATATTTGCCTGAATATGAAAGAAAATGTTTTTTAATAACTGTAACATTTTCGCGTTTTGTAAATTTGTTTTGCAATTTTTCTAGTAGACATTAATGACGTTTATAGTACGTCATTTCACCTCTATTGATGTCTATATCGCATGTTAGTCCTTTTTTCACGATTCTAAAAGTCTTTTTTTCCCCGATTCTGAAAAACGATGATGCATCATTATTTTTGCTCACTTGAAGGAACTGTCTATTAACAATAAAAATAGCTCAACAGTTCCAAAGGATATGTGTTTTTGCAAGTTTAGAAGACATGGCATTGACATATGATGTATCATTTTGTTTCCTTGTAACATCATCACGCACGATTTTTTACTTTTCTCTGACCCTTGCATGGCTGGAATAAGATATGAAAATTGAGATTCAAATCGAATAAAAAATCGTAAAATCGGTAATAATTTATACTATTGTAAAATAAATCTTACGCCCAAAACGTATCAGGTTGAAATATAACTGTTAATAAAACATAACAAATATGAGAAATAGTCGATATTATATATAAAAATAGGATATTATATGAGTTTCTATGACATGTTATGTTTACGACACGAGTGTCTAAATATAAGTATTTCCCGAGCGAGAGCGAGTGTCGTAAACATAGTATGTCATGGCCACGAACATATTATTGTTCTCAAAATCTAGAACACAACGTCATAGGCGGACCGTGACGTCAAAGCAATTTTATAACATGGCGTCACAATGAAAAAGTGATACGTTATGAAAAATATGAACCCCGATATGTTTACCTCAACAGGTAATAACTATAATGCCACAGCGGTTTTTACCAAAATATTATAAATGGTATTTTCTTACTTAGTATGAATATTCACACATAATTGCACATTATTTCAGAACTAAGTAATTTCTACCTGCGGATGATATGTATGTATAACAAAGTTATACACTACCCTGTCAGTCGTTAATGCCTCTAACTTGACTACTCGTGCTGAATGATGAAATTGTAAGCTTCATATTCTATTCATGCCAAAGGGTAATAATATTTGTACGAAATATGATGCTGGATCCTGAAGTGTTTGTCAAATATCTCTTACAAAGACACTTCAAATATTTTCAAATATTAGTTGAGTGAATCATCAATGTGACAGCCAGGTGTGTTTGTATATACTGTTTATAGAAGATATGATAGGTACCCATTGCTTGTACATATACAGAGGTGTATTGTCAGATGATCAATATCAACTACCCCTCGACATTCGTCTTAAGATAGACCTAAGTGAACCATATGAATTCATAATATAAGTTAGCTTTTAAAGGGGGTCTGCAACCCCAATTTTAACTTCCAGAGCTTTATTAGCAGGGCCCCGAAAGAGTCCTAAATGCTCGGTAGGGACGAAATCGTTCGGTTACGAACCGCTTACAGCTGGTAGTCAGTACCAAATTTGCGTCATGTGACCCCCCCCCCCCCCCTTACCCATCTGGACGCTCTCATTAACAATGGTCATTTAGGTTTCAAGAGCTAGGTTGTTAATTTCATTTAAGATACATGCAGAGCGGAGTCACTTCAACCACTTGACAGTCGTCTATGGATAGACCTTGGTTGTTCAATTTCAATAACCATATATATTCAGAACATAAGTTAGCAGAAAAAAGAGTCACGACTACCACCCAAGTGTCGTCTCATAATAGACCAAAGTATATCTTAAGTCTTGAATAAGAGTGAGCTTTGATATGCATGCAGAAAAAGAGTCAACTACCACTCAAGAGTCGTCTCATAATAGTCTTTAGTGGACCTCGTAAGATCTTTATATAAGTTAGCTTTTAAGACACATACAGAAAGAGAGTCACAACTACCACTCAAGAGTCGTCTGTTGCTTAACATCAGTGAACCTTAAGTTTTGAATGTCAGTTTTGTTTTACAGACAGAGAAGGAGTTTTAACTACTCGACAGTCTTTTATGGACCTTACAAGTTCTGAATAAAAATAGAATTTAACATGCATGCAGAAAGAGAGTCGCAGCTTCCAACCAACAGTCGTCTGTGGGCAGACATTTATGAACCTTAAGTTCAGAAAGATAGTTATCTTTAAAGATACAGGCAGAATCAAAACTTCATTTTGGAAGATGGACTAATCAGTTAGATGTCTGTATATGTTGAAAATACAGACTCTCTTCGGTTGATATAACGTTGTGTGTAAGACACTTGTTATCTAAGGCAATTGTTACTAAGATGATAATCGTGTTGTTGATGATAATAGTGGCGTCGATAACGACGACGATGGTCATGACGACGATGATATATAACGACGACAGCGATAACAACGGGAGACGGTGGCGAAGATTATGTTAATGATGATGATGATGATGATGATGATGATGATGATGATGACGATGACGATGACGATGACGATGATGATGATGATGATGATGATGATGATGATCGCAGTGGTATGTGCGATGATTGCCATAGAATCTGATGATGATGATGATGATGATGATGATGATGATGATGATGATGATGATGATGATGATTTATGTGATAGTAATTAAGATGTTTATCAAATATATCATAATAATGCATCCTCGGAATATGTCCATGGTTCATCTGAGGTTAAATGCTTTATAGGGGTGGGGTGTTGGTGGTTTGGGGTACAGGGCATACAGGAGTTGGTAGGAGGGTGTTGGTGGTTTGAGGGACAAGCATAGGCGTTTACATGAGTGAGCAAGAATATGTAAGGTGGGGACGATGTGTGGAAAGGTATATATTGATAGTTTAAGGGACAGGCATACAGAAGTTGGTAGGAGGGGAGGGGAGGGTTTAGGGTTTGAGGGACAGTCATACAGTCGTATGAAAGAGTGAGTCACACAGAAGGGCGTCATATCATTCACCTGTTTGATGCAACAAGTTTCTGCAACTTTTTTATCATGCTGTCATTAATGAGGATTGTGTGATTCATCGAGGGAAGAGAGCAGAGAATACCTCACTTGTTACAAACTTGTGTATAAATACTCCTCTCGTGACATATATAAGCCTGCCGGTTATTTGTACAGTCTACAGTATGGTTTAACATACGCTCGTCAAACCTTTCTGCTTCATGTCAGTCCGTAAAACAAACATTGGAATTTGTTTAATCCTTTTTATCAAAGTATGAATTAAACTCGTCAAATAATGCCACTTTTGAAGAATCAATTTCATCTTGCAAACTGTACGGAGAAGAAACGATACTTGTATATGACATGAATATTAATAGTTTGCTTATGACGTCATATTGACGTGTATGGTTTCTTTTAAATTAAGTTAAGGTGTAATCTTGATAGGTGAGAACACCCATTAGCAACAAGAATTTGTCCTATGTTTTCGACATGCATCCTTGACAAAATAAATAAATTTAGACAATTGTATGTTCATATGCAAAGAAACATTTTCGATTGTCTTCTTAAAAGAAGAGATTGCATTGCCATACTTACTACTGAACAATTATTGGTTCCTCTATTGCGCGAGATGAAATCAACTTTTACCGCAGTCGATTGACTAGCTGAGCTTACGTCAGAACATGCGAGTTATGGGGTTGCGGTCAGAATGTGACGGAGAGAAAAGCCCGGCTGGGTGAAGTTGGAACACAAAAAGAGTAGATTTTTTCACTTTTGCCTTGGAGGACAGTGATTTTCATCAGATTAGCGTATAAGGCATTTGGAACATATAGATCGAAGACATGAGTGTGTGAACATTGGGAATAAACTTAAGTCAATGACCCATATCAGAAATCGGATATTCCGATAACGTTTCTCCTAACACAACGTAATGTTAAAATTGAACAAAAACATTATGTAATATTTGAATACAACCGTAATGTAATCTTTTTACACAGACATGATGTAATTTTTGTACGCCAACGTAATGCAATATTCGGATACAAAGTAATGTGATATCTGAACACAAACGTATTGAATATTCACACACAAACGTACATGTAATGTAAATTTTGTACACAAACATAATGTAAAATTCGTACACAAACGTAATGTAATATTCGAACATGGCCATTGTTAACAAATCTCTATAAGCAGAGACTGGTCTTAATCTTACAACGTCTCGCATTACAAAAGACGTCTCGTAAAAAAGAAAGAAATCCTATCTATATATTTCATAATAACAAATATTCATAAATACAAGTCTAGCGAGCAATATGCATGCATATCTCCGACTTCACGTTTTGGTACAATGAGTGTGTATTGGCTGTTTTCATATGATAATAATTTCATTGTCCCGCCGAGTCTACCAAAACAGTTTAGGTCGCGACTTTTCCTGTAACAATGGCCTCTTCGACATGAAAATTACAAGTCGGTTTGAAAATTAATTATATCCCTCGCGTCTCGGTTCTGATTAACCACCTCCCGGCATGCAATGGGGTAAGAAAGAGGGAGATCTTTTACACTCATAAACAAAATGACAACGCGATTACCCACTCCCGTTTTATCAAGGCTGTTTAGGGACGTTGTCATTTCTTTAAACTTTTGTTATGACACTAATTTATGTTACATAAATTTGAGAAGTGTTCCGACAACCAAGGGGAACTGGGGTTAATAGTCATATGAAACTCTTGCAGCTGTCTTGGGCCATGTTCATGTGAGTTAGTGAAATAACTAGATACTGTTTAAAAGTCTTAACAATAGGGCGCACTCATAAATAAGTACAATTTTGACACGGCTCCACTCGACGGAATGCGTACGTATATATTCTTGAGTTAATTGTCTTCGGCTAATATTACAAAGCTCAAAAATATAGCTATTAATTCCACCCGCCCCAATCCTTTAGCTTATACCGCGGAGTCAAATATCCACTCCCGCCTCATAATTTTAGTTGCAGAAAATAGCCAATGACGGTTTATAAGAGACATAATCCACTGGGGCCGCCATCTTGGAAAATAATTTCTATGACTTTAAAAAAACAGGCCATCATGTTATCAAAGTATTAAGATTTCAATACCAAGCATGACAAAACCAAGATCCACTTGTGTGTATATTGTGAAATATTGGAATAATTGGCGAAATGTATATTCCTATTGGGGCTGAGATTTTAATGTTGATAGCTATGTTTTGTGTGGAATACGATACAATTGCATAAAACCTTTTGTTAGGGCGATCTGAAGCATCATATTTAGGTCATTAAAAGATGTTTCTGATAACACGGACTCGACAAACACTCTCTGTGTTCATTGTAATTTGATTTTCAGCTTTGAAGTACATAGTCAGAATAATAAACCACTTCAAAGCAAGATCTCTAAACCATATCCAAATCTTGCCAACACCATTCACACTTCTTTGAAAGTTATAGGGTTATGAAGATTTACTGTCATAAAACAAATAAACAATAAAAGGTTTCAATAAGATGAAAAGAATACACCAAGTTCAAATTTCTAGCAAAGTTCAATATTTTTGCAAAAATAATGTCTGTCGATCTTAAACCTGAGAATGTTCTTTTATTTTACGTTTTTTGAATGGTGCTTGATTCACTCTATATATTTCACTCTAGATGAGAGTATTTATGAATACAAAAATCAAGAGGTTTAGGATGTTAATATATCTACAGTAAATATTGGTTATAATGTTACTTGGCTTTAACGCCTAACTGGAAATAATGCCATGTATTTGTCAGAACGATTTTCCTGCCCCCCTGTATCATAAAGCCAAACTGGATATAGTGCCATTTGCCAATGATTTTTTAAACAAAGGTTAATTTCCCCTTACTATAATGCCTGTGACACCATACAATTGCATATTGTCATAACTTATTGCGGTTTTTTGGCATGGTCCAAATCAATTAACATTGGCTGCATGTTGAATAAGTACTTTAATTGGTGGTTACTAGGCATGAACTACTTTAGAGACATTCTAGTTTAATTTCAAAACTCATTTAATTTCAAAACTCATCTTCTTTAAGTAGTAGCTTTGCAGCCATCATGTATCTAAAAGACTTATCTTGTTAAAACGGTTTATTGTCATATTTCTCTTTGACAAAATGGTGGCAGTATATCCAGGTTTTACTGTATTTCTATTAGACAATGCTCGGGAGTTACAACAATAACCGGAGTATGGATGTGTAAGTATATGGTCACCAGGTTCAATTATTATCAAAATCAGATGTGAGATTCAAAATGTTCAAGGCGAGCCTATAAGCAGTACGACAAAAACAATTTGAACATTCAATATTTCAGTCCAGTCGCTATTCGGTGTATGGGCAGACAGCCGGGGCAAAGTTGACGTTACTGGTGGAGTAAAACAGATCTCATAGTATTCGACACATAGAGAATCTCACCCAACTGTCTTCTGATATGGTATATATGTCAACACAATTTGATAAAAGTAACAAATATCCGCGAGGATGTTTTACTTTTATCAACTAGTGTTGATATATTTGATATCAGAAAACACGAGGTGAGATTCTATTTATCATTCAAAATCATTTTTCATCACGTTTGCATTTTTTAACTCTGCACTACCCTAAATCTCTTAAAACAGTGATGTCATTGCATTGTGACGTCATTATGTTCATGACATTGTGATATCCTTGTGTTATGACGTCATAGCATAGTGACATCATTATTGATTATACACAAATGTTGTGATGTCATATACGTGTGATTAAAGGGGATTGTCAAAACCTACTGTCAAAACGATATCTCCTAGGAGATATATAGATATTATTACCCGAGGAAGTGTGTCATATGAATTTTACGAAATGAGTGTGATTTTTTGTATTACCCGAGCCAGAGTGAGGGTTATACACAAATTTGCACGAGCTCGTAAAAGTCATATGACACACTTTCGAGGGTAATAATTTTTTTATTACCGTTTCTATTCCATTTTACCATCTTAGAAATATCCAAGAAAAGCCGCTTTCCTTGCGACGGCCGGCTACAGTGACGTCACGAACAATGACGTTATGACGTCACAGGCGTAAAAATACGGGAAGTCGAGCTACAACAATCGTTGCTGGGCAAAAGTGATATGTGCACTTGTGTTCATATTGAAAATATGTCACAACTTATTTTCAACCGTATGGGTAATAATGATTGATCTTTAACAAGCGATATCTCCTGTGACATTCAGTTTTGGATGATAAATAATTTTACTTGTCTTAAAGCATCCAACTCTCTATGGATATTTCATAACGAAGTTTCTCCAATCACCTGATAGATGTATTTCCCTCATACGTCACACAACTGTTCCTAAAAGTTACTTAGAAGACACTCATCGGTCCTTCCATCCGGTCACTGCTAATACTTCTCAAGAAGAATGAAACGTGTTACGTGGTTTTTATTTTGTTAAATTCACATCTTCCCTAGTAAATATTAGTTTATCATAAATGTCACCTTAACATGGTGAAACATTTCATTACTCTATCGGATTATCCAAGGTCGTAATTATCAAGTATCAAGAAAACCGGTTGGCGGCCATTTGTTGGGGACACTCTTGCGATAGTGCAATGGATTCACATAGCCAAACCAAGCATGGTACGTATTGTAAGAACTGCGCAAAGTCTCATGTCTATTATTTAAATTGCGGAGAAGACAGAGCCTCCTTTGACTTCTTTCAACCTTTTCAATCTGGGTCAGTTTATACTGAACAAAAATTGGGAAATATGAAAATTCTGAAATAACTATCAGTTCTATATATACAAGAATGTCATCCTACGTTTAGCGCCTTGAGCGAGCATTCAAGGCACTGATACAGGCGCACCACAAATGTTCACTATTAAGAGAAAAAAAATTGAAATAAGAAAATTCTAAATTGATATATATCGACATATATCTCATTATTGTGAACAAATTCATACTAAATTCACATATAGCTAACCGTTTATCGAGTATTTAGATATGGCTAGCTTCTCAATCATTTATAGATAAATGTGTAAATAAGCGCGTATGCTCTGCGAAATTATTAAAAACAATACTTACATACCCCTAGTGTAGGTGTTCTGCCTTTGTCTTGATACTAGACCGACTGAAACAGACCGTGTCCACCAACAAACATTTTTCCTTTCTTACGTAGTGAAAAAAAAATTTACCCATGTTAAAACTGTAACATGAGACTATAGCCTTTCAACAGTAGTTCTTCACTTGGATTCAACAGATTAGTCTGTCATCGTCACGAGGTCACCAAAAATACAAGGGAATGTTCTATTCTTAAAAAATGAGATAAACACATTGCATACGTAGGATGACATTCACCATCAGCGTCACTTTGCATACGTAGGATGACTTTCAAAATCAACGTCACTTTGCACACGTAGGATGACATTCAAAATCAACGTCACTTTGCATACGTAGGATGACATTCAAAATCAACGTCACTTTGCATACGTAGGATATCATTTAAAATCAACGTCACTTTGCATACTTAGGATGACATTCAAAATCAACGTCACTTTGCACACGTAGGATGACATTCTCCATCAGCGTCACTTTGCAAACATAGGATGACATTTACCGTCAGCGTCACTATGCACACACAAAATGACATTCACCATCAGTGTCATTTTGCACACATAGGATGACATTCACCATCAGCGTCACTTTGCGCACGTCGGATGACATTCACCATTAGCGTCACTTTGCACACGTAGGATGACATTCACCATCAGCGTCACTTTGCGCACGTCGGATGACAGTCACCATCAGCGTCACTTTGCGCACGTCGGATGACAGTCACCATCAGTGTCACTTTGCGCACGTCGGATGACAGTCACCATCAGTGTCACTTTGCACACGTAGGATGACAGTCACCATCAGTGTCACTTTGCGCACGTCGGATGACATTTACCATTAGCGTCACTTTGCACACGTAGGATGGCAGTCACCATCAGCGTCACTTTGCGCACGTCGGATGACAGTCACCATCAGTGTCACTTTACGCACGTCGGATGACACTCACCATCAGTGTCATTTTGCACACGTAGGATGACATTCACCATCAGCGTCACTTTGCACACGTAGGATGACATTCACCATCAGTGTCACTTTGCGCACGTCGGATGACAGTCACCATCAGTGTCACTTTCACACGTAGGATGACATTCACCATCAGCGTCACTTTGCACACGTAGGGTGACATTCACCATAAGCGTCCCTATGCACACGTAGGGTGACATTCACCATCAGCGTATTTTTCTCCGCTTCAACTATACCCTGATTTCCATCGAGCCAAATGCCTCGTTTTGCTCTTTATCATCCTTCTCCACGACTGTGTATAAGCCTTAAATTCAGCCTACATTAGATCGTAATTCTGCAAGTCTAGATAGATTGAATACATACGCAGAAATGAAAAGGTTCGATAAAATATTTTATTTGACAGTACAGTAATTATATTCAATATTTTATAGATAACAGTTATGGCTAGGCTTTTTATATACATTCATAAAGAATAAAATAATATAAATTACGGTACAGTAATTATTGGATTCAATTTTAGACTACGCTCTTAATATAACCAGCCAATGAAATTACTCGCATCCAACAGCAGCAGCGGAACCCGGATGTAAGAGTGCAGGAGTTGGGAATAAGTTCCGTCTGGCTCATCGAAGAACGACATTTAATTGACTGTAATTAAGCAAATGTCACCTATGGTCATGATTAACTGCCTGTTAGCGAAACGAAATATTTAGTTAGATAGATATCAGGGTATTTATATGAGCGGATTCACAAAGTCTTGTGTAGGAGAATGACGTAGGATTTATGTTCACTTCAAGTCTGCTAGAAATATAAACAATTACACGTGCTCTTTGTAGAACCAGACCTTGGTCCTGATAAAGCATTCATAAAATATGAAATAATAATAATTGCTTCTATCAAGCTTTCGTGGAGTATACAATATTACACGTGCTCTTTGCAGAACCAGACCTTGGTCCTGATGAAGCATTCATAAAATATGAAATAATAATAATTGCTTCTATTAAGCTTTCGCGGAGTAGCCAATAAGATTACAGCGTCGTAGGTTGCACAACTAACTTGATCGCATGCAGTCAGGCTCCCCCCCCCCCGGACCTTTCTAGCGAATGAACGTATTTGAGATTGGATCAACATTGTATGACTTGATCTACCTCTGCGAGTAGAAAATGTACTTTTCAGCATATGCTCAAGAAAATTGATTTGAAATTTCAAAGGACACGCTTATTTTCTTGCACACTGTAAACAAGGAGATGTGAGCCAAGAGTTTGTTTCCAAGTCAATTTATTCAATCAATGACTAAAGGCATCATCCCCCAACAGAGGTAATTCAAGTCATAACATGTTCATCTAGCCTCTGGTCCATCTAGCCTAGTGTGTGGGCTAGAATGGGAGATGCTTGAGTGGATGCAGTCATGGTTTGTTGTGCAATCAGCAACGCTGTCCAAAAAGTCGTCATTTTGGAAAATCCGGTACAGATCATCGTCATGAAATATCCAAGGGGTGATAAAGTGTACGGTGTCGAAAAATTAATCCCTCAGTGGCCAAGGCTTGAAATCATGCACGAATTAATATTTCGTTCATTCATGAGAACAAAATTGTTAAGTGAGATGCTCACAGAGTTAACATAGTAGAGATGTAAGTTATACTGACAGGTTGATGGCGCATTTCAAGATTTGATTCAACTCGGAGATAGGTACAGCGTTTCACCTGCATATCTTTCATGAACAATTCACAGGTATATGCCTTTGTGAATGAAGGCTCAGAAGTGCACAGGTGATGTAAACTCAGCTACAGGTAAACGATTCACCTTGAAGCATGCATTATGATAGATTAACCCTGCACATGGACGTGTGCAAGTGCACAAATGTATGCAAGTGCACAAATGTGTCCAAGTGCACAAATGGTATAATTCAGATTTGAATTGAGTTCAAAACAAAGATCATCCGGACATTAAGGTGTATGCCTGTATCAATACTAATAAGACACATAACGCTTTCCGCTTTACCTCTCTATATGATTACTACAAAGATTTAGGTCCTTTTTTCATTTAAGGAAATGAGTCAACAAATTTATGTTACATTTTACGTTACTGACATATATTAGCTGTTTTTATATAAAAGTTAACAAATATGGGGAAAAAATAGTTTACCGAAATATTCTCTCAAAGTATTTTCCAATATTGAAAGTGTTTTCGTTTAATTTTTCTTTGAAAAACTTGTTAGTCAAATTTGTTGTGTTAGTACTGAATGTGATTCCTGTTGATAATTATATGTAAATATCCATATCATAAAGGCATGGTATTGGCATGTTATCGAAGGATGATTTTACGTACGTTTCAGTGTAAAGGCAGATAGATTGGTAAATATCTTCTTTTGGCAAATTCCCACTAGGGGACTGGTAATTTGTCTGCAGTGAAGAGCTGTTATACATTCGCTAAGATCTGGGTGCAATGCTACACTGAATTTCAGCGCAGTACCACCATCGGTTCGCCAGTTCCAGCCGATGCTCGCAGGTTCCATCGCGATGTATAAGCACAATAGTGTTGCGGACTCTTTCCCTGCAATATTACTGGCAGAAGTAATATAAGTGAAATACTCTTGAAAGCGGCGTTAAACCACAAATCACTTCACCTTCAATTTGAAATTGAATATGTCATTTCAAAGTAAAATATAATTGCCTTGGTAATTTTTGCTGATGTTGTTTGTTGTTTGTGTTTTTATCTATCTATGTTTTTGCGATGATAAAGTCTTCCTTGTTTCAAAGTCTGTTAACCAAAGTTTCAAGTCATTTAGAACTCCATGGGTTTAACTCCAAAATTATTCATATGAGTCTATGATTCTTAGTGAACTTATATGACTCTATTAACGTATGACTATGATTATTGCTTAACTTAGTGAATTACAAATCTATGACTCCATGTTTACCTGTAAGCTTAGTTAATGATGACTCTGTTGACGTATATCTTAATTATTGTTAGTGACCTTAATAATGATGACTTTATTAACGTATGATTCTTTCTGAACTTAGTTAATGTGGCTCAGTTAACGAATGAATCTGTGATTCTTAGCAAAACTTACTTAATGATGACTCTGTTAACGTATGACTCATTGATTCTTAGTAAACTTACTTAATGATGACTCAGATAACGTATGACTCCATGATTATCAGTAAACTTACTTAATGATGACTCTGTTAACGTATGACTCCATGATTATCAGTAAACTTACTTAATGATGACTCTGTTAACGTATGACTCCATGATTATCAGTAAACTTACTTAATGATGACTCTGTTAACGTATGACTCATTGATTCTTAGTAAACTTACTTAATGATGACTCTGTTAACGTATGACTCAATGATTATCAGTAAACTTACTTAATGATGACTCTGTTAACGTATGACTCAATGATTATTAGTAAACTTAGTTAATGATGACTTTGATATCGTATGACTCTATGATTTTTAGTAAACTTACTTAATGATGACTCTGTTAACGTATGACTCCATGATTATCAGTAAACTTACTTAATGATGACTCTGTTAACGTATGACTCATTGATTCTTAGTAAACTTACTTAATGATGACTCTGATATCGTATGACTCATTGATTTTTAGTAAACTTACTTAATGATGACTCTGTTAACGTATGACTCATTGATTCTTAGTAAACTTACTTAATGATGACTCAGTTAACGTATGACTCCATGATTATCAGTAAACTTACTTAACGATGACTCTGTTAACGTATGACTCCATGATTATCAGTAAACTTACTTAATGATGACTCTGTTAACGTATGACTCCATGATTATCAGTAAACTTACTTAATGATGACTCTGTTAACGTATGACTCATTGATTCTTAGTAAACTTACTTAATGATGACTCTGTTAACGTATGACTCAATGATTATCAGTAAACTTACTTAATGATGACTCTGTTAACGTATGACTCAATGATTATTAGTAAACTTAGTTAATGATGACTTTGATATCGTATGACTCTATGATTTTTAGTAAACTTACTTAATGATGACTCTGTTAACGTATGACTCCATGATTATCAGTAAACTTACTTAATGATGACTCTGTTAACGTATGACTCATTGATTCTTAGTAAACTTAGTTACTGATGACTCTGATATCGTATGACTCATTGATTTTTAGTAAACTTACTTAGTGATGACTCTGTTAACGTATGACTCTATGATTATCAGTAAGCTTACTTAATGATGACTCTGATATCGTATGACTCATTGATTCTTAGTAAACTTAGTTAATGATGACTCTGTTAACGTATGACTCATTGATTCTTAGTAAACTTACTTAATGATGACTCTGTTAACGTATGACTCAATGATTATCAGTAAACTTACTTAATGATGACTCTGTTAACGTATGACTCAATGATTATCAGTAAACTTAGTTAATGATGACTCTGATATCGTATGACTTATAATTTTCAGTAAACTTAGTGAATGATGACTCTGATATCGTATGACTCTATGATTATCAGTAAACTTAGTTAATGATGACTCTGATATCGTATGACTCCATGATTATCAGTAAATTTACTTAATGATGACTCTGTTAACGTATGACTCATTGATTCTTAGTAAACTTACTTAATGATGACTCTGTTAACGTATGACTCAATGATTATCAGTAAACTTACTTAATGATGACTCTGTTAACGTATGACTCAATGATTATCAGTAAACTTACTTAATGATGACTCTGTTAACGTATGACTCCATGATTATCAGTAAATTTACTTAATGGTGACTCTGTTAACGTATGACTCAATGATTATCAGAAAACTTACTTAATGATGACTCTGTTAACGTATGACTCAATGATTATCAGTAAACTTAGTTAATGATGACTTTGATATCGTATGACTCTATGATTTTTAGTAAACTTACTTAATGATGACTCTGTTAACGTATGACTCCATGATTATCAGTGAACTTACTTAATGATGACTCTGATATCGTATGACTCTATAATTTTCAGTAAACTTAGTTAATGATGACTCTGTTAACGTATGACTCAATGATTATCAGTAAACTTACTTAATGATGACTCTGTTAACGTATGACTCAATGATTATCAGTAAACTTAGTTAATGATGACTCTGATATCGTATGACTCTATGATTTTCAGTAAACTTAGTTAATGATGACTCTGTTAACGTATGACTCATTGATTCTTAGTAAACTTACTTAATGATGACTCTGTTAACGTATGACTCAATGATTATCAGTAAACTTAGTTAATGATGACTCTGATATCGTATGACTCTATGATTTTCAGAAAACTTAGTTAATGATGACTCTGTTAACGTATGACTCATTGATTCTTAGTAAACTTACTTAATGATGACTCTGATATCGTATGACTCTATAATTTTCAGTAAACTTAGTGAATGATGACTCTGTTGACGTATGACTATGATTCTTCCTGAACTAAGTTAATCATTACTCTATTAACAACAACCCCTATGACACAAGCATGTATGTGAACAACACAGAAAAATAAAGGTGTCCAAAACAAATTTCCAAATAGTCCAAACATTTTCAATTAAAACTTTTAACAAATGCATATATGTCTACCTGTCAAATTGAGTTTACAACAAATTTTCCATACCTATATATACCCCTTTGAAGGCAGCGAGGCAAACATAAAAACTTATTTTTCAAGGTCATTTCTGACACCGAGGTTAACTATCATTTGCGGATTGTCTTTTATTCTTTATTTTAATGGAAGAAACCGAATACCACTGGTATACGTGACGGATCTTCCACAAAGCGTATATGATAGTATATGAGCATATACCTGTCAGATTATATACACCTTATTTTAACAAGACAGGTACACTCGTGAATAGCACGGCTATACAAAGTGATATTCAATATCATTAATGCGAAATTTGAACGCAGTGTATAACTGGGTCTACAGACCCTATCACCACACACGAAATTCATTCTGACCATTTACCGTATTTATGTTTAATAACAGATATTTCAGATTATTTTTCTATTTTCTGTTTGAACAACATTTACCCATACTGGAAATATTTCGGTTTTGCCAAATGAGGTTATTTAGGAGGAATACATAAAATGTGTTTTTCACCAAATATTGTTTTTAGAAAATCAAAAACATAAAATGGTATTTAGTTACATTCCTTCACCAAAAATGGTTTCGAGGAATTCCGAACATTCCCTTATTTAACAACGAAATCACCCCTTAATGATCTTAGCTCATATATACCCTCATATAGGAAAAGGTTGATTGCAGAGAAATGTGACAGAACAGACAAATTATCAATTATGACAGATTAGTGACGTTGTCAATTACTGTCTTCCACTTGTCACTTACAAATTTAGCATCCCTTTATATAGCATCCCCTGCATAATACTGACAACTTTGATAGGAATTGTTTTTTTTTATCAAATCAATATTATTTTGATAAATTTAAGGACTCCTCTTGTTGCCTGGTTTGAATTTATTTGATAAAAACATTACCATATGGTGACAACTATTGCGTAGTACTTCATAATTATTTGTTTTCTTTAAGGAATACGGTACAAAGTCATAATAGAAGAAAGAAATTTGATATGTCAAGTAACAAATAAATGTATATATAAATACATATGAATGCAAAGTGTCAAATCACGGGGTAGTGTGGGAGATGTATAGTGAGAGAGACAGATTTACTGCCTTATTCCTGGGTTTGAATCTTGCCATTTAACCCTGGTCGGAAATATGATACTATGTATAATTTCTCTATTATTTTATGTCCTTTCCACATCGGAATTTTTCCATTTGTTTTCGTCATTTTGAGTAGGATACTATTCATGTGAAAACAATAAAGAGTGTATTCGTGTCAATGGTTGAATATCCTTTAACAATGAAGCTTTGGTAGGAGGTTTCAAACCATCATAAACTGTATTCTGTACAGGTGAGAAATTAGACCGTCAGTTTATCTGGATCTATGTCATTTGTGTATTGTTCTATTAACAGAAGACATAAATATAATTTACCTTGGTGTTCTGTTATTAGAGTAAAGTATACTAAAGTCATTCTGCACTGTACATTTCTGGCTTCATATACCTAATGTAATGGAGAATGCAAAATGAGAAGTTGATGAATGACTTCATGAAAGTTAAATCGTTTTTAATTTGTTACACATATTTCCAAATTTAACTTACAAAATATTTAAATTTCCGGTGTTCACTAAACGTATGCGCTACAAATTGGTTTATCTGTGCACGTGTAATGCCATTCCAACCCAACAACGACACAACTGACAACAACGCTACATTTGACAAATAATGTAGGGTGCATTGCACGTGCTAGGCATGTTCTCCACGTGCACTCTCCGCTTCAACTATCAAACGAACAACACAGGTTTCATTCTGATAAACAAAATTTGCAGATTTGTGTGCCTAGTTGATGAAAGCTAAACATTAAGTTAAAATTAGTGTAAAGCATCCTCTTATCCTAGTTTTTCGCATATATATCTGAATCTTGCTTATCTGTAAATTCTTACTTTATTAAAAAATAAATCAATTAAGTGATACATTGCATGCACTTAAATATGATTTAATTGCATCTAATCAAGCTGCCTAAAAGAGATAATATTCTTGGTGTTATGTTTTTGAATGGTCAAGTTAAAATTCAAATTCCCTCAATGTCGTTTTTGTTAAGAGTATTTTTTTATCACATAGTTGATTGTGAAAATATCTTTCAAATACTGTTACTCATATGTATGCCTAATATATACACTTATCTTTTCCCTTTATTAATTTTCAACCAAATTGCACTTTCAATTACCTAAATTGATATGAAAGGGACTGTAGCACGTTTGTAGGGGGAATGTGAGGTTGTTCTCTGACTTTGGGTGATTGGTTTGTGTTATGAGATTTTGACACGAGCAAACTAATACATTTACCATTAATGTACAATTATCAGTGAAAATTTTAAGATATAAAATGTTCCAAAAAGACCTGCCACTGCCCCTTTAATGTATTTTAAAAATTAATTATACATATATATTTTTCTTCATTCCATTCATTTTAAAGGAAATACTTTCAACTACAAATATTGATATTTAGTCGTCTATCCGTTGAATACCGCTAAATCTGTCACATTCATTAAATAGTAAGATACCATGGCACCAACTGTTTGAAAAGTGTTAAAATACAAACCCTCGCATGGACACTTTAAAATGTATATATAAACCTCAAGACACCGCAAACAATAATCCCTTTGTCCATTCCTTGGTCAACTGAATGTATGACCAGTGGTCATCGTAATGTCCACCTAAAGAATTTAAATTTCTAAAATGGCGTCGTCATTTTGCAGAATGCTGTGTTTACAAGAATGTGAACAATCTTAATTTTAATCAAGGTGACGCCAGGGGGTCATCTGAAGAGAAGGGGGTCTTTGTTTTTTTTCTGTAGATTCTCCTTTCACCTGTTGACCACAAACAAATTTCTTCAAAGTGGTCACAAAATGATCCGTACCTGACAGAGGTGAGATTACTGTAAACAAAACGATGTCCGCTCATTTTCAGTAAATTGACCCGAAGTTCTAATTTGTATGTTTAGAAGAGGAAAGAAACAATGCTTATATTTAGGTGGATTTGAGGTGAAGAACGCTGGGGTCAGCGGAAGTTGTTGGAAGTTTATGTATAGTTGAGATACCTGTGCCTTTTCCAGGTAAAATTTATACAATTTACATGCATCTGATACATCTGATATGATTTACAAATCTGCATATTTTTACACTTTCATTTCTTCAAACTCTTCACTATCGAATACCATCTTGTTAACTCTGATAAGAAAAATCCATTTTTTTTTGTAAATTTTATTTCTTAAATATATCACCCTTCCAAAATAATATTAGTGTTTGACAAATACATTTTTTAAGAGGGTCAAATATCATAAAACCCAAACAGTCGTAGTCGGAGTAGAAATTATCAAATATCAAGGGGGCCAGTTTAGTGTGAACATTCTTTAATTATTAGATGTAGGGAAATAGATTCGCCTAGCTTTACTAAATATGATACATACTTTTCAGAACTTCTTAAATTGATAAAAACCATGTCTGTCAATTGGTATATTTATATTCGTTAAAGTGATATCAATGAATACTTACCTTGAATACGTGCTATACTTTGAAATTGAGTTGAAAGTTTCATAGGATTGTTTCATTGTATTGTAATTTACATTTCAATGTTGCATGACTAAGAGTATTTATTGACCAACTATGGTTATAATACCAAACTACAGATAATAATATACTTTCTCTTTGACAAACCGTGGCTTCGTATGAAAAAAAGATGAAAGTCTAAGAAGGTATATGTGAATACTAGAGAGCTTGATATTATTAAATGAAGAAATCGTATTCATCTTTAACAAAATTAACAAATTTCATAAACCAAATTTTCATTCCACTGTTTAATTTTAAGGCTTATATCAGGTTTTTCTATTACCCAAGTCTATAGTAACCAACCTGAGTTTCATATCATATTATTTTCTCAGGAATATATATAACAAATCTGCTTTGTTAGCACTATATCTGCAATAGCCAATAATTGTCATCAGCAGCTTAGCATAAAGTTTGGTTACCTTCAATTTGTGATCTTTATACAACAGATTCCATTCTTAACTGATTATCTTCATAATAACAAATTAAATTATAGATATAGATATATTTAGAGAAACTCACCCAAGTATCTTCTGATATCATTTATATCAACAATAGTTGATAAAAGTAACAAATATCCGAGGCTTGCCGAGGATATTTCATTTTTATCAACGAGTTTTGATATATTTATTCTATTTATGATCCAAATAATTTTTCGTCACATTTGCATGAAAAATGTACATCTTTGAAAACTGCATAGCTCTAAAACTCCAAAACCAGTGATGTCGTAGCACTGTGACGTCATGGTGTTCATGACGTCATAGCATTGTGACGCCACTGTGTTTATGACGTCATAGCATTGTGACATCATTTCTGATGATGCAAAACATTTGTGATGTCATGTCCTTTCTCTTGACAGGGCATTGTCCAAAATCTATTGTCAAAGCGATATCTCCTGTGGAACACAGTTTTGGATGATAAATAAATTATCAATACAATTAACAAAACAATAACAGATACCTGAGCTCCCTATGCCTCTGGTAGTGACTATATATATATTTCAACGTTCATATATATTTAGGTATGTATAAACTTGATTCCTTTAAGTACCTATGTCAGGTAACATTAGCTCTATTTGTAAGGTGATTCATATAACCTTGCATACCAATTCCAAAATAGTTTTAGAATAAAAAGTCAGGAACAAATTCTTAAAGAAGGTTTTATACCATATCGTATTTCAAATCTACCTTCATTCTATTGTGAAAAAATGTTTTAGAATGGTATGTAACACAAAGAAAAACTCAGAGAGACATTTTATACTTTTTCACGTATACATGATACATGAAATATATATTATATGATATGAATAGCATCGAACAATTTGGACAACAGAATTGTGGTACAATAGAATGGTTTAAAACAACACATACTCAAAGACATGTTTTCATTACTTCACTTACCATTATTCGTCATTTGAAAAGCTAAAAATAATCTTATTTGTGCATAAACCAAAAACATGATACTTAAAGCATTCATTATATAATTTTCTATTGAAGCATTGGACAAATTTTGAAGCAAAATTGTGAAAGTAGTATGTTTTAGCACAATCAACGATCTCAATCAATTTAGCTCAACAGTTTTTACTTAGATTGCTCAGAAATATATTGCATAATTTACCAACATTAATCCTTAATAAAAATAATCTTATTAAAGGGGCAGTAGCACGTTTTTATTTTTTTATATTTTAAACATTTCTCTGATTATTGTAAGTTATTGCTTAATGTATTATATTGACAGTGTCAACAATCTCATTACACAAGCCAATCATCCATACTCAGAGGACAAAGTATGAAGATTCATATAAAATCCATTGGCGGCCATTTTTGTGTGAACACCTTTAATTCATTTTGTATAAAAAAATTAATCGCATGGCTTAACTTTATGTTATATATTTGAATTATTAATGTTCAATTTAGTTTAAATACATTGTCTTTCAATTGGAACCATTTATTTTTCCCCCTAAAATCACCTTATGTTCCCCCTAAAAACGTGCTACTGCCCCTTTAATACATAAAACACATACATGTGTTCATAATATCATATGCTATGGAAAGTTTCTTATACAGTGTTAGGCAGAATTGTGACATTTTTTTGTTTTAACACATTGACCAATCTAAATAAATTAAACTCAACAGTTTTCATTCAGATTGCTATCGTATTAATGCATAAACCAAATATATAATACATAAAATATCCATGTTATGATATGCTTAGGGAAGTATCATACATATATAGTTATGATAATAGTTTGTTATAACACAATGACATACGCAGATACATCTTTATAATTTTACTTACCATCTTTCATCATCAGAAAAGCTGACAATGATAGCATCCAATAATGCATAAATTAATACATGATAAGTTTAAATTTGCATAATATATTCCAATTCCAAACAAGTTTCTCTCAATATAACTTTCAACTGAATCTTAACTATTTTGTTCCTCTGTCGATATTTATGTGATTGTATTTAATTTCTTGGACGATTATTTTATAAGTCGAGTTAATAACATGATAACGCTATTTTAACATGTATTTTTGATCTTATGGCAAAATACTTTTAGGCATGGTGTCATTTATCCTCATAAGGTTTCATATCAATAACGCCCAAAAAACAAAACTTCGTTTTCTTTAATTAATAACCCTGCTATTTCTTGGTAAGGGAACAATTTAGGCGAGCTTTGAACTGTTTTTATTCTAATAATTAATTGAATTAAAAGAAAATTTGAATGATTAACATATGTTAATTTAAAACTTAAACTCAACATGAAAGATTTAACAATTAAACCAAATTTTTATTTAAATTATTATTTAAGAAGCATCAAAATAATTGTATTTCATAAATCAATAACCACTTTAAAAAGCAACTCTTATACTTATATCACATAATAAGTTGAAACTTCAAAAGGTACATTCAAATCATTCATAAAATAAAAGACCAAAACGAAACAACACTTTAACTATGAAAGAAGTCTATTTCACAAACAGTTGCGAGGATTTGCCTGTGATGTATGACGCAATCATCCTACAATGTCACTGCAATGTTTCTGGTCTCGTCTGCAATCATAAGTACAACAGGTGATCAAAAGACGGCGTTTCTTTCCCTCCCGTCCCCCTTTTACCATCTCCTCCCCTCGCCGACTTCTAAGAACTCACTGATAGCAAGGAATGTTTGTTGGTAAATGTTATATTTGCACTCGGGGAGTATTTCGGCAAAAATAGAAAAGAAGCACAAAATATGAAGCTTTGCAAACTCCAGTAAAATATCAATCGCTAAATATGACATAGCTTCCATACCAAACCCTTCGCTTGAGTTACTGCTAAACGCAGCCTTCATTCCAAACCCTCGTCAAATTACCGTCAAGTATTCGTCCCGTGGGGGGTCGCACTGCCACCCTAGGGTCCCGGGACTGTTAGTTTGTCTAGACGCACCGTCATATGTCAATATTTAAGCCATAGAGGTAAGCGCCCTTTTTTTCAAATTTTATGTACACAAGAAGAAGATCACAAAGGTGGCGTTTTGTCTCTGTAGCGCTGTGTCCATTGCGCTAATACGTGGCAGATTCGCGGCCAACTTCAAGATTGAAGAAATACTGGGTTGGAAATGAAAATTACATTCCAAACATGAGCGGACTCCGATCTGTTATGTACTCTTAAGAGTTTACTACGGTAATCATGTCATCTTCGATCAAGCTGCGCATGCGTCGCGAGCCAAGGATTCCTTCAAACAAGGGACGCAACTCCTCCTGAAGGTCCAGTAGAGATGACCGGTTTGACATCATAAAAGATTCAGCAGAGCAAATATTGGGGTCAAATATGAAGAAATGTAGGCCGCATGCCGGACAAGTGGTCAGAAGCATTGTTACGGCACTCAGAGCTGATCAGAAACATGCCACGGGGGACGACAAATGTTTGCAAAAATGTTCATGGTGAAGTGGGTGAATTCTTTGAAATAATCCCCGAAACTCGATCCCATTTGTCATGGTCATATTTGCCTTACGAATTTGTGAAAACGTGTTAAAATCTTGCTTGTCCAACTAAGATTCCAGTCGGGCTTCTCCTGCCAATTTGGAAATAAAACCAAGAGAACATTGTACGGTCACGCACTGCTGACAGAAAATATGTTTATGGTTTCAAATTGTTCTTGCGTAACGTCATTTCAAGATGTTGTAATATCTGGAAATAATTGGCCGTTTATTTGCAGACCTGATTGGACAATCCAGCTGTCACCAATGACGTCAGTACATGGACATGTATCGCTACAAAACAGCGTAAGAGACATATATACTCATAGACAAAGATTCCTACCCTATTTCTCTATATATTCTCATAGACCCTACCCTACTTCTACTATATACTATATAGAGAAGTTGGGTAGGGTCTATGAGTATATATATATATGTCTTCCTAGTGCTGTTTTAAGCGATACATGTCCCGTGGACGACAGCCACTTTCAATTCACTAGATAAATTGCAATTTTTAATTTATCCCCTTTCTAAGTCATGTAACTTGATTTTTGATGCATTTTTATACTTAGGATCACTCCATCTTTAGTACAGATCCTTGTGCATTTACAGGACAAATCGATCGTGCTGTATGAAACCACTGCCTAAGACTCAAACTCCGACTCATATAACCAGCACTGGATGTCAAAATAGCCTTACAGCTCAGCCACCGGGCTTTACTTATGAATATTTTTTTAGCACATATGATAAAATAGGGATAGAATTAAGGAAAGCATGCAACTCCCCCTAAATTAACACTGAAATGAAATGGTCAATAAATCTTAAATTTGAAATAATAAATAAATTAAATGAAAAAGCGACTACAATTTATCTCTTAAGTTTTCTTATAGGCTTAGGATTTATCTAGTTTAAGGCCTTGTTGATCGACTGAACTCCCCCCTACATTGAACATATGGAAATATCTAAGTCATTGTAGTTTTTGCGTCCCAAACTATTAAGCAATCATAGCAAGATCATTTTACGGGAAGCAATTTACGAATCCTTGGTAATCCAATCCTAAGTTACATTCTTAGCTATTGCTGGCGTGCACTTACGTCATTAGATCTGTGCACAATGAGAAGCCAATGCCACCAAGTCTCTACAAAATCAATTTGAGTGAATGATTAATTATCCACGACAATTACCATGGGTAAAAACGTCAGCTGACTTTTTTCTAATCTTCAACCCTGGCACCTTTCTCACACGTCGCTGACGTGCAACACAAAACGGAAGTGAACGGGTGGCGAGATAAGGTCGACATTTTAGAATTTAAATTGTCTTGAAAGTTTTTGTCAAGAGGTATGCAGTATGTTGCGTTTTAAACAAATGTATCACTTCTGGTGGGGGCGCTGTTGGTCCTAGCTGTGTTGGTCGTGCGCTGGTTGACGCGTGCATGTTCCTCAAGATATGTGTCCGATTTATCTTCTGATTGTTTGACAAGGGAAGATAGATCGTACACTTCTATAAACTTTCATTAATTCCGCATCTGCCCCTCTTGCTCACTCGTTTATAGTTCTGGAATGTGACTGTGACGGCTCTTATCATTGGCTCATCTCCCAACCAATCATCTTCATTCCTCACACACGTGCACATGCCCAGCGTGCACTGAAATAGTGCCTAAATATGTTTATTATTAACTTTATCAGTAGATTTCTACCACTCTACTGCCATCACCATATGATTCACCTTTGCCAGGTGATAATTGGACGCTGCGATCATTAATTGCTGTCCCTCAACCAACTAGTGCGCTGTTTCCCGCTAAAACGTGAAAGTTGTAGATAACGTTGACGCTGACATTTCAACAACATCTATTGTTCAAGACGGGCCTCTATGGTGTACTTTTTATTGCATCTTTATCCTGTCAGCTGGGAACAGATCTTCTCCTGGCAGTTTGGATCTGGTTCCGTCGATCCTCCCTCCCTTCGAGTGCTGAAACACGTAATTAGGAGGCACCAGCGTTCCCCCTAATTAATATCACCCATGTCATACAGAAAACTTGCCCCATTATCGCTACCAAACGCCAGTGGTTTTCCTCAACGTCCAAGTTTATCGACTAGTTATGACTTGCAGCCTCAAAAGGTCAGGGGTAGGAGCGAGTAGTTTGGAATGACCAATCCATTACGATGGTTTACACTCAAGTCATATCTATCTCGCTTGTCCAGGGGTTGGTCAAGCGGTAATGGGGGCCGGGGCAGTTTTATGTTTCTAACACCAAGAAATCATCCTACATAGATAGGAGGGCTATTGTTATAAAGATTGTGTATGGCAAGAATGAACTATTAGCCTGTCGGCTGAATGGCATCCGAGTTTATTGTCTGATACAACAGGTATTAAAATCTTACCATTCCTATAAACTGTTACATGATATTCCGGCAACTGTATGGGTGGCAAAAGTCCCGGTATGAAGGCTAGATAACTTGGGGAGGGGCGGGGGATGGGGGGGTGGTATCTGGCATGATATCGGGCTGATATTGGCGTGAGAAAATGATTATTTGCAGGGCGTATTTATAACGACATAAATTTTACTGTTTGGTTATCATGTGAACGCGACATTAACTTCTTTCTGTTGTGCAGATTTGCTTCATTCATCATGTGAAGCCTGTACGGGACGTGTGCTGCCCTCTTTCAAAGGCTTTAGACTTAATAGCAATGTCGTGTTTCTCCTGAATATTTACTACCTATGATGTGTATCATCTCATACTAAAAGGTCAACAAAACAGTATCCTACGGTGAACATGTGTTAATTTGCAAAAGTCAAAATAAAATATTGCACAAAGAGAGATAACGGTATTGCCATTGAATTAAAAATATAAAAAACTGAAATATTGAACTCTTCGCAATACATTGGATTGGGGACCTTGTACCTTGCCTTTAAGGAAACAACAGTGAGAAAATAGAGAAAGACAGATAGAAATAGATAAAGTGAGATATATTGACAACGAAAGAGGGCGAGAAAGAAAATAGAGAGGAATAGAGAGGTTGAGGGAGAGACAAAGAAAGAGTTTGATCAAGAGACAGAGAGTGCGAGAGAAGAGAGAGAGACAGACAGACAGACAGAGAGAAAGAAAAAAAGATTGAGAGAGAGACGAGGAAAAAGATTGAGAGGGATAGAGAGAAAGAGAGAGGTAGTGAGAGTGGAAAAGATTGAGAGAGAGACGAAGAAAAAGATTGAGAGAGATAGAGGTAGAAAGAGGGAATAAAATAAAAAGAGGATAAAAGAGTTAACTATTTAGCTACTAAGTAAGAACTTCTCTCAAGGCTTATGCTTTATGATCTCATTTTATCGAATATACAAATATCAATCACGAATATTTAAAGAGTGTTAAAATACAGGTAACATATAGCTTCTGTTCAGAACCCCCCTCACGAAACCACTAAAGGTGTAGACAGCTGATGCAGCCCACCTGAGACTAAGTTAACCGTCCGGTAAGTATACAAACATCACCAATCATCACTGGGTGATGACTTCTATCTCTCATCACCTCCAATGATTCTTCGACCCCCCCCCCCCCCCCACATCCATCTCCTACCCCCTTCCCCATCCATCGTCTCCCCATCCCCGGGCCTGTCCATTAGGTGGTCTCCATCATCGTTAGTACTTCACACCGACGTTTTCTATCAGAAGGATTTATTTTGATAGAAAATTAAGTTATTTTGTATGTATACATGAAAGAAACGAGCAGACTGGTATTGGGAGAAATGGGATGGATGGAAATTGCTGGCTGATCGTTAGGTCCTGTTCGAGTTTCATGTGTGAAATATGACATGATTTATGAATTCGTATATTATGCTTTCGACATATATCGAATATGGTTCACCATTTTAATATACAAAGACCCTTTGTTTTCATTTACAGCTGTATTGATGGCAAGAAATGGAAGGGATAAAAAAAACTGTCTGATTGTTAGTTACTGTTCGAGATTCATTTATTTCAAAATATGAATTATGAATTTGTATATTACACTTTCGGTATATAACGAATATGGTTCACCATGTTTATACAACGATCCTTTGTTTTCATTTACAGCAATATTTAGGCAAATGTAGAAATGAAATTGATGGAAATACTGGCTGATCGTTATATCCTGTTCGAGATTCATGTATTACAAAATATGAAATTGATTATTACTTTGCATATTACACTTGAGATAAATATATCGAATATGGTTCGAAATGTTTAATATACAAAGGACCAATGGCATATTTGGCACCTTCAAAACGACAAAGAGATTAAGCTTCATTATTTATTTTCGTCATTCTGAACATGGTTTCTGAAAACAATCGCCACAGATGTTGTTTAGTTACCACTACAACTTTTAAATATATACATAAAATTCTCAAATTAAAGTTAATAACGCATTGTATGAAAAAGAAAATCGGTCCCACAGATTTCTCAAACGCCAGAATTAGAGTCGAGTTATTAAAATTGTTTGTTCTTTTGAAGTCAGCTTCTAGAATGCAACGATTGGCGAACCACAAAGGTTTTCCGGTAGTTAGAGGTCAAACCACGGGTCAACTGACGTTAAACTTGCAGTTTTGATATGCGCATATTGTGTACAATAAACAAACGTTATGTTAGAATATAGTTTATTCATTAGGAACCCTCACAACCCTGGACGATTTACAAGTAAACAGTAATCGATGTCGAATTGTTTACTTCCGGGTCACCTGACGGCAGCGTTTCAGCGGAAATGGTCGAGAAAATTACGAAAATCAGGAAAAGTTAAGATAGCGTTTATTTGTAAGGAATAGCCATGTAATTATAAATATGAGAAATTTCGGAAAGAACCATGCTAAGTCGTTGTATGCTCTATGCCGTATAGTTGTATGCTAAACACGAGTATGCCGAGAAGTTTCATGTTGTATGCTAAGAAGTTGTATGTTGTATGCTAAGAAGTTGTGTGTTGTATGCTAAGAAGTTGTATGCTGTATGCTAAGAAGTTGTATGCTGTATGCTAAGAAGTTGTATGCTTAATGTTAAGAAATTGTGTGCTGTATGCTGAGAAGTTATATGCTGTATGCTATATATTTGTATGCTGATAGTATATGATTGTATGCTTAATGCTAAGTAAGTGTATGCTGTGTGCTATATTGGTGCATGCTGTATGCTAAGAAAGTGTCTTTTGTATGCTAAGATATTGTATGCTGTTGGCTGCGTTTAAAGGTTTTAAGGTCGAAATCTGTTTTTATTCCTTTATTTAGACTATTTAGACATTTACATCCTCCTTCCTTTAGTTCAAATTAAATACCTTTGTTTGTCGTAACTCAAAACAACAACATCAAAACAAGAGTTAAAATCTAAACAGAAAGGCAACAAAACACAAATCTGTCTCATCTCAAAAACACTATCAAAATATGGATAACCTTTATTAGTAATAAACTGATCATAAAAAAATTTCCAATAAAAAAAAAGATCATTGAAATAAGCTCACGTGTTTAACGCTCATATCAAAACATATGTTAACTGATGACGTTAATAACTGGAATTGACTGTATAATCTCGGTTAATTGAACCATAAAGATGCGAAAATCTGGGACCACCAAAAATTCCAGATATGCTTGTTAGGTTTCCCCGGAAATATTTAGTAATTGATATTTATAAAGTCATGTGAGCGTGTATTGAAGACCCCGCCAACTGAACGTCTGTTTTACGTCCAGAGCGTCAAAACTAGCACAGGGGTGGCAGAGGCGCAAAAACTACACACCGGCATAATTGATACATTTGTGAAATAAATAAATATTTCCCTACGGGTGATTACTGCTCTGAAAAGCTGGGATATTAAATATCGGATTACTTTTATACTTGCCACTAATATTTGCTTTGCATTAGGGCACTTGAAAGATGAAAGTGGGGCTGAAATTGTAAACGCTCTGTTCCCGTTTAGCTGCGTTCACGCGGTGAAATCTCGCGGGCGATATCGAAATTGACAAATAACGCAGTCGGAGTTAAACTCGGGACTTCCACAGCGGCGTAGGAGGCCCACCTCGAAGATGAAAGTTTAATTTGTTTTGATAAGTTCTCGGAAGAGATGAACTTGGCATATGTTCAGTTTATGGCCCAGATGAAAGGTGCTGGATAGGCTAACTAGACTAGTCACGAGCAGTGAGTAGGGGCGGCGCGCGCATCTGCTTGCACGTGGCGGGTCATGACCTTTCAGATGGTAAAACTTGGACCGGCTTTCTCAAATGGAATTTGATTATTTTCATAGTGAAATGGTGTGATACGTAGAGATAGCGTAATTAACGTTAATGGTAAACAATATTTTCCGCTGGGGAAAGAAAAATATTGTGAAATGATAAACCAGCCTCTCTAACTACTATAGGAAATCATACGAGTGAAATGTACAAGCCCGACTCGTCATTTGGCCAGGTGCGCTTGGGTCAAGGGTCAACGTGTTTACACCGTAAAGATTGAAAAGGTTAAATCTAGGTTTAAAAATAATTTTCGTTTTGTTTATGATATGAAAGTTAGTGCAAGCGAAGAAAATGGTAATGTATTCACACTGGATGACTTTATAAGACGAAACTAGTTCAATTCCTTCAATTATTTTTAATAGTTTGTACACGCCCTTGCTCAAATGTCTTTAAACGGGAATTTGAGTGATAGAAGATTACAATTAATGAGTTTCTAAAAAGTGGTATATGGCAACAAATATAAATAATTTAATTAGCTTATCTTATGATTAACATCAAAACTCAAACATACAATAGAAGAAGCGTGTTTACATGGGATCGAATGTACATAACTTAGTTTTAAATACATAATTATCGTGAAGTTTACTATTATGATTGTAATACGAGTATGGCGTAATTTATGTCACTAAGTAGCTGAACATGTTGGATACAACCATTAGCAAATTATATTATATCTAGTGAATTTAACAGATAACTCGAGAACAATGAAAATATTATATCTTTTATTTGAAGTGTATGTTTTATGTGTTTTATTTGTAAATATCATTTATGTCAACAAGGTCGATTAATGTTTTAAAAACTTTTAGTCGTGAATGATGAAAGGAAGACTAAATGGAATGTTATATGTAAATAATATTGATATTTAAATGATATCATATATCGAAAAAGAAAGTTTCCATTGAATCAATTTTTGCATACAGCAATATAAAGTTATGGAGGGCTTGTGTTTAAGAACGTAAACGAAAATCATTATGTTATTTTAAAAAACATGTATAATGTATATTTTGATGTATGTAGGACACAAAAATGGCTCCAAACTAGTGGCAAGTGTTTCACTTCATTTGTATTTACAAATATACATATGTCTTTTTTCAAAAAGTAGGTAATAGGATTATGATAAAGATTTTTGAATAATCATCATACATTATCTAGGTTAAACGAAGTTTAATATCAAATATAAAATTTGCAAATTGTTGCCAATTATATTTGTATATACTCCATTTTCAAATTCAAAGATAAACAATAAGAAACGATTATCAAATATCGGTTAATATGATATAATTACAAATTGGAATCGCCTTTTCAAGAAATCCATTAAACCAAATCAAGCATAAATTTGAAATCCTATTAAAGAAACAAGCTTTATTCAACATTACAGGTATTATCCGCCCCTTGTAGAAGTCTTATTAAACTCGTTAGCTAAGTGTCTTTACCTGTAAGGTGGCTGTAGGCGGTATCGCCTCACTATCAGTTTGATTACACGATATAGCATAACGGGGTAATTACAGTGTCAAGATTGCGTAATAACTACGGAACTACATGGGCTCGCTAATACATTACCGATTTGAAATGTGAATTCATTAGTAACTTGTATATGAAATTATTTTCTTTGTAAACACGGGGTTTCTCCGCATAACAATTACACCAACGTCGAAAGGCGTCAACTCGAAGGATTACGTCACACGATGTCATTGGCTTATAGTGATTGACATGTGAAATAAACGCTTGGCAGCTCTTAGGCTTTGAGCCTCGGGGTAAAGACGTTTATTGGTAGAGGCTAGCCCCCTTACTGATATAGACAAGTTATAATAGCCTCTACACTGATTTGGTAATAGAAATTACACAGTTTATGTGCGTCAGCCAAGCGGAAAATGATATTGTTATCTCCGTGTATTATCAATTGAGTTCACGTACTATGTGCTAAAGCACGTCTTATATGTCTGTGATTGTGATTTATTTCAGTGAAATTGACACGCTGATTGTTATTGACAATACCCAGCTGATGTAACCCACTCCTCTGTTCATCGGAATGTAACTGTTGCGTCGATGGTTTCATTGAGTGATTGTAGTTAGACCCAATTTCGGGGTTCTTAAGTAACCAAATCAATTTAAATTATTACTGTTTAACTCAGAACATTTAACATAAGAAAACATAATATTACACACTAACATATTTGATATGAATTATATTAAATTCAATAAATTAATGTTTTCAATGAGTATTCATTACCTTGAAAAAATGTTAAAATATTAATCCATAAAACATTTCAAGACTATATAAAAAACACTCATTGTGGTATTTTTTCATACTAAAATTGTAACATCCTCATTGGAACTTCAATTTTTGCATAAGGCATTAATCCTTAGTTATTTCCATTGAAAATTCTTAACTTGAAAAAACTAAGAATTGCATGTAAAAGTTTTATAACATTGATATGGAAAAGTCGTTATATATCACAATAATCACTGAAAATCCATATAGATAATCTAAAGTTTTATGGACTTGATTTAGTTCAAAAACAAAAATTTCTAAGTCAAGATGGTAAGTTATTTAATTGAAAAAATTTCCACAGAACTCAGTTAGCCCTTAGATTGATGGAAGCCTACGTCATATAGTTAGATTCTAACTTACTAAAATTTAAGATATTTCTCAAATCGAAGATATCTGGAACAATTTGTTTTATATATTAGATAATATAGAATGGGAGCACATTAATTTAGTTATCTGGAGTAAATGCTTGACCTACTTTGGTATTTTGATACTGACCTACTTAACGTAAAACATAAACAAATCATTCTTATTTAAAGAAACAGATTTAGCAGTGTATTCATACTGAAAGATTAAAGACTAAAGATTAAAGACTAATATCTTTAAAATGATCTGTCTAATTACTTTGCATTACCTTCTACAGAAAACTACATTAAAAGACAAATTTCTTTGATTTTGTTAATAATACTGCTCTATCCTGCTTAGTAAATTCAAAAACATTTTTCGAATCAAATTAATCTAATTTATTTAATCGACGTATAAAGTGGAACTAAGTTATCATGTAGATTTGATTTTTGAAAGTTCATCAAATGTATGTCAAATATGTTATCCTGGCTTGAAAATATAGACCATTATTCAAATCAGAATAAATTTAATTCATTTGATCAACGTTTAAAGTGGAACTTAAGTTATTATGGAGATTTGATTTTTGAAAGTTTTTGAAATGTATGTCAAATAATTAAACATACATAATGCGAAAGAAATTATGTCATTTGAAATCTAAGTTGTTTGAGAGGCATTTTAGAAGTTGGATACATCAAGAACAGAAAGAGTTTATGGATTATCAACTTTTTTATTGTTGAATTAAGCGACGTTTCGGTATAGATCCTTGAAAATAAAAACGGTATAAGAATCTATACCGGAACGTCGCTTCATTCTACAATAAAGAAGTTGATAATCCATAAACTCCTTGTCTTCCTATTTGAAATCTACAACACCTTGTTAATCATTGGCCAACCCGAGCAAGGCTAACGTTAAAGGTGAATTTTATCGATTCGACATGACATTGCTTTATGTTCTGAAAAATGGTTAATTCATATCAATTTTATGATAATCTAATAATACCTAAAATGCACTATCATCGGAATACAACTTATGACATTTTATGTCATGTTATGTTTAACACAAGAATAGCAAATCATGCTCAACCCGTCACTTCATTTGCAACACTTGTGCATCACGTGCACATGCAATGCATCTCAATACATGTGCATGCAGTGCACGTGTTTCAAAAACATCGAGAACATGTGTTCACTACAGGAATACTGCTAATAAAACCTTCAAAGCGGTGTTGTAAATAATTGAATAAATTCATCCCTCTCAAATCACCTTGTTCGAGTCATGATATGTATGAAGTTTACCGCCATTACGAATATCTCATAAACCTTCCTTCCTTCTCAAACGATAACAGTACATATGTTAACAATTTGGCTATTAAACATATACCATAAACTTCTATCCATCTTCAATACACATGTTATCAATTCCCTATCATCTTTGACTAGGCTTCTAAAGGTGTTTTTAATTAGCACAAAGGTGAAATATATTACCACTTAATTAGCCGTCTACGTTGACCCCGATATAGATGGTGTAATATAAACACTTATGGACGCTGTAAAACAATTAAAGGCTGGGTTCAAACCCTGTGATGTCATTTGTTTATGCCACCATGCGTCAATCGAGGATGTCAAAATTAGAAGGGAAGTGATAAAATATTGAGGGCATGGTTTTAATTAAGGAAATATCGTGTGAGAAGTTGTAATGAAAACATGACTGTTAAAAATGGACATGAAATAATATCACGTCACATTTAATATTTATGAGTTTGATAATGAATTCAGTCTGTTATCACACATTTGATGATTATTAACCTTTGAGAGATGTTCTTTTACATGTAAAAATGCTTTTTAATATTAATGTTATGTTTTTGTAGAATAAGTTAAATTTCAATTTTTGTTTCATTTGTTGTGAAATTGAATTTCTATAAATCAACATTTGACGACATCATGAAGACAAAGAGTTTTATTCATGATCAACTTCTTTATAAATAACTTCATCATCTTGTACAACAAAGAAGTACATCATCCATATAGTTCCTTGTTTTCTGGATATTTCCAACATCTCATAAACAACAAAATAAGTAAATGGAATCGGACAGATCGTTCAACGGTTTCATGTTACCAAAGGTAACACCAAAACGATTGAAAAAAAACCTATCTATGCATTTTATAAAAAATATTTCATTTTCATATTCCATCGAAAATCGAAATGCTATGAATTAAGAATAGAAGTGAATTTGCCTTTTTCAGTTTGTTTTGATGACGAAATGTTTATTTGTTCAACAAATTAGTAAAACGTGATTCATTAATCAATTTTTATTTTTTCGATGATTTCTTCGTAGAGTTGAATTATTGAATCATCCAGACTTGTTTACTGTTGTTGTCCTTATTTTAGTTTATCTGTTGATAAATAAAAGTAAATAATTGATTCGTCATTCCGAAATTTGTAAACGTGTTTATTGGGAACAAGATTCAGATATAAAATTTCAAAAATAATACATTGTACTGGCTACATATCGATGATTTTGTAGTTTGTGATTCTTATTGTTGACCTGTAAACGAAATAATGACATTAACATTAATAAACACCATCATACTCGAATCCCTTAATTGGAATTGATATAAACTTTATCCTTTGTTATCAATGTTGTTCAGAAACCCTTTATTTAATACTTGTAAACAAACCAATGGTAACTACATCCGCTCTTTATAGCAATTATTTTTGTTGCAAATTAACAAAATAATCCCTTTTAAGTAATATTTGATATTTTATGTTTTTCTTTATTGTATTTCCAACCCTGATTACAAACAAAACACGAAACCTTTATTCAGGTCATATTTTCAATTACAGCAAGCAGCGTCGTATTATATCTAATTACAAGCACATAATATTTATGACTTTTAACACGTGACACGAAAACATAAAGGTGATCAAGGTCTTAATATTTCTTTAAATTAACCCCCTGATTTGAAAGAGGATATTTATTATTTCATATTTGACTTTTGCTCGTAGAGAAGATAGTAGAAAGAAGATCTATAACGACTCGCTGTCAATAATTACTGCGATGTATGTTGTACTCATAGTAAGAGAAACGTTTAGAGGGTTTCTGGTGAGATGGATTTCGCGTCGTGATTAAAGCAACGATAGACATCAGATATTCTTAAAACGAAAAAAGGTGATCAGTCTCATAATTATATCATCCCATACACGCCAGGGATGTCTGATAGCTTGACGTATATACATATGAGACAAAGTATGAAAATTGCCTGGCCAGACTAACAAATAACGCTGGACTCGTATTTCAAGTCAAGCGACTTCGCGACCTTCTCTTTGAAGTGTGAATGCACTGAGCATCAGTTACAATGCGAACGTGATATATGTATATTGTATACCATGATATAGGTAGTGCATGTCATTTATATATACCCTATTTATAACTAAAGGTTTATTTAATGTTTTATGTAAATAGTTGGTATGAATATGGAATCAAATGTTCGATTCAGTTGATATTTACATATATATATTGGATTATTAATTATTATTTTTTTGCAATACGAAGAAAGTTATTTTTACTTTTTATAAACAGTTGACACGAAGATGTAGACAAATGGTCGATTTGCAAATAATCTGAGATTAATATTCATGTCATGGATTATGAAGTTATCTATTTTCAATACGAAGAAAGCTTATTTGTTATTGTATATAGATAGATGATATGACGGTGTAATTAAATGATCCATTCACAATTAAACTTATATCATTATCACATAATTGTTTATTGAATAATTGAGTCATTTCAAAATGAGAAGAATGAGTGTTTTTTTGTTATGAAAGTAGTGAATACAATATATGATCAAATGATGAATATATAGTTTAACTGATTATGATGAACTTGATGTTTATGATGATATGATGTACATAAATATAGTATCAATTACCCACCAATTCAATACAATAAAATCCATTTTTGTATTAACACAATACAATAAAATTGATGTAGTTGCCGTGTTTAACATACACATTACATCATCAAATATGTTCTTGATTTCATCACATATATACATATTTCTATATGTATCAATGATATAACATGTATGAATATGTTCTGTTACTAACAAATTGTATTGACAAATAGTTGATATGTTGATAATTCAATTCTTTAAAACTGTGTATAAGTTTGTTTCAAATAGTTGATTTGTTATTCAAGTGATAACTTGAGTAAATAAAGTTATGTTGTTATTGAAATGAAACTTCAACCCTGATCTGTTGTATTTCTTTTAAGACAATACACACGTTTGTCAGATATGTTTTCAGATTGTTAATGAACTGATAGTTTTATCAGGTAAATTGAGCTAATCAAATCGATATACATAATTCGATCTGATGTCTTAATAATTATATAGATAGACGGATAAACTGATTGTTTTATCAGGTAAATTGACCTAATTACATTGATATATATAAGTTGATCAGATGTCTAAATAATTATAAAAGATAGACAGATGGATATATTGTGACAGATAAGTTTCGTCTATCAGTGAACGCTGAGATATTATCTATGTCATTAATTTGACGTTTTCTAGACAAATGTGGGAGACATTGAAAGGAATGAGTGAATGAGAGAGGAGAAATTAATGTGTTGATATTCACAATTACTTCCCTTGTCTTTGATTCAGCTCTAGTTTCGGTTTTGTTTACTTGTTGTTCTGTACTTTTCACCTTTTATCATTCCTATTATTGTGCCTTTTATAAATTGGTAGAAACAACATGCACCTTAAAGGGGCAGTAGCACGTTCTTGAAAGTTATATATTTTAAATTATTCACTGATAACTGTACGTAAATGCTAAATGTATTATTTTGATAATGTCAAAAATCTGAATACAGAAAACAATCACCCACAGTCAGAGAACCAGTGATAGAGTTTCACATAAAGTCTATATGGAATCGCATGTCTGAACTTTATATTATATATTTGACATATTACTGCTTTATTTAATTTTGATACATTGTCTTTTAATTCATTTCTTTGACATCACATTATATTCCCTCAAAAACGTGCTACTGCTCCTTTAAATTTAAAATATGCATCTATATAACATCATATCTTTCTTTTGTTCTATTTCTTATTTACAGAAATCTTTGTAGACTACAATTTCGTCTCTGTAATATAAGAAATATTTACTGTACGTTCATTTATAGTAATTGTTTTCTTTAGGTTTTCATGTTTGTGTGTATTCAGACAATCTAGACTTGCAGAAGTCAGACATAGACTGTATAAAGGATTCTATATAAAACACAGTCATGAAGCAGGACTATAATATTTCATATTTATCTTAATTTACACACACGCATATATGAAGATATAAAGAGTTCGAAAAAGTATTCACTGCCCAGGTGTAACATAGAGAATAGCATTTGTTGAAGAAAATCAAGATGTATTTCACTAGTATTTTCGACCATATGTAACAGATGAATGATGTTGAGTCGGTGATGACGTCATTAAGTACAAGAGAAATACGTCATAATGAGTTTCTTCATCGAATGTGTTTTTCTTTATATACATATACATAATACCATAATTCTAATTTGAGTGAATCATTACGTTTTAATTTAATCATCGAATTATGAATATTATATAATATCCATCATGTTACGATGTAATGAAACTTACTATTCTTAGTCAATATTGTTATTATATTTACCATGATTTTTATATTTAATCATACCTGTAAGTTGTTTCACCTGCCTGAGTTGTTGTTTTACCCTCTTTTGTGTAAAGTAGGATATGTTTTGAAACTCACGATTTTCAGAATTTTGTTCTTGATTTGCTACTTCGCGAAATATGAACATAATTTCATATCAGCTGTTTACCGTTTCTAAAATACAAACTCAGATATTTGTTCCCTCATCGAACAACTTATAGTGATTATCCATCTGGTAATTATGTTTAAAGTCCCTTGATTTGAAATGTATTAACAATCATGTTTCCAACATTATTTAACTATCCTATTTGTAATTTTATATTGATGAGTTGGTAATGGTTGTTTGGCTTCGCAAATCCTCCGTGTAGTTATTTGTTAATCAAACGATACAAGAAATGGATTTAATTTTCATTTTGACGTGATCGGAAAACACGCAGAATCTGTCAAAAGCCTGCTAATACAGCATACACGATAGATGGGGGTTTATGAGGAGACAATGAAAAGTTTATGATGATGAAGTACGTTCATGATCCCGCCATTACGGAGTATTGCAACGTGACGCCGCGTACTTAAGCGTTGTCTCTCCATTAATAAGTATATCATGTAATCAGTGTTATGGAAAACATCTTCCTATTTGGCCCATCATTGCATTATATTCGCTAAGCCCCATATTTATATTCATCATGCAAACGGGTCATATAACAGTAGTGTAATTAAACACTGACACGAAGCATTTCCATCATCGCGATTGATTTGTCATAACGTAAATAGGATATTTTTTTGTTTGAATTATACGTTTTTTACTTGGTTGAGTCACGTCGAAATTTGGTAACAGCTGGTTAATTTAAATTCCGGCAGGTCAAAAAATACGAAACGGGATTGAAAGTGTAATCAAAATGTCCAATTGTGGCTTAACGGCATTACTAAATCATATAGCTATTTACTTCGTTCTGTGAGGCAAAATAGGGGGTAATTCCCCCACACCAAGAAATGCGCCTTTTATGTATTACTCTTGCAGTTTATTTCAATTTGATAAAAGAAGGGGTTTGAGGGCAATCAGATTCGCTAAGGGAAACCTGTAGGCTTTTCTGTCTTGTATTAGAATCGCCCTAATCTGGGGAGTGATATTTAGACAGTCAATTAGCCCGCGCATCATAAGGCTGCGCACAAGAACAGTGTTTTATAGCCATGTTCCATCTGTAATGATTTCCACATGTGACACCGGTAGACAGAATTCCTATAAAAAAAGTTTAACGTCTTTTTGCCACGTCGAAAATTACGTCTCTTTGTTTTGATATAACACGAATCGATGGCAAGTCACAAATATAGATATGTCGTTTTCAAAGGTAGAAGCTTCAAACAGCGCGTGTGTCAGCGGTTAATTCCATACAACTCCTTACAGTGTCCTTTGGGTCTGTCCTGCCGCGTTGATCTAATTTGCCACTCATAAATGTCAGAAAGCTTCAGTAACACTGTGGACATAAAATACTCCTCAGCTATTCGCGACTATACCCTGTCGTTTTACAAGTATAGGCAATGCTAATAATTTACATAGTGACCGTCCCAGATTTAACCCCGGCCGTGATACTTAATGTGGACATTTGACAAAATGATACGATGTTTAACATACATATGTAACAGACGCTAGCACAAACAATACAATCGACATGTTCATGCAGATAATAGTTAACTTAATACTTTAACGTGTCATACATATATATTAACTTGTTATACAATTTTTCTTTTTTTTACTTTAAATCAAATTTGTATGTTTTTTCCTACCTCCCTTTATTAATGTTTTGAAAGAAGTTTGAAATATTCCTATATAATAGTGAATGACAAATATAATTTTTTATCGAATTGATTAAAATGGATAGTTCTTTTATCTTTATGAAAATATTATCAATCAAAATCTGTTTTTACGCTTTTACAGATGCGCCAGTTATTAATTGCACATTCGAAATTCGTCAATCCTTAATAAAAGCGAACAGCTGTTTTTGCAAATGGAGTCGACACTAAACCGGCTAATCGAGTTAACCCCTTGATCGCCGTTGACCTCCGATTGGTCTAACCATCCTAGTCATCCGAGTGATAAGTAGCATAACTCCGGTAGCAGTGAGGGACAGCAGGCCTAGTAACTAGCTGAAACTCAATCAATCGTTTAATTCGTCCCTTCGTTCTCTCTATCTTTTCCTTGATCATTCACAATTCACCACTCAAATGTTATTCCATCCTTTAAATCTTATCTGAAATCCGACTTTAATTTGACCTTGTTTAATGTATGTATAAATGTACACATATGTTTGTATTCTCATTTTAGGAGAAGATGATAATTCATATACTTTACATTCTTAAATCAATCATCTTGTTCGTTCATCTGCTTTCTTTACATACTCATGCAGTTGACAGAATAAACAACTTAGAGAACTTTTATTTTTTTCACTTTTAATTCTTATAAACAAATTCAAAGATTTAGTATACAAACTCTACATATCGAATATCAACGTTGACAGCATAATTACTTCACAACACGATACATTTGCATTCAAGAATGGAATACATACATACATACCAGTCAATAACAAACTACTACCATAGCGCCACAGCGTCCAGTCAGACTAGCGAAAGGTCGTACGTTCATTTGATAAGTCTACATACCATTTAACGTTCACAGCACAAAAGTTCAACAAAACGATAAGTAATGGCATTTATCAATAAAATGTATTACATACTCTGAAAAGCAGTGAAAATCAACTGAGCTAGGCTACCATCGCTTCACAGCAGCTAGTTTGAGACTAGCAAAAATATTACATTCATATAAGTCTACATTTCAAGTCAACGTTTACAGCACCAAAACGATAAATGAATTTATCAATGAAATGCATATTATAAAACTCAGCCAAGCTATTATCCCTTCACATCGGCCAGTCACAGACACGACAAAGCTAATTACCGAACTACTGTCAACCAGATTAGACATATAGCAATCATACACAAGCGTTTGAGCGCAAAATATTAACCAGACGATAGATAAATGCGTTTATGAATATAATAAATGCTATGAATACCATTCAAAATCAAACGCAGGCAAGCTAGAATCTCTTCACAGCGGCCAGTCACAGACTCGACAAAGCTAATTACCGCACTACTGTCAAGCAGATCAGACATATCACAATCATACACAAGCGTTTGAGCCTCTTTACAGCGTTATGGATATTGATAGAGGTTAATAACTCCTTCTGGCCTTTTGACGCTCTCGAGTCAGGGTTGATAGTAGCGCGATGAGCGATGACAAGTGATTGTATTACGGCTGCGAGAGGGTTAAGACTGACAAGAGAGCTGGCATGTTATATGCTAACGACGGTTACCATCATTGAACAACTTGCCGTTTTTTATGTTGTCTGAGTAAAAATAAATGTGAGAGATATTGTCAATATGGAATTGATTGAGATTTTTTTTATATGTATTTTGTGGTGTGAACATAGAAACTGATTTTTTTTGGTGAACTTATTTAATAACGTGAAATCTAAGAAGGAATACTTGAAGTAATGCATTATTTTGAGGTTTTGAGTTTTTTAACTGAGCTTTAAAATATATAATAATGATTTATTTTGATCTTTACAAGGTATGTCTTCCAGATTTGGAGGTAAAAGAAAACCAATTTCGATTTTGTATCTGATACACTGTCCACTTCTTGCTGTATTGATTAAAACGTAAATTGAAAAAGAGACTTAGTTAATTTGTATACTTCCAATGAAAAAGTAAGGGATATTTGATATTTTGTAAAGTAAGTAAAACATATGGGTTCATTGACATACTGACACACAACTATCAATTAAACACATTTATGTATCCCTGTGTCCACTGTATACTTCAAAAGCATTGAAGAATATAACAAATATAATATATTTATTTAACACCTATGATAAAACGAAGATATGTAAATTGTACATGTTCACGTTTTCTAAATTCATACATAAGGTAAGCTTATTATTATTATTTGAAACAAAAAAGAGTCAATATCTAATCCCAACCTTGTATTGAATAAATTTTTTAATATTTTACTTGAAAAAAAACGATAAGGGTCATATGATTTTTTAAATCATGAATAATGATATATACTTTGACTGACAACCTAATTAAATATCATTTATGAAATTAAAGATATCCCTAACTTATGTGTCCAGTATATGTTGTCTCTCTATTTTGTTAATCATGAAATCTTGATTTTCAAGTCGTTGATATGCAATGTTTAAGTTAATGAAAAATGGACAATCATGACTTTCTGTTAACTTAGGAATCAAAATAACTGATATAAAAGAATCACGATAGCCATTTGACAAAACAGATCATGACAAACATATGTTTACCCTATGTCTGTAAGACAGTTACATTACGTCAACAAGTTTAATACAAATGTATACTGTGTTTCATTAGTAACGCACTTTGATACAATCCGAAACTACCACACTACTGTTCTGAGCCACAACATACAAACTTTAACAACAAAACGTACTTAATTCAAAGTACATTTATGTTCAATTACAAAATCATTTTAATTTCATTCAAACCCATTATATACCTCCATATATTTTGAAATTACAAAAATAAAATTCTGTACAATATTATATAAACTTGAACATTTTACGTAATACGTTCAAAACATATTTTTATGTTTCATGAGAAAACCTATTTCATACCATTCAAAATTTGTTGATACATCCAAACAACTTGTTTTCTAAAATTTGAAACCACCAATCTAATGTTCTAAACAACATGAAACAACGAGGTTCAAAACCTTTTGATATCACCAAACAACTTGTTTTTCTATATATTTTGAAACAATCGAAATACTGTTCTGTACAACAAATAGCAAACTTATATTACGCTTATTAAGTTCAAATAACATTTTGCTTTATGTTTCAATAAAATATTACTTTAATTTCATTTAAAAACATTTGAAACAACCGAAATACTTCTTTTCTTATTTTAAAACCACCAAAATATTGTTTCATATAAAAATATATAACATTGAACAAACTTACGTACCAAGATCAAAGTATATTTTTTTATGTTTCATTAGAAATAACTTTCATTTTATTCAAACACTTTTGGTAGCACAAAACAACTTTTTTTCTATAATTTAAAACCAACAAACTACCTTTTTGTTCAACATCATACATACTTGAACAATAAAACTTACCAAGTTCAATGTATATTTTACGTTTCATTACAAAATCTTTTTTCTTACATTGAAAACCTTTTTAAACACCAAACAATTTGTATTGTTTTTTCTTCGTATCCTAAAACCCCCAACTACTGTTCTTAACAACAATTATTCAACTTTAAGGGTATAACGACAATTAAGGTTAAAATTGTTAATGTTTCATTAGAAAGGAACTCAAAATCTTTCAATACCACTGATAATTCCTTCTCTATACACCTTTGTCAAACTTGCGTGTTAGTCTGTTAGATGAATATTAGTTTTAAAGGGCCAAACTATCCCGTATGGTCAATAATCTTCTCAAAACGATTTTCTAAAATATGAAAGTTAGAGAAATCCTATTTTATCATAAAGAGTAATTTGAGTCGAATTACTTTTGAGCCCTGACATTGTCCATTGTCCGGTTGATCTATATCATATTACGCTGACCAGTGCTAATTACAAGTGGACGTATATGCGGGTCATTTATAATACAGCCTAATGCATGGTGCACGATGCTAAGTCAATAGGGATGAAAGAAGTCATTGAGAAGCTCTATATATCAAAGGAAATTTTCCTTAAAATGTATTGATACGATTTTGTGTAGTATAATGTAGTGATCTAGATATCATATTTACTGTGCATAATGTGTGAATTTTCTATAATATTTGTTTATTAGGTTAAACTTCCATGTGTATTTCATAAAGATTGTTGGGTAAAAGTGTTTGTTTTAACCTTTCACCATATTTTTTAATGTCAGTTTGTCATTTTTTTTATTTTCGTTAAAGTGACAATTTCGAAAAAATATTTGTTAATATGTGGATTGTAGAATGAAATTGAATTACGTGTTTGTTAATACTTTTGATGATAATTTTAAACTTAAATAACATACGTTGTCTGTTTATACCTGATCTAGAAGCTATTTTAACGTTCTTCATCTTCGTTCTCTTTATCAGTTAATCATATCTTCATTAAGAAATTATAGTTTCTGTTCAACATTTGTACAAAGATTAGAATACTTCCATGCTCGACCATTTCTATTTACCCCCTTGTTCTCATTACTATTGACATTCACATAATTATTGAAAAATGGGGAAATAAACAAAATAGACCAGGATCAACAGCACCCATTAATGACAACATTTACTTTGAAAGGGTGTCAGTTTGCAACTGTCCTTCCTATTAAAATGCACCCTCATTCTCTTCGGGGTACCATTCCACCCTCCTAAAATGAATTCCCTTAGCTGTTTTGACGTAATGTAAGATAACTTGAATTATAGACACTTCTGTAAATGTGAATATTCTTCACACATGTTTGGTGACACAAAAACGAACTGTAATTGATATTTTCCAATAAAAGGCATTGGTTACAACTACATAACACCTCTTTCAATAAAATTCAATTCCTTGAGCCATTACTTACATAATACCACATGACATGAATTATGAACACGTTTATAAAGTTGATACACAATAGCTTAATGTCCAACTCTCAAATAGAACGACCCTCTTCCATCACAACAACCATAAAAATCTCCAATTAAAACCACCCTTTTATCCAATTCTCAAAAACTCAATTCCAGGAGCCATTTGTGACGTAACACTTCCTGCCCGTGCTATCTGTTGCGTGTAATCCAAGACAAACCATGCGAATCCGACCACATCCTTTGAAACCCAAACCGTAAAAACGAAGGCCTATTACATTTCAGCTCTTACATAACGAAGGATAAAGATGATCTCTTGAAGCAGATCGGGCGAATTCAAAATGGCGGCCTTGAGGAATACCATGCTCTGAACAGGTGCGGGATAGTTTATGCGGGTATCACGAAAATCAGATAAAGGGCCTATTTCTGAAATTTGATTGTCACTATATTAACCGTGATTTCTCTTCTGGCATGGGAGCGAGCTGGACGATAGTGGAGATGCTCTGAGGCCGCTAATTATGACTCTCAACAAGCGATGATACTCCACATCTCCCTCTGTCAGACATGCCCCGGTCTTTTATGAATTCCTTAGAACGTGAGAATGCTGAGTTAGTAGAATATTACCCGGTCTCTGCAAAAATAATTTTTACAATTATTTCAGATAAGAGAAAGGATTTCTCAAATCTAGACACGGTTTTGAAGGGGTTATAGAAGGTTTATGACAGAATATTATGAACTTCAATTCTAAACTCTGCAACGATAATTTTGAAAAATTATTTCAGACAAGACTGAACCTTAGAGAAAGGATTTCGTGAAAGGCAGAAACACACGACCATTACATTTGACCATAAGACATTCTGTTATTGCCAATACACTTGGTGTAAATTATGATTTTTTTTCTAAAACGATTTAGCTGCTTTTTTCAAATGCAAACTTCTCATAAGCTAAGTTTTTGATGTTCATCAAAGCATAATCTCGTTAATGGTTAAAAAGGAAAACCATTATGTATATTTTCTGTACTAACTTTGACTTCGCGCAGATTCTGCATATCTGACAGGGATTTTCCCTCTTGGTTAAACTCTTTACCATACAACCTTTGAATACACTTTAAATGGCATGGTGTCAAACTCATCTCGTTAATGCCAAATTCTCAAAAAAAATTCTTCTCGATAGTTTAAAAAACATTGATATGAACAAAAACAATAAATGCGGGGAAAACATGAAAACATTACACTGTACAATACGTTGTGACCTTTGTTCCCATGGAAAATCAAGAATTTACAATTTATATAAGGGGCCGACTTTTGATTGCAGAAGTATCCTAATAATTACCGATCTATTGTCTCCACAATTAGAGTTAATCTTGACCCAAGGGAGATAACTCAATACGGAATGTTTCATTAAGGTACGTATGACGAGACTATGGCAACAGATCCGATGTAGTGACAAACACAAAGTCAGAATGCAAAGTTTGCCGGAGATTGTCAAAGAGAGCAATATTCTGGTCCAGTCATGAAAGGCAAATACCGCCTCTCTGGTGCAATAGCGAACAAACACGATAAGGCTATGAGGAAGGACCGGGAGGATTAAAAACTCGGATCTTTAAAAGGATAGAGAATTGCTTTTCCGAACGGCGACATTTGTGATACACGTATATGGGAATGTTACAGGGCCAGAATGTACTGCGTGACACCGCCATTTTGCCACCATAACCAAAATGGTATTTGTACTATAGAGTTTCACCCTTGAAACTCGTCTGTGGAATTTACACATATTCCCAGCTTGTTTACCTTTCAAAACAAATAATTACCAGAGTGAATTGGTGAATTTAGGCGAAGATGCTGAGGGAATGTTTAACACGGACAGAAAATAAGTGACACACGTCCATCCCTTAATAGATTTTTAATTGCATATTTAAGGTTGGGCCGTCCCGTGGTGGTATAGCGGACAACCAACGGATTTCTACAAATAAAACTAAGACGAAGCAAATGATACCACCCCGTGAACGAAATTAATATGTTGATTGCTTTTCCCTTCAACAAAGCGGGTACCCTTTGAAGCAAAGGGTCTGCTATTGTCTTCTGCGTGTTAATAAGTAACGTCACGTCTCGCGAGAGGTCACGTGGCTGTGCGAGATGTAGTGCGTGATATCGTCACTATGGTCACCGCGTGCATCTATATTTCGCGCGAAACTTTGATGTGTGGTTGAATATATGTGTCCGCCCATGCTTTCGAAAACAGTGAAATTACTTGTGTGAACGAAAATCCGCGTTTTAGGAAGATAAGTTTGATTTTCGTGGCGACTATAATGAGCAAATACGCACCGAAGACCGACTCAATTAACGTCAATGTGACGGCTTCTCTATCTCACGATCGCGTTCACATATTTACATTGGTGCGGTTTGTCTATCAAATCCTAACCGCACCAAAGTCAGATTCTAATACCCATTTGTCATCGCATCCAGACTCCCCGATTCATTACGGTTTGTTAAAGCGACATAATTATTCCTCAGCCGCAATATGAAATCTCTGCTCAAGACAAAAAGTAAATAATTATTTATTTCAACTTTGATTAAAAACCGAAGTTTAGTGCTTGCTTTCGCGTATTTTATTAGCCATTCGGACTTTGGAATTACATTTAGTTTACAATAATGTCCGGGAGGTCATCAAAGACGAAACAACAAACCAATTTGGCGAGGGTTAATCTTTTTTATCGTCTTTCTAAAAGAAGCAGTGCGGATTTATATCCGACATAGCCCGGCGAATGGGATATCATTTGCAGTGGCAGAAAAGGAAAGGCAATCTAATATGTCCATTTCTCATTCCAGATTACCGTTATTTCATTAAAGAATGTTATAATTTTCGAGAAGCCGCGGTGAGTCGACAGAGCCTGAAATTATTGATGCTCAAATGTAATAAATCAAAAGATTCCTGGAGAGAAAAGACAAGCGAATAGAGACAGCCCCGCTTGCCCTTGTCAATTGAATGCTAACATGATCGGGCATTGCGGACATCAATAATTATTGAAGATGAAGTTATAAATAACACGGTGTAATAAGTCGAGCAAGCATCGTAAGTCAAGCATTATCCTGCGAGTTAATACGACAACGCGCACAGATCGCTCTTTGAATTAATACGCAGGACAAGATGGCGGCCTTTGACAGTATAAAAAATTAATTCAATATCATAGTTATTGTCCTAGAGGCGGAGACAAAGACATGGATGGTACATCGGGCAGATTGAAAAATGTTCTGTTTAGTCTGAGCACGTTGCAAACGATTGATGAATTTCTTCTTTTATTCATGACTATTATGATGCTTTGAGATATTAACCCAGGCTAGGACCTTACTTGAGAAATATCGCCGATGAAGAATGATGAAGAAATCACTTAAGCAGACAGAAACCAGGATAAATCATCTATAATCCATGCAGACATGATAAGTTATTCGGGTTTTCGCGTCAAATATACCTCTGACGCATAAATATATCACATAAGTATAAAGGTGTTTATCATAAAGTCCACATTTATCACGTGTTTTGATTAAACAAGATTCAAAAGCGGACCTTCCGGGACAATACATACTCCTTGATGAAATATTTTTTCATAATGTAATAAATATAAAATGCGGATTATATAAGACAGTTAATATTAAGATTCTGAAAATGTACTCAGTTTTTTTATGCATATAGCAAACAATCGTTTTAACTCCAGAGCTAGATGGTTTAAATCGTGCTAGCGCCCTCAGCGTATTTTGTCTTATATATGTTGTTTTATATTATCTGCTTGTCGTCTAAAAATAATTATCATTCATAATAATTTTATTAAAAAGCCATACAGTAAGTAGAAATGTATACTCATCAGTACCTCAAATAATGATAGAAATATACTAGTAGAAAGGAAAGTATAAGAAAGATAGATGAATCGATGGATAAGTTGCTGTCTGAGGTCCGTATATAGATAGATAGATAGATAGATAGATAGATAGATAGATAGATAGATAGATAGATAGATAGATAGATAGATAGATAGATAGATAGATAGATAGATAGATAGACCGTTATGGGGGTCCTGTCAAGTATGATTACAAATGGAAGGTTGCACATATAGATAGATAGATATATAGATTGTATAACCAGAGTTTTGCTTGTTTGCCTAACCAGATTAAGCAAAAAAGGTTAAGTATATGAAAGTTCAGATAATGATGCATATCGTATTAAGGTATCAAATATCAGTATGGTCCGTAACATATTTTGTTCAGTATATAAATAAATATGTGTTGTTTGGCATTATATGTCCTTCATTCACATCATTTCTGCAGTATTGAAGTGATAACTTTTCTAACTGAGTCTTGCTTGAGTTTGGTTACGTATTGCATGTAGAACGGTATATTGTACAATCATGACACATGACTTTTATTAGTTACTTTATTTTCTTGAAAGGAATCATATGAATCATATTGAAATACTCAAATCTCTAAAGAATCTTAGTCAGCAAACAGGGTTTGAATAACATGTATTTAAAATCTATTATTCATATCTATGATATTGTTAATCAGTATTTTAATGACATTTAATGTGAAAACAGGGTTGTAATTATTATCGCATAGGAACCAAAGAGAAGAAATATGAGAGATAAAACGGAAACAGCATTTGCATGATTCAATGTTGTAATTTGAATATGTTTACAAGTTATTTAGAACCCATGATTAAATCGGAAAACATGGGATTGCATATGACATCAAAAACGAAATGATTTCAATTTTGCTTCATTAAACATTCATATTCCATCAAAATCATTCACATTTTCAATTCCAACATTTTGCAAAAATAAAGAAAATAAAATTTGGTAATTTGATGATATTCTTGAACTAATCGACTTAAGGAGTCTGGAATCTTCAGTGTTTGCAAAGGTCAATAATTTTAATAAAACAAGATTTCAAAATAATTACAAATTTTCGCAATCAAAATTCTGTTCACGATCACTTATTCTGTCAAGAGCATGGGCAGCTGTAAACGCGTCATTTGACACCGCTAGAGTAGCGGAATTATTCATCGGATTCAAATTGAAGGCTTTATTCGACAGATTCGACTCCTATCATTATCGCTAATATTCAACTTTGAGCAACTTAATCTCCAGTTGGGAACCCGTTGATGGAAATGCATCGTTTTCCTTTACTTTACATATTTGTTTCACAATGTTATCAAAATTATGCAATATTGTGCTTTCGCTGTTTAAAGCCGCTTACTTTTGATCCATAACAAGTGATATTAATCGAAGACTATTTCCTTGAGTTTTTGTGACACTTGCATTTACATATTAGTAACAGCTAGAAATGATATGACATTATTTGATTACATAAAAAAATTGTTTGTTTAGAGTGTTTGAGTGTCAATTTAAGATATTTTTACAGATGTTACTTGCATTATGTATATGATATCAATCGTTACTTTCTGTACTTCAAAATAAATCATCTCGTATGTGTTCTATTACATGCATTTATTGATTGTTAGGTATGGTTTTTAAATAGCAAGGTTGTTTTAAAACAGTTATGATAACTTGTTTAAAATTTATATAAGTCATTTTACTAGTTCTAATAAACATTCTAATTTCACCACTTTCTTCGGTTTTATACTTTCATAAGTTTTTAAGGTTTAATCTATAATTTCAAGATCATCTTAAAACAATATATATATATTCTGCATTGTGAGAAATTGGTGTTTCTAATTGCTCAGTGTTACACATGCCTTTTACATTTCACGATAATAGGTTATTCATCGAGTTCGATATATAAAGATTATCTTGCAATTTATAGGAATGTTTCTTCATATTTCATTATTTCATCTTATCACTTCAATTCTAAAGTTTTGTTGTTCCAAGTCTACTTAAACCTCTGATATTATCAAACAATAATCATAGCCGTAATCTATAAAAGGGATGTAATAACTGTCTATGATATCATTTTGAATGTCTTGAGTTATAATTCATAATAACGATGACATGAAAGGGCTGTATTACAGTTTCGAATACGCCAAATCCATCTCATGAAATTAATAAAACACGTTGACTTTAAGCTACTTTTTATCAAACATTATTTGTAAATTATAAAACTCATATAAAAAAACAGATATCATAACTATCGTAAAAATATTCTTTGACTTAATATTGCAAATAATTGAATTTTAACTTTTATTCATATTTTGAAATTTTAATATCCCGATGTATCAATTTCATTTATTTAATCATCTTCACTCAATAAAGGTAGAGAACAGTTGACAGTGTCTACATTATCGGCTCGTCACGCTCTCACTATCTGTTATCTGTATCTAGCCACGATGCCGTTTAGCCCACAACAAGAAACATACAATGCGCCTGCCCTCTAAAAACACATCTAACTGTGAGTGAAGTCACCCCAGGGCGAGGGTCAATCTCTTCCCCGCTAGGGGGCGCATTTTGTGTGGAGAGGTCAGCACGCGCGGAAACGTCACTGCACGCGCTGTGATCATGTGATCGATGGCGGATGAGATCTCGCGATAGCACGCGCTGACAGTCACCGTATGGCCCGTCTGTCTTTTATGAAGGGACTCGATCTGAAGTCATAAGCCTGGCCACACTAGCAATTACCAGAGCGAGTTTTATAGAAGATGGGGGTTGATCAATACGATGTAGCACATTTGGGGAACATAACGAGATTTGGACGGAAAATGCGAGCGTCAATACAAAGCCTGGTGGCATATCTCATCTCGACTCGTTGACGGACTAAGGGCTAGGTATATTGACACAGTCTTCTACACCGGAATCACTAAGATTATTTATAAAATGTCGCCCGATTGACCCTCTGACATCGCGCTGGCCAGATATTGAGCATTTCAACAAATTTGCCGTCTTTGAGAGCCGTCGTGGACACCACTGTCAGACCGACGTGACAAGACCAATCCGCGATGGAGCTACATGGGCGGATCTGTCTCTTCTATGCCGGTCCCCCTGTACAAGTTTATTTCCATATTTCGTTCGGACATCCCACAAATGTCTTGTGAGTTTGACGCTCGTCGCACATCGCACGTGTCCCTGCATCAGCAAGCGATATTAAAGCTCATGTCGATTTTCAAGCATGCATTTCATTTCGGTTATGTTATATGAAGAGAAATTCAGTTGATGGCGCTGCGCATTAGTCGAATTAATGCCGGCATCTCATATGCCGATGAATGGACAGCTCCCGCATATTCCATACTAATTCTGCACATCAAATTTTGATTTGCAATGGAAAATAGGCAGCGCGTAGAGTAATGTGAAAGATATGCCTGATAGATAATGACAAAGTAACAAAAAATTATGCCGCCTTTGCGCGACCATATTAACGAGGGCCATATCTGCGCATCATCTGAGCGGACGCGAGAAAGGGCAAATTTGCTGTTGATCCGGGATGCCTTTCTGATGTACTCGCCCGTCTTCCGAATCACAGTGCTAGATAAACACTCGCTTAGCACTTAGCACCCCATCGATAGGTGCTGATTAGTAACATGAATCCTCGAGCCCATCTTAGCATAAATGTAGACACAGTCTCTGAAATAAAACGAAAGGTTGATTTTAGATTTCAAAGAATAAATGAGACACTGAGATTTGATGTTTAAGCAATCTTGTCATAGACTTTCTAAAGCTTTTGGTGTCTAGATGGCAAGGGTCATATCAGTATAAATGTAGACTTATGTTAGAACTGAAATTTTAAAAACATATTGAAAGTTTAATAATTTAATTTTATAAAATGGAAAAAAATGATAGCTTATTCAAAAGCAAGATTTGCACGAACGTCTAAACGATTTCGTCATGATTTTGGCGTCTGGATGACAAGGATCATATCAGCAAAAATGTAGACTCAATTCAACTTTTGAATTTGAAAATAAATCTAAAATTTAGAATAAATAAGAAAGGAGGCTTTAAAGCAATCGTGTCATGGACTTACTAAAACTGTTATCGTTTTAGTGTCTATGCACGAATATTTACAGCGATTAGGTTTAACAAAAAGTTTGTTATTGGTAGAGAGATTTGATAAAATAGGAAATTTTATCCAAATGATTATGTTTATGTCGATGTTTCACGGCATGAAATTGGCATTTATAGACATGAACTAGGTGACAGAAAAGTCTTTCCTTATTCTTTCAACATTTTGACGAATAAGGTATGCATATAATGATGCAACCTAAAAGTTGCGTCCCAATATAAATGTTTTTGACAACGAGAATTTGTGCCTTATTGAAGTCATATTCAAAGAAAAGCAAATTTATATGTAAAATGATATACATGTACCAAAGAAATTATGAAAAGTACCTCCCGATTTTAATTTTACGATGATCCATGATATGCATAAATATTGAATAATTTGGTGGTCCATTATCTAAATGTCGAGTATATTAGGAAATATTTAAAATACCCATTCTATACTTTATCTATGCCTCAAAGAAAATATATCCATTCCGCTTTCAGACACACATCCGTCGTTGAAGCAAATAAGTTGTCGTATAAACTTGTAGTGATGGCTGATTGAAAGTTGATAAATACGCTCACTTCAAAGGGACACGTTTCCTTTTATAGAGTCTGTTGTATGTCAAAGGCAACTAATAGCTGCAGACTCATTTTGAATTCCTCACATTATATACCTCATTTTAGTTAAGGTTCTTTATGTAATTGTTGTTTTGTCATAACTGGAGAATAGGTTTTATTTTCTGCATTTTTTACTTGTTTGCAATTCCTCACATTATACTTCATTTTAGTTAGTTTTTTATGTTATTGTTGGCTTGTCATAACTGGAGAATAGCTTTTATTTTCTGCAATTTTGTAATTTTAAAACTTCGTAGAAAATTCTAGATTATATGTCTTAGGTTATTAAAATGGGATGTTTGTGCACTTTTTAATTCCAGCACAACGAAGTATACATATTAAAGACTTAACACATATTTTAGTAGGCACGAAGATATAAAAAAAGGTAATTATGAATGATATTCATAAAAAATGATGTTGCTTTGTCTTAGATGTTCTCTTATCTATAAGCTGTTCTATAGCTTGAATATACATTTCGCTTATATTAAATCTAGCATGTTGCGCCCAGTTTAGAGAAGAAATACTGAATGTTTCCGACAACTGATCTTTTGATTTTTGCAAGAGATTTTGAACTCCATGCTGTATTCTGGATTTAATTCCTCTATTCTGTCTGCAGCAGGAGTTGAAATTAAAAGATCATAAACAGGTGGATCCGAACCTAGGACCACTGGCTGGGGGTCTGAAACCCGGTCGATTCAGTCAAATATATCTATCCCTCTAGCCGAAGCTATTAGGAATGCTTTGACTCATCCTGTCGCAAGTCAATGAAATATATTCTTTGAATAAATGCTTTCCAAAGCTGGTCTTGATTTCTTCATTTTCTAAATGACTTATTGTCTTTAGAAGTCATTGACTTTCCAAAAAGAGAGTTTAAGCCTGTATGAAAAGCCTCTTTAAAATACAGTGTCATGATGCCCGGCTTGTGCTCACAAGACGATTGAAATGAATGTAGAGTTTAGGTACGGTGAAATGCGTCAAAGGTGCTGTTCGAACTTAAATAATCTTACCTATCAAGCTACGACCCTTGACCCAAAGTTTTCTTAGTGCTAAGGTAGCACAACTTACCATACACTGACATCGGCTTAACATTGGCTCTAAGTGATTATATAGAATTTGAAATACGGACCCACATTGAAACTTTGTCAAGTTCCAATAGTTTTCAAATACCTTATTTGCGCAGGATCTTACGTCATAATACAATATAACAAATATACATTCAAGTTCAGGAAAGTCGCTGAGAAAGGTCCGAAAATCCTAGTCCAAATTGAAACATTGGTACAAATCCTTATATACATTAATTCATGTTTAAGACAGGCGATAACATAAGTTCGGAAATCCAGGCCCCTATTGATACCGATACCGATTACCTATCGCTGTTATGAGGTTATCATAGACCGGTAAGTGGAGAAGATGTTCGCTTAATCAGTAACATGTGGCAAGTTAATTCCTTCATCCACGTAAAGGTAACCAACACAATAATGAGTCATGATACCCCTTTCTCCTTATCAAATCACTTTCAAGAAGAAATGACATTGTTTGTTTTTCTTTCAACACTTTTATCTATGGCGAGTTATCTGTACCGGATTGAAGTTACAAGGTGATTCGTTCAAATATTTGGAAATAAAGCTGATACCCCGGCCTGGCTTGCAGATCTGCGATACACCCTGGCACACATACACCCGCCTAATGGATAGTTTATTCAACAAGAAGTTGCTTCCACTTTAATCTCCGCTTCAATTATGAACATGGCCCATAAATGAGAGATACCAAGGTATTCACGCCGTTCGCTCAGGAGATTACTATGTAAACAATGCTCAAATACCCTATCCATACCTTCTTCACCATGAAACGCCCTCTTATTACATACCCTATGTCAAGGGGTGGAAATATGACGCTTATTCTCAGCCATTTATTAAATATAATCAAATATAGTCTATCATTCCGCCATGTTTGATGTTTCCGGAAGTTCCTCTCGGCGACCGGAGATCGTCTGCCCTATATCACGTGACCTATCAATTGGAAGCTCCACGCACACACAGCAATGTAAGGAGCTATATTTGACCCGCGGCAGGGTCCCCCTTGAGTCAAGTGGATAATAAGCTTGTTAAAATTGTCAGCGTCCAACAGCGGTATTCAATACTACTTTAATAACAATAATTATGACAGTTCTGTCAGCCATTTCTGTAACTGAGAGACATGTATTGTCATGCGATGAGGGCTATTGGTTCGTTTTAATGGATAAGAGTGACCCTAATAATGGAATGAAGAAGGAAATACCATTTCAAGATCTCGAATACCCTTGTTCAGAAGAAGCAAACATTTTTAAATGATTGGGCCTTTCGCCAAGATTAGTGATTTGGTATTTGGACCAGCGTATTGGGCTCAAGCGTAATTTCTATCAACGAGATAAAACGATATTTCCCTAAAATCAAAATATATTTCGTTTTGCATTCTTACAATTAAAGTTAATAGAACCTTAACAAAAGCAAGGTGATCTACGCTTAGAATTTAAAGTTAAGAATAATGTTGTTTTTATATATTTTTTTATTTGCCCTACTGATTTATTTGTCATTGCAAAATTTTGTTGTATACATTTTATTTCATACAACAATAAATATGATGTAGAAAAAGAATTTTATGTCTTTGACTTACCTTTTATTAACATGAGTAATTGATGGTGGTTAATCTCTTTTATCTGTTTTATCTACGCATACAATAAAGGATTGTCACAATTTGTCATACTTATCAAATAAACGCTTTTGATGTTTAACAAATTGCTTTTAGTTCATTGATTAATATCCCCTTAATATGTATAAATATAAGTAACTTGGTAAAAGATGACAATGGTAAATCCACTACATATCGAAACGTTTTTACACACTTAGAACCTATCCTCTGTGAAAATAATATTTTTCACTTTTGAACATTGTCAATTCCGCCCTCACCCACCAAACCGATCTTGAACCGAATCAACGTTCCCCACACCTCCAAGTTCGTCACAAGATGTCCAGAACGATTGGAAATGAAATTTAAATGACGTCCGTATATGCGATGGTGTTGAATAACATATTAAACTTATGTGCATGAAGTAAAGTAATGTTATCTAAACTCCATTTAAAGAAACAGGTTCCTTGGCCTCTGACAGTAATCAAAATTGATTCAATCATTTCCATGATCGTTTTTTCTTCGTATACTATTTAAATTGATAGATTCGACTAGCGCTTGATGCAGCTGAGATAGAACAGGAAGCGGTTGCATTTTAACAGGCATATATAACGTTAGTCCTTTTCTGATGATAAAGAACAGGGGTCTTCAGCATTCAGTGTACGATATAATTAATAGTCAATACCAGAGGGCTGTCAAACTTCTGTGTGAGCAGTTCTATAGATTTGCATGGTCAACAGTCAATCTGTTGGTACCGATTTGAGGGAATATTTTGGAATCTGATTTTTGCTCCTTTTCTGTTTTCAGAAATGACGGTTTTTACATTTTGGGATACATGTGTTGATGCTAACAAGGAACTTGGTTCTTGCTGTTTTCTGGTTTGCAAAAGCATTTTCAGATTTTGGGGTAATTTGTATCTGATAGGAAGTTTTAGTTTGAAAACTGGTTCTCATTTGCAAGGTTTAAATTCAATTATTGCTGGAAAGACATTCATGTATAAATTTATGAAGATGCTGAGCATCCCTAAATCTTGTTATATTTACCACAGTTGTATAAAAATGAAATCATTGTATTTCCCCTTTCTTGGGTGTAAAACAATTATTAAAATATAACAATTAATTTGAAAACTCGTATAAATTTTGAAGTGAATTTGATAATACTCTAAATTGTGAATCTGAGTCCTTCTGTAATTAATACCTCATTTTCTGATGTGGCATTGATAAAAATTCGTATTACAAAAAAAGGAATTAGACTGACAAAAAAAACCCCACATACATGACCATAAAACCTTTCCTGTTGTTGTCATCGTATGTTTATCACCTAAAACAGATCCCCTCGCTAGTACCACCCCTCCCCCTCCCCCTCCCACTCCCAATTCATCCATTGTGCCCGTACCACCAATAAACCCATAACAGACACTGCCCTTAAAACCATTACGCAAACCCATATTCGTAAACAAACCGTATGACGTCATATCATGCCACCCTCTACCCAACCAAATGAACTCCCACCCATCTAAATCAATTCCATCCTTCACCCCCAAACCAATCTCAAACTGCATCAGCGTTCCCCCAACCCCTTCACACATCTTGTTAGAGGGTCGTGACACTGCCGTCACCCTATATCAGCGTTTGTCTGCTTACAGAGAAAATGAATGCAAAAAATAAAGAAGAAAAAATGCTCATGTCGCCTCTGCTTAATCCTTCCGAAAACTAGTTAGCAAGACGCGGTGTTCTAAATATTGGCTTATGACTTACTGGTGTTGGAAGAGACATCACCGGGTCAGAACTTGGACCACGACTGAAGAGATCAATAGGCATTTAGGCGTGATTCAGACGCCAATAGGTATTGGAATGCGGGAATATGTAGAAGTATCATTTTGCTTGATGCTGCTTGATGCTTGATGCTAATCGGTGCCGTGTTCGTCGTCATTTTTATCATCATCATCACCGTCGTCGTCGTCGTTGTCATCATCATCATCATCATCGTCGTCGTTGTCATCATCATCGTCGTCGTAATCATCACAATCATCATATCATCATTATTATCAAAATCATCATTATCATTACCAATATCATCACCATTATCATTATCATAATCATCACCAGTATTGTCATCATCATCATCTTCATCATCACCATTACCATCATTATCCTTTTCTTCATCATCGTCAACGTTTTTTCCACCATCATCATCATCACCATCATCATCATCATCATCATCATCATCATTTCCAACTGCATCATCATACTTTTCTTCTTCTCCTTCGTTAGTACCATCATTTTTTATAATTTTCATCCTCGTCCTCGTCATCCTCATCATCATCATCAATATTTAATCTGCAACAAAACCCAAAAGCATATGATTATGTATGCAAGAGAAATTTCAACCAAATATCTGATTTTATATATTCACATTTAATAGTTGTAATAAAAAGTAATTTTAGAAAAATAGATTTTATCGTTTCTCACATGTATCTTACCAGGTCTGAACTGTCTGATTCAGACCGCTCTGCTGCTAGACGGAGATATTAATGCCACATCACGTAGAGTTTCTGCTCCAGCGAAAGGCGAGCTTGTTCCTATCAAAAATCAATCATCACTTACATTCACTAATATATATCGGCATTTCTTGGTGAAAAACTCAGATTTACCTTTGAATAGAAGAAAACTCTGCTATTCATATCTGGTGCTTGCATTAGGCAATTCGACCTTTGGCTTTTTCGATTTTGCGGTTAAGATCTTGTAAAAAAACTAAATTTTAAAAATATCACATCACAGTCAGTGCAATGTACAATTCTGTCTTTTTTATTCGTGTTTTGTATGCTTTTTGTTGATTGTGTATGTCGTTCGGGATGTTTTTATTTGTCACTTAAACGAGTCGATTTTAATATGATATAAATAAACCATACTATTCGACAGAAAAAGTATTGTACACAATCGAAGCTAATATCTAAAGTATGGAAACTGTTCATTTCGACGCTTAAGTTGGTAACGTCAGAAATAGTTTTTTCTCCATAAATCCAAAATAGCCTGGGACTTCAGATGTCTTGATTTACGGCTTAAGTCGTTGTTTGAGTCAGATATCCTTGTTTCCCACCGCATATGAGAAAGAATCATTTTAGCCAGGAAATTAAATGTAGGGCGCCATAAATGTTGCATTAGCTGCAAGGGATTGATAATAGCATTTCATAGAGTCCGGAGAAGCTAACAGAGAAAATGACACTCCTCTTCTGATATGATCAAGGGAAAAAAACCTGACGCAACTCCTTTAGATCGTCAGTGGCCGGCCAAAGACAGTCTGTAGGAAATGACATTAATACCGCTGTTCCTAACATAAAAATATAAAAACCGCCCTCTGAGTATTTCCCGCCATCTTCCCGAATCCGGTGATAATACAGAATGATTGATGTCAATTGACGTATCGCGGAGTTTATTGGCGATCTTCCGACCGAGGGCACATAATATGATATTATTTTCAACATGATACAAACGGCCGACAAGGGGCAGCTGGCTTAGCCTTGCAAATGACACTGTTATTTCTTGCTAAATTTCCGTCAAAATCACGCTCCAAAGGACATCTCGCCAGCGCGGAGTGATCAATAAAACAAATTGACCTCTTTGCCCCTTCAGCGCGGATTGATATTCCCAATGGCAGAGAAGTCAGGAAATAGCCGACGGCAGGAATAAGCGCACGTGGCGATGTGATCTGTATCTTAAAACCATGTCTACACATGGATAATCATTAAAAGACAGTTTTCAACAGGCTCTAAGCGATGAGCGAAGGCGAGGACCTAACTTCCGGCAGGGCCAAGCCGGCGATATCTTGGCACGAGCTTCCTCTGCGCGCGCATCGCACCTGCTCTCGGAGCAGACGACACTGAGCATTTATCATGTCAATACAGCTTCATTCAAGCGTCCTTTCTTCCTAGGAACTCTCTCATGGCTATCGATTGAGGGGCACTTTGTTATATTCTTGCCAATATTCACACTTTCTGGCCAGCAATAATGGTTCGGGATCTCATCAACTTGTCATGTAGGGGAATTTCAGGAGGGAATTCTTCAAAGCTCCAATCTTTATAGAATGTCGTTTTGGCGACAAAGGGAATATATCATTAAATCAGTGTGAATTATGGAAGTAATATTGTTTTCCCGGAGCTGATGGGAATTAGAAACAAGATTGTCGCCATAGGTTATAAGCTACTGTTGAGGGATATCATTGATAAGAGGCAATTCTGATAATAACCCATGTTCCCCAGTCGCTAATTGTGTTATCCAGATATTCCCAAACAGGCGAAATGAAAGGACTTCTTTTGATCACAAGAACGAACAATATTTTCAGGGCTTTGATCCCTGTCACTTCAGTGATGTAAAAACGTTTTATATGAATATAGACAACTTTCTGTCAATGTTATTCCAGTTCATATTAGTTTTCTTTCTTGAAAGAACAAACACTCTTTGAAGCTTCATTGTACCCAAGTGTCAAAAAATAATCTTCTATTTTAAACTTTTACTCTTAACTTTCTACAGCAGTTTTATTGAAGTAAATGTTCTATCAACTTTGAGCATTAAGCGTTGTGATTCGATTTAATAGTGTTGAGTCACATGGCTCTGTAGTCTGTTTTATGTACTTTGTTTATTTCTTGATGTTTGAGTTATCAAGTGTAAGAGACATATACTAACTATTAAAGACGGGTTTAAATTCATTTTTAATTTTTCTTTTAAAGGCGAAATTGTACTGGTCCAATGTTGAACATTTTAAAATTATTACTCAATTAGTTCTTACTGGCCTTTCGTTATATTTGATTCGTGCCAAATTTCTGGTTAGTCGCGTAATAAACGACTCCGAAAAACACGCTGTAATGACATATCTAAGGCAGTTGGTTAGTTGACAAGGCCTCTTAAAGGGGCAGTAGCACGTTTTTTGATAATTTTATATTTTAACATGTTCACTGATAATTGTTCGTTATTGCTAAATGTATTATTTTGACAGTGACAAAAATATCAATACAGAGTCAGAGGGAAAAGTATGAAGATTCACATAAAATCCACTTTGTGTGAACACCTTTAATTCATTTCGTGTAAGAAAAAGGAATCGCATGGCTGAATTTTACGTTATATATTTGAATTGCTACTGCTCCATCTAGTTTAAAAACATTGTCTTTCAATTTTCTGACATCACCATATATACCCCCTAAAAACGATCTACTGTCCCTTTAATAATTTGAAAAGGTAGCTATTCAATTGAAAAGCAGATTTCACACTTCTGAGAGTTAAGCCTGTCATTAATATCATTTTATGAAATTAACTCCAAAGAAAATATATCTCTTCAAAGGCACTGTTTTATGTAAATAAATTTCCAAATTATATGTTTCTTAATGCAAAACAGCTATCTGCTCAGCCCGAGCGAAATATGCATGCGTTCATTTTAGTGTGAACCCCTTTCGATCATTTCAGTTAGGTAAATAGTTTGCATAAAGAACATGGCACATCTGTTTAAAAATCCATGTAAGACCTAAAATATTAGTATTTTGTATTGTGATATTTGTGTACCTAAAATCCCCTAAACGATCTGCCTTTAAATTCAGTCTAAGTAGCTGTAAATGTGATCTGAAGTATATTATCGAACCAATAATTTTTTTCTTAACAGGGGTAGTAGCGTGTTTTTTTAACGTCTTCTGATTTTTCTCAATAAATAGTACTTTTTATGCCAAATGTTTTATCGTCAGTGGATCTGACATCTATTAAACGAACGAGTCTTTCGTTAAATTATTTAATGGCGAAAAAAGAGAGAATAAATGAAAAGACACGAGCCAATCTTTAAAATTTACACCGGACGTCTGACGAAGAAGATTGAAAATCAAATAGGACATATGATTGGTCATAAACATGAAACAATATGAAGAAGTATCCGTCTGTGTCTAAACATTATTTTGGGGTTACATAACCTTCTTATATATCTTGTTGTAGTTTTCTAACAATAGTCACCAATTAAAGGCGGAAAGTAACAGACGTCTGAACAAGGAGATTGAAAATCAAAATTGCCATATGTATATAGGTCAAAATCAAGAAGTATCTGCTGTGTGTATTAACGTTATATAAGGGTTACAGCACAAGAGTTCTTAGTTAACAAGGGTCATCAATATAAAATAAAAAAATACAGACGTTTGACCAAGGAGATTGAAAATCAAATAGAACACATGTAAAGTAAAAAAGAAGTATCTGCATGTTTTATGCTTTAAGGGGGCAGTAACACGTCTTTAGAGGGAACATAAGGTGATGTCAGGAAAATGAAAATAAATGGTTCCAATTGAAAGACAATGTATTTAAACTAAATTGAGCAGTAATAATTCAAATATATAACATAAAGTTTAACCATGCGATTCATTTTTCTTACACAGAATGAATTAAAGGTGTTCACAAAAAATGGCCGCCAATGGATTTTATGTGAATCTTCATACCTTGTCCTCTGATTGTGGATGATTGGCTTGTGTAATGAGATTGTTGACACTTTCAATATAATACATTTAGCAATAACTTACAATTATCAGTGAAATCTTTAAAATAAGAATTATCAAAAAACGTGCTACTGCCCCTTTAAAGAGCCATTATTTCGATACAGTTCTGATCTATCTCATATGGAGGCAAATGGCTGAAATATTGCCCAAGCGGCGTAAAGCAATACCCCACTCACTCTATCTCATATAGAGGCACACATTTTCACCATTTGGTCAAGCACTAAAAACTTACTTATTGCTCTTTCTATTGAGTTCTCAGTTATTAACAATGGCCATCAATAAAAGGTTAAAAAGGAACAGACGTCTGACCAAAAAAACAACTTTAAGAACATTCATCTGGTGGTATCCTGAAGGGACATCCATCCTACAAAAGAATATGGCTCATAGGAACCAACCTATTGATCACGTATGGCGGTGATGGATTTTGGAAACGGTGGACCGGATGGAACCTTTGTCTTTAACTGGAGACCAAATTAACACGGTGTCGTGTCGTGTTTTCGCGGCATGAGTCGCCAATGGGAGGCGTTTGTTACTTAGGGACCGGATCTTCCACCAAACTCCATCAATAGTCAATACCTGTTCCTGCTTTTCTAATTGAAGTAAGTGACTCGCTGGAAAATTGCAAAGAGGGGTATGACAGGGGGGAAATGGGGGTTACTCTTAGCGGAGCATACGCTGGGGATTGCTCTTATAATTGTTGCCCGCCATCCCTTACATTTTCTTTAATTGTCTTCAAAGATGTTATCAAGCGGTTTGGAAGGTTTTTTTTAACCGAAGTACCGCCGTTTTAAAATCGATTTCGCTTGTGATTAATTGACTATGAACGAGGATGATGTGAATTTGTGTTTCTCTTAAATCGATATGGAAGATTTAAAATTGTTTTAAGAGTTTATTTAAGATAATAAGTAAATACATTTTTCTATAAAAATGTGTCTTTTTTTAAATGTTCTTTTTGGTATTGATTTCATAAAGAACATGTGTTTCATCTGGTGCCAATAATCAACATTTTGAGAACTATTTCGTGATATCTCCAGAGACTTTTTATTGGTCGATATGTTTTTTTCATGAAGGCTGGCTTGTAGATACGGAGCCACTATTAGCCTTATTGAGCCCCGGTACAATGTAGTTGTATTGGCAAGAGTTATCTCCCCACAGGGGGCGCTCCAAGTGGTCCCAGCCTCGTTCTGGGGGTAATAGGGAGGCAGATAGCGACCCGACAACAAACCTTCAGATAAAGATAAATCGGATTCCGTTTCCGGTTATTGAATTAATAATCCTAATTTTGACCCAATCACGTGTCTGTACAATATTTCAGGGAGATCGGATATGATTTAGGAGCAATTTATGTTGTAAATTGTTTTGGTAGGGAGAGTTCTGTAATTTGTCAATTCATCGTTGAAACCGTTTGGGCATATATCGTCATATATCGCAGAACGAAATTGATTTACCACGACGTTCTGACGTTGATAAATGCAAACCATGAAATAAATCGACACCCATTCAAAGGCCCTTTTATCGTAGCAGCTATACATGTCGTATTTAGAATAGAGATCGAATTTTCATTTTTGTAATATTTCAATACCATTAAATAAATCTTGTCCCAATGCCGGGACCTTTCTACCGAGTTGAATTGCGAAGTGGCAACATTTCATGAGCAAATTATCAATGCTTTATTCGGTGGACGGCTGGGGGTAATGTGTCTGTTGAATTGATGAAACCATCCGCGCTGTAACAAATAACACCCATTTATTATTATGATAGTTAATCTGTATTCGTGAACTCCCTCCCTGTGTCATCGACATAGCTTGTCCCGAGTTCCTAAGAATGCGTTGCGTAGAGCAACCACGGATTTCTCTCATCTCGGGAGGCAAAAACTTGGAACATTTAATCCGAAATGTTGCAAAAAAATCCCGTAAATCATTTTCCCTAATTGCGGTTTTAAATTTGTATTCCATGTTCTGTCATTTCAGGTTTGAAATTTAGCCATTTGTCATTTTCTCGCATGATTGATCACTGGAAGGAAGACAAATGCCGAGAAATAACGAATATTTGACACTTTTCAAAACAAAACGAAACAGTTGTCAAAATTTTGAAAATTAATTTGCTAAGCTAGAAACTCTCATTAATCCACGTGTCATGCTATGAATATTGTTCACAAGACATATCTTTAAGTAACATTTCCTTTATAAATATTCAAATTACATTTAATTTTGACTTCAGATAGTTTTGATTTCTTTGGAATGCGGCAATTGTTCCTGAGTTCATGTTCATGTCTGTTTATAGTTGTCAAAACAGTTTTATTGAAAATATATAATTTCAAATAAAATTCATTTTTTCTTTGCATATTGTCACGTTTTGTATAAGTCTCCAAACATTTATACCTCTTTCGTTTCATTGCGTCATAATTGCATGTTTTTTAAAACAATTTGTATTGGTAGTTTGACAATGCGCATACATTCAACGTTCTCTTTCTTTCATAATGTTGTATCCTCCTTAAAGTGATAGTAGCACATTTACAGATAAAACAAAGGGCGAATATTGTATTCTGGCTATTACCGTAGTTACTAAAATTAAAGAAAATACTCAAAACCTACCTCTCCAGCTTAGGCGGGCTAGCCGCCGGCCTCAATAGAATGCAATGTTAGATTCGAGGGCGGTAAATTTTAACAGATTTACCTGATCAAAAGTCCCATGGGCAGTAAAGTGTAGAGAATCGGAGCATTAAACCATGGGCGGACATTTAAAGGGGCTGTCCTATTAGAATACTTTTTTGTGGAAAAGAAATACAGATAATCCTGTTAAATATATTTGTCGATAATTGATAATTTCATGGACAATGTTGTATATTTGTTGCTAAAGATTTCAGAGTTTGATAGCGAAAAGCACGCATTCAAAATTACTTAGATATAACGTGTTTCAATGACATGTATTAAACCTTGACATGGAATGACATTTAATGCTGGTTAGTTACACCATTAATAGCTTTATTTAAAAAAATATGGATATGTTATCAACGCACAGATTAATCTTGATTTAGTTGTAAAATATAATAATTGTTTTTTTCCACGCAATCCCAAAAAACAAGATGGCCGACCGGAAGCCGAAAGAATAGTCTCTTTAAGAAAATAAATCTTAATTGTTTTGTGATTCTGAATTATGATAACGAAAATCAAGAGATGATAAAGACTCCTTTCTTTGGAATGGAGCTTGAAATACTCTTAGAAACACAATCTGCTTGGCCGATAATAATCGCTCCACAAACTACCATCATGGAGTAGTTTTCACCTCATAATTCCATATTATGTTGATATTACTATCTTGTTATCGAAGCAGATACCCCTAACCAAAACAACATAAACTTTTATAGTTTTCCTTTTAGGTTTTTATTATAATACACGATTCCCTGGAAACCACACATGATATGGCAGATCGGGGCACCTGGTTTTTGTATTGCGATTATACATCCATTAGTGGTCGGACATAAAACTTAGCTCTTGCTACAAGACCAGACTAGAAATATTACCTTTCCGACATAATCTCCTCCAATATTACGATTCATAAATCAAGTTATAGGGAATATTCTTCATTTTTTCTCATAACATCTCTCGACGAAGCAAATAATGTTTTTAAGTTCCTTTTAATGAATTTGCTAGCTTTTCATCTCAATTTTACGACGAGACGTCCGAATGAGACGTAAATACGATGTTTCCTCGCTAGGGCGTTTATGATAGGATTACTGCCAAAATAAAGGACTCGTAATTTTCCGCCATAACTACGATAATGATATTACGAGATAAAAGGCATTCGGAATACCTCGGGTCAGCAATTTCATCATACCGTTCTATAGAAATCCCTTCCGAGGATATGTGTTGGCTGTCGGAACGTCATATTGATAATTCATTGTCTAACAACACCCCAAATAGTGATAATTATTGTCTGATAGCAATTTCACACACACTCTGTGCATCCGGGTAACTGAATGGAGGTATGATGAAGAATTGCCATGGCAACAATGTCAAACGTGACAACGACAATTCGGAGTGAATTGTTTTGATGCATAATATAGGAATTTTATCAATAAAGATTTCTACGATCTACACTTGAATGTCCCTGTGAACAAAGCTGATCTGAGTAGCTCCACAGAGTTAAGATATTTGAAACACACAGCAAACATCAAATGCAATATCTCTATAGGCTCAATGCTTTAAAGGGGCAGTAGCACGTTTTTAGGGGAAATATAAGATGATGTCAGGAAAATGAAAATTAATTGTTCCAATTGAAAGACAATGTATTGAAACTAAATGAAGCAGTAATAATTCATATATATCACGTCAAGTTTAGCCATGCGATTAAATGAATTAAAGGTGTTCACACAAAATGGCCGCCAGTGGATTTAATGTTAATCTTCAAACTTTGTCCTTTGACTATGGATGATTGCTTTGTGTAATGAGATTTTTTGTTACTGTCAAAATAATACATTTAGCATTAACTTACAATTATCAGTGAAACATTTGAAATATATAATTATCAAAAAAAGTGCTACTGCCTCTTTAAAGGGACAGTACACTTTTTTGATAAACATATATTTTCATTTTTTCATAGGTAATTGTACATTAATGCTATATGTATGTGTTTGTTAGTGTCAAAAATATCATTACGCAAACCAATCATCCATAGTCAGAGAACGAATTAAAAATATTCACATAAAGTCCTTTGGCAACCATTGTTGTGTGAACACATTTAATTCATTTTTGTAAGGAAAGGTAGGTAGGTAGGTAGGTTTATCTAAATTCCCCCTAAAACGTGCTACTGTCCCTTTAAGTACTGTCTTTGTGGTATCCAAAGTCATAGCAACACTTAAAGATCAACTGATATTTTTCTTATCCTTTATTTGTATAAATACCAAATCATACAGAATAAAATAAAGTTCTAGAATTTGGAACATTATAACATTCACATTTAAATAATTATTAGCAAATATTATTTTTTTAATGTTCTCAATTCTTTAACTTCAATTCATCTATCATACACCGAATAATAGTGTGTGTCGATTTTCGTGTGTATGTGTATACGTACAAGAACTCTCTTGAGTTCAGTTACATATAAAAAAATAACCAAGAAAAGTGTTATTTTCTAATTCAATTAGATACTGTACATTCTCTCCCCACAGAGGCAGATCAAGTCATGTTGATTTAGTCTCTGTTATATTACGCCGAGTTTGTGGGATAGAATGGGAGATGCCTGATTGGAGGCAATCAAAATTAGTTGTGCAATCAGCGACGCTGTTCTTAAATCGTCATTTTGTCTACTGAAACAAGGCAAAGGCATTGTGATATGAACCACCATTTCCATGCGAGAAGCCTCGTCATTTGATAAAGAATTTCAAATGCATTGTGATGAAAGTTTTTTCCGCCATGGGAAACTGCCGGAACCCACGGATTTCGGCGTAATAGAACAGAGGCTGTATCAACATTAATCTGCCTCTGGGGAGAGAATGGATACTGTAAACTGCTTGTCTCGTAATGATTTTGGTTTAAACCAAAGGAAAACCGAACTAGTAAACAAGCCGTTTTGGATTATGTTAATACGGCCCCGGAATCACAGGAACCCGATATCGTAAATAAAATGTAGGTAAAACGTAGATAAGAAAGACCCACCCCTCTATATATACTCAATTATAAAGAGGGGTGGGTCTTTCTTATCTACGTTTTACCTACATTTTATTTACGATATCGGGTTCCTGTGCCCGGAATGCACATACTATATTTTCATTGACGGCCTAATGAATTTATTAATAATAACAGTTACAATATCTCTAACCCAAATTATTTTGTCTAGTAAAGATTCCTCATCGAGTAATTTACACACTTGTAAATGAGTGAGTGAGTTATTGTTTTACGGCAATATTTCAGCCATTAGCGGCGTGTTTGTAAATGAGCAAAGCTGTCTTTGTATTCTAATGTCGTGCGTATCGTTTTGTTCTGAGTATAAATAGTGAATGACATGTTTTAACCATTGCTCCGTGGAACAAATATATATGAATCTGGTATAAATACTGGCTATCGGTATTCTTCGTATTAAACATACGTAGGTGACAATATCGGACCAGAGGGGAAGAAACGTTTCGAATTTAATTTTTGAATCCACAATCAAATGTCCCCAACACGTTTAAGAACATGACTTCCCCAATTAGTAAGTTCATAAGATATATTTTTAAAAAATAAGTTAGTGATCCTATAATTTGTTTAATTTAGTTGATCAATGAAGAAATATATCAACATAAATAGTTAATTTTTTTCATATATCTAAAAAAAAATCCTTTTTTCAAAAATCATTTTTTTTTCGTTCCGTCTGGTCCAATAATGTCAGGTTTCATTGTACATCGGCTGATTTCGTGTAAACTCTTAATCACATGCAGAGTAAAGACACAGACAATGGATGAATAGTGAACAATGGTTTATTTTTCATATGACAAAATATAAAGCTATGTCCTACCGCTCCCTCTCACGGAGACAAGTTAAGGTCTAAATGAAAGTAAGATCAACATAAAGTCAAAGTTGCTCAACTTAAGAACCATATACAAAAATAATCGTTGCGGGTTCGCGATCCACTGAGCCCCTTTAAGCCGAAAGTTATCAAACTTTATCTACAAACTATTTACAAAATTTCGGGCTTTACATTGAAATGCTTTACAGCTTCGCGAGCTTAAAACAACCAGCGCTTTGCTGGACAGAGGTATGATTTGTCTTGCGTTGGAAATAGGTCTCCGGCGATTATTTCACGCCGGTTTATCTTTCTTCTGTAATCTGTTTGAACTCAAAAATCAAAATTCGATCTCTCTGATATGTTATTTTTCGTTACTGGGCGAACAAAGACTCCCTTTTCGAGTTTATGGATTTCAAATAATGGACGGTAACCCAAGCGTTGGAAAAGAAGAAACCGATATGTTTTCGTAAAATAAACATTATCTAGCTCGACTAATGAGAGACAAGTTCATAGAGTTCAAACTGAGAGAAGGTCTAAAAACTGATAAAACTCAAGTCAACGGAGCGCTCTAAAGAAATGGACTGTCATTGTCATGTGGTTTGGTTTGAAAGTGTCAAGACATCCCATGTCGGTAAATACTTCAACAGCACTGGTACCGTTAATCTTTACATTTGACAAGAAAATATAAGATGACGTGACATAATCGTGCTTTGACTTCCAATGGTTGTAAGTAGATGGTAAGTAGGATTTCTTATTGTCTATCACAGTTGAGGCAAATAAAGCAAATAAACAAAACAGTGCTATGAAACCTTCGAAGCATTTGTCTAGTGATCTAATTAAACCCAATATGGCACATATTCCAATCTGCCGACCTGCCTACTCGACAAGAAACAGAACAGAATAGATAGTGGTTGACAATTTTGACACAAGTGCCCGTTAAATGGAAGACTATTCTACAACGTTTAACAAGGGTAACAAGAATGAAAATAGTACATCGCCAAATAACATATATAAGTAGTCGTATGGATTCATCTAGTAACGGCCGAATAGCACCAACCAGGTTAGAACTAGCAATTCACAAGATGAGTATGTCCAAATAATATTTTCAACACAACAGCCATAGATTCACCTGCCGACGTGACAGCAACTCGAAATAAAACTCGTAAAAATAAACAGAAAAGCTCACAAAAGCGTCGTTGACTAACTAAAAGTCTTTGGTTTTGCATAGACATGGTTTCAAAGATTTGCCATGTTAATACTAAATGATGCAGGAAATGATATATTTGAATAATGAGTAAACAAAGCAACAAAATCTTTGGTGATCAATATTTGAACGGAATATATAGTTGTAACATGATTAGATCTTGGCGTGGATTAGCAAGTCAAAATAAAATGCATGGAGCAATTTAGACAATATGGCGTCATTCATATCAAAAATACATTTTATTTTGACCCTTAACCCACAAAAATGCAAAGAAAATTAAGTATGACGTTTCTCTGATGGTTTTGAAGTGAATTCACGAACCAAACGACGAGATTAAGTAGTGTGTTCATAAAACTAAGCCATAAGGTAATGGTGATACTTCACTTAAGTTGGTTTGCCGCACATGAACACAAAAACTAATTTCAAACATTGAAGAGTGTCAAAAACGGAGGTAGAGATGTAATCCCTATTGTCAAAACAGTTACAACCAAAAATGGTTTTGATTTCATTGTGATTAGATGTTTTGAACCGACTAGAACATGTATAAATTATGTACAAGTAATAATTACAGTCATGTCATTTCAAAAGACAATAATATAACAAGTAAGTACACTGGTCTAATCTATGGATTGATACTAACTGAGGGGGTAAGTAGAATAATGCTGCGTAGAAATGTAGGTAACAAGAGAAAACACTAAGCACAAGGAGACCCTGTAAAAAGGGCTGAAATGCGATGGGCAATGAACTGGCTTCATTGAGATTTTGTCCTTAAGTAGGCATGATGATGCACTATACATCACTAAGTTCACTGACCGTAAATCCAAATGTTCACTTTTCAAAAGTTTAAAACACTGTTTGGTCTTTTTACGGTATAAAACAAAGACGATCACTAAGTCAACAATAAAATGTCTTAAGTAGTTGTCACAACCGCTTTCCAAGTGATGACTACGACGCAGAAAGATGTTCAACAACAAGTCAGCACTGAGAACGTCCTTCAGCATCAACTCCACTTCTTGAAGCAGCAGCAACATGAGTGTCTGATTGTCTGTCTGTCTGTCCGTCTGTCTACAGTGGCACATGATTCAGTTTCTCACAGCAGAGGCGGCAATACCGTGGAACTACCACAGCTCCGTACACCTCACCACAACACAGTCACGGTAACACTGGAATGTTTCTATCTAAACACAATACACTGGACATAGAAGCTAAAGTTTATCACGGTCTATGCAACTAGCGCTTTATGTGAGTCTGTTCCCGACACATGGGATGTTGGAACGTGCTGAGTTTGTATATGCTGTTCTAGGGCAGCCTGAGATTGAAAGGTTTGGTTACAGAAGTGACAGCTACCGGCCTTCCATAGCCAGGACTGGGAGGAGTAGGGACTCGAGTCACTGGGGGACTCCTTGCTGGTTGGCGAGGATAGCATGCTTGAGTTGGCAGATGCCGAGGATGAAGATCTCATGCTTAAGTCTAGTTCCCCTGATGATGAAATGTGCTTAGATTCACTCGGGCTACTGCCTCCGTTTGCTACACTGTCTCTATTTTCCCTGCCAAGATCCATATCCTTTTCACTACCTCTTCCGTCACTCATATGACGCTCACGTTCACGTTCTCGTTCTCGTTCCCGTTCCCTGTCATGTTCACGTTCCCGTTCCCTGTCATGTTCACGGTCCCGATCGGACTCCTTAAGTTCGGGTTTCACACCATAACCCATAGCAGCATGGTGCATTGGGGGGTAGTGGTTCATACCTCCATTCACGCTCTGTATAACAGATATCTCATTCATCTTCTGATGAGGCATGCCATTCATGAAGGGTGGGTATTGAAAGTAAAAATCTGGGGGACGATGAGGGAAGCCTGCCAGGAATGGGTTGTCCTTGACATGTGACAGCATGAAGGGGGGTTCGATCGACATTCTCCTGCCTCTCCTCGATGGACTGTTGCTCCACATGTGGGTTCCCATGTGGACCTTCAGATTGCCTTTGGTTGTGAAGGCCTTTCCACACACATTACACTTGAAAGGTTTGTCCCCTGTGTGGGTTCTTGTGTGGATCTGCAGGGCACTGGCGCTGGAGAATGACTTCATACATGTCATACATTGATGCTTTGGGCCGGATCTGCGGAACTGGGAGCCATCAGAGCTGTTGCTGTTGCTATTGTGGTTGCTTGAAGCCAAAGACTGCGACTGCACAGGAGTTGAGTTGTGGAGGCTCTTGTTGTTATTGTTATTGTGGTTTTCATCGTTATTATTGCTCAGGTGGGGAGTTGAGGTCGGGACTGGTATTTGTGGTGGCGTCGATGTTGGTGGTGTCTGAGGTGTTGGGGTGGTAGCCCGGGCCAGGTTTTCAGGCTTGTTTTGAGGTTCAAGTCCAGCACAAGCAGCTTCATCAGGACTCTCTGGTCTTGGAGATGAGGGTTCACTTCGGCCGCAGCCACTCTGACTGTCACTGCTGTTGCCCGTCATGGACTGGTTTGGAAAGTCACGGATCTTATGAGTCAGCATGTGTTGCTTCATGTTGCCTCTCGTTGTGAAACTGCGATCACAAACCTCACATTGGTAGGGCCTCTCCTTGGTGTGACTTCTATAATGAATATCCAGGGCACTTCTGCATGCAAATGTTTTGAAACAGACATTACAAGTTGTATACTTCTTCTCAGCTGATCCGGGTCGGAGCTGCCCGTAGCCCATCATGGGATGGCCAAACGGTAAAGAGCCATCTGGATTGTGTTCGTCTCTCATACTGCTTCCTTCAGAACCAGCCTCAGACACAGAGGGACTTCTAGGTGAGGTGATAGGAGATCGATGTCCGTTCTGGTACATGGGATAGTTGGTTGGGAGCTTCTCCATTAGTCCCGGACTATGTCCAAGACCCATGCTATTGCGGAACCTCTCAAAAGATGCTTGAGCTGTTTGACTATTGATAGCATTTACTCTCTCTTCAAGTGCAGCCAATGAAGTATTGTAGAATGGACTAGAATAGGAGCTTGTTATTACTGGAGTGCCTTTGATATCAGACCCTGAAGAGTTTGGGGTTGGAGTGGGTGCTGGACTAGAAGTTTCCCGAGGTGAAGGTTGAGGAACAGATGGTTTGTCTCCATCTGCAGTTGGCTCAGTACGATCCTGATCCTCCTCATTTGGCTCCTCGGGATATTTCTCATCTTTCATATCAACATCATGGTCATGCAGGGTTCTCAAGTCCTCCATATCCTCATCCATTTCAATATCATCTTCATTGTAGTCTTGTTCAGACAGGTTGTCCTCCTCATCGTGGCTGATGGGTCCGTACCGATCAACAAAGTCATGGTAGGCGCCACCCTTGCTCAGATCAAGCTCCTTGCCATCCATTCCAGATCCTGAGAGGTCAAATGGCTTCTGATCAAACATTTTGCCAAAGTCATGTGGTTTGTGAGTCCAGTCTGGAGGCCTGTACATGGGAGCATGTCCAAGATCATGCATGGGTTCTCCTGTGTGCATCCTGATGTGCTGCTGGAGTACTAGCAGGTTGGTGAACTGCTTGTGACAGACTGGGCACTGGTGCATCATACGCAGTGGTGGCTTGGACCTGTGAACTCCCATGTGAGTCTTCAGATTTCCCTTAGTTGTGAAAGAACGGCTGCAGATTTTGCATCTGAAGGGACGTTCCCCAGTATGGATACGGTAATGCATCTGCAGGGCAGACTTGCAGCTGAGAACTCTATGGCAGATTACACACTGATTTGGGTCTGTTATTTTCTGTTCAATGTTCTTTACGAGAGCTTCAAGCTTTGAGGTCTCTGATTTGTTGCATTCCATATAGCTCTCAAGGTCTTCACTTGGTTCGATTGTCTTGGTGGGCAAAATGGAACTTCTGAACATCCCATCCCCAGATGGTGGGCCTGAGGGTGTGACCCCAGATGAAGGTGGGGCTGATTGAGGTGGTGGAGGTGGGGGTGGTGGTGGTAATGGGCCAAACGGCGAGCCTAGTGGTCCTAGTGGTAGATTTGAAGCTAGTGGTGATGGCATTGGAAAGCTTGTTGGAGTAGCTGGCAAGCTAAAGCTTGGCATAGCATGGTGCATTTGCATCGAAGGACTAGGCAATGACAGACTTGGCATCAGACTTGTGCTTGAGATACTGAGGGTGCTGGCGGCACTGGTCGATGAAAGTGATATGGGGAAAGCTGATGAGGCCATGGAAGACTTGACTGGCAGTGGAGCTGCTTCTTCAGGTGGGCTCTTCTGTGAAGTGGCTTCGCTAGCAGGGGGTGGACTAGAATGCTGTTCCTTGGGTTTTGATTCAGGTGTCTCAACTGGCTTCTGGTGTGGAGGCCTGGGAGCAACAGGAATTGGTGGTGAAGGCATGATCATTCCCATTCCCATTGAAGTCATTGGCAGTGAAGTAGATATTGGTGGTGTCATCAAGCCTGGTGGTAGCGGCATTGAAGATGGGAGTGAAGGTAGCGATGGCAGCGATGGCATCGATGGCATCGATGGCATCGAGGGCATCGAGGGCATCGGTGGAATTCCAAATGGTCCCATGAGAGGCATGGGTCGCTCCAAGTGTTCTGGCTGTGGATGGGGGTTCATCTTGGCATGTGGGTACTTGGCCTTGTGGCGTTCAAAGTGGACTTTCAGGTTACCCCTTGTGGAGAATCTGTTGCCACAGATGTTGCACTTGAATGGCCTTTCACCTGAAAAACAGATAAAAATAAAATCACTATTTTGTAAAATAACATACAAAAAACTTCCTTAAAGACAAACTGATTAAACAAATTTACAGCTCATACATCAAAGCTTTAATATTGTTTTTATTACAATATCTTTTTGGAAATACAATTAAAAGTAAAGATTTTATATTTTTAAAACAATTTATTCTTAATTGTTTATTCCATATCATGTTTCAATCAAAACAAAATAATTGCTTTATTTAACTGAAATAAATTTCAATGTTTCAAGTTGCTAAGACATGTATGATAAATCCTGGGGACAGTTGGTGAGGGGTAACTAATGGGCGACATGCATCTGTTAATGTGAGAGCTATGTAGCAAGGGATCATAATTCAGAGAGGTGAATGAGAAACAACAAGGAGGAGGAGAGGAGAGCCGACAGACAGACAGAATAATAAGTGGTGTTTGTGGAGGCACACCTGGAGCGACACCCAAGCCCAGGAGAAGTCAGAGTGAGCTCCCCTTACATCTTATGTCACTCCAGCACCACACAACTAATTACATACACCACTCGCACGTAAATGACGAGAAAGCATTTCAGGCTGGAGTTTTGATATACTGGGCCAATTCTGCACATGACACGATGGTTAATGCTCAATTTCAGAAGGAAGGAATAAATGACTGTGGCTTTTGGCAGGCGTTGTTTGTTTGTCTGGATGAAATTACTGCCAAAATTTGCTTTTTGACTTCCCTTACAATCTGCAAACTAGCTCCTCGGCTCTGTGACAGGCGGAATGCACAGGACTGCATCCATAAGCTCTCCCTGCCATATACAATATTTGTAGCTTGCCTGGCATCTCCCAAATCCTGAGCAACCGTCACTCTCTCACAAGCCTCTTCAGCACTGATCTGCCTACTTAGCTCCCTCCCATTGGATTCCGCTTTTCAAGGTAATTAACTAATTCTCGTGTCAACCCGTCAATCCCACCCACCTCTCAACGTTTTTATGCATGTTAACTGCAGAAGTATTATCTATGTGTTTTCAACTTCACCCTGAACTCATTAAACACACGATCTTCCACCCTCTCTTGCCTGGACCATTTATATCTTCTTGATGACTACAAACAGACGGTTCTCGTTTTTCTTGCATTGCCAATATTTATAGAAATAATATTTCATCTATGGCTTTATTTTGGTTTATTGTAGTGTGGCACACCATGACAGTGGCATGTGTGGAACAGACTCAGCCTCACTCAGCGTGCGCCGGCTTGTGTATGATTACCCTGTGGGGTCCCTGCAACTACCAGCACGCCTCATGTTGGTCTTGCTAATGCTTTCCTAACAACCAACTATCAGCATGTGTACAAACACCACGTGTTTTCACAATACAATTTACAGGTAAATATCCTTAACTACCTTCAGATGCCCTCTTATTATATTTATCTCATTTCCTCATAAAAATTTCCTCTTATTAATTATTCCTGATATCTTTGACCATATGCATTTGTTATTGTGGTAATAAGAAAATATTCATGATTAATCACCTATCAATTTCCAGATATAATTGCATTTGATGACCAATTCAATTAAGGGTAATGTTATTTCATGTGTGTATGCTCGCTCAGGCTGCTCAGCCATGTATAAAAAGCTGAAGACTGGCCGGTGAGGTATTACTTTCATTATATCTGGCATTTTATATCTATCACAGTGAGAAATGCATTTTCAAGCGAACTGTAGATGCTACTATATCATCAGCTTGTGGCCATGTTCCGCGGGAAACGTGAGAAAGCCACGACCATAGAGCAATGATTAATCTTCGAATTTGACAAGAAAATATCCCACTTTTCGTTTTGGATAAATCACACTTTTCCAATAATACAGGAAAAGATAATCTATCTCTGACTCTTAGCTTACATATAGGAAATGAATAAATGTATATGAAATTAATACCAAAGCTCTGATTTATTGAATTTGGTTTCAGATTATTCTAATGCTGCTAAAGTCATTAAACATGCAAAACCCTGTGAAAAATAATACCTAAGTATTTTTCTTTTTAAAATAAATAAATTTTGAAAAATATGAATATATTTGAGGATATTAAAATTTTTAAATCATATATTTTAGAAATTTACTTTATTAATTGCAATGTATATTGTCAAATGTCTTTTGTTAAGTAGTTTCATGTAAGTTTTTATCTTTATCATTTTAACAATCAACCTCTATTTATGATCTCAAGAAAACATATTCATTAATACACACTGAAAGCCTACTCAAATAGCTGAGAATGTAGATGTTTAAATGTAAGACAGCTGATGGCATAAGCATAACTAAAGTTGGCTTTTATTTCAGAAGATTTCTCCAGCTACAACTTTCCTCTTGGCTAATGGGCTTGCGCTGCTCTTCACTGCATAAAACATGCATGGCACTTTTACGATACTCTCTTCATGTCTACCGATTGCCAATGACAATTCCCATACGATTGCTTGAAAAATAAGCTGACTTTTTGCCCTTAGAGGAGTATTGATAAATGAAGAAAATGATTTTGGAAATAATTTTAGAATCTTAATAAATAATGTTTTATAACTTGGTATACTATTAATAGGATTTTTGCAATAAACAAAAAAAATAATTTTTTTTAAATAAAATTATTCTGCAATCTGATAGGATTTTTTTCAAAAATGCTCAAATATGAAAATTGGGGGTTTGTTTTAGAAATAAATAAAATAGAATTACATCACAAAGAAATTACATTAATGGAAATTAATTTCTAAATTTTACACAAATATTAAAGACAAAACAAACCGAAATTGGAATAAGGGAAAAACAAATTTCATTGTAGTCGGCTCAGACAGTTTGTAAAATAAACATTTCCCGACAAAAGAACGCATCCCATAAATAATTAAATCTGCCACCAACGATCCAGACTTTACATCTTCCATCAACTTTTTGAAATTTCATTTTCAGCATTCAGAGTTAGCTTCTGAAATAAGCTCAATTTCCATGGGACGTCGGCACCTCCCCGAAGCAGTTAGCAACAATAAAACAATCTTACATAAGAGAGGGGGAACTGGCTTCAGCTGGCTTCCATGAGGGTTGGAACGGCCCTGTTACAAAGCCTATTGCACAAAGACCCAAGATTTAATTGGGAAAGTCTGAGTCAGAATCCTCAATAGGTAATATGAGACATGTCAAATACTTCATAAATCATGCATTTAAGAAAGGAAGCTTAATTAAAATCAGAGGAATATTTGACAATTCAGATTCAGATGACACTAAAATGTTAGCCTGGAAAAAGATCATCTAGCAACTGCAATCTGTCAAATTATTTTAATAAAGCCAGCATTGTGATGAAAAATTGGATTTGACATGAGACAATTTTGAATTTGCTCGTCATCCTTCTTTAGGACCAGCTGCAGATATTTGTCCGTCGGAGGATGTGAACTAACGAGCTCTCTGTCAATACCATATCATATTTTGGTTTCAACGTCAGTAACGAGAGGGCAAATGTTTAATTGCAAAGCGCGAACATCCCATTTAGGTGGTCAAGAGTCTCCCAACACTAGCTTATTATCTCTCCCGACTCCATCATCTCATTTTATCAACACACGACCCCTCAGAAGCTTTCAGTTCACTTCCTGAATGGCCCATCACTGAGACGGCCTCTTCTACTGTTTCATTACTCCTTGCAACTTGCCCCCATTCCCATATTTGTCTGCGTGTGTCAAGTAATGCATATGAGACATAATTAACGGCTAATCCGTGATCCCTCAAGATGGACATTCATATTAAATACCAAACTGACCATTTCTCTGCGGCCAATTGATTGCCGAGACTCTGGACACAAAGACTGCTGGCCTTGCTCCCAAACAGAGGCCTGTCTTGGACAATAAAACCGTTTCATAGACAAATATCCTTTTCTCTGATTTCCCTGCCTCCCTGATCCCAGCACAAAAAGCCTCACAAGCTTTAAACTTTCTTATGCAACTGCCTGACCTGTTTGAGTTTGAAGAGCTTAGGAGAGGGAATAAAGAGGATGAAATATGTCCGACACATTTCAGGGGCAAGTTTCTAAAAGGGCTAAGCTTGTGCCATAAAGACGAATTCTATAGCTAGATTCCGACCACATCATTGTCCAGCTAGTCTTAATACAGGGAATCTCCCTGTGACATCGAGTTTATCTAATTATGCAGTCTCTTAACCTGTTCGGTTCTAGACAATCATTGGAGATAAATCAAGGCTCCGATACCTTCAACACGGGCTCTAAACAAGCTCACATATCCTAGCTTCTTAGGCTGCCTGTCACATTTTTATACACTTTTACTGGTGCTTTTCAATTTATAGAATTGTTGAAAATTTAATTACCATGCAATTTCTCTAAAATCTTAAGAAATTTGAAATATTTTACAAATTCAATGTGATATGTATTTTCAAAATTATAAAAATAATTTAAATCTTATCATTTTAGATTTTAATATGATACTTATTAAAAGTAAAATCTTTTCTAATCTTATTTTTTTTGTCTTCCTTGCAAAACATGATAACAGTTTCTTATTTGAAAAAAAAGTGTTTTTTTTAATAATACAAAATAATTCTCAAACAGCTATATTTCATTTGTATGTTTATTTTTCTTTACCTTTAATAATATTGAAAAGAAAAGTCTATTAAAACAGAAAAATACATACGGAGAAAATTTACAAAAAGAAATTTTACCTCATTAAACAAAATTAGATAAGTCTAATTTTAAAAGTAATCAAATTCATAAAGTTCATTAAATCATTCTAAAGACAGAAATGTATAAAATCTTTGAGTCATATTTGAAAAAAGGTTTTAAGTGCAAACTAAGAAAACTGCTAGCATGAACAAAATAGGTTAAACCACGAAAAGGTCAAGTCTAATATGACCAAGCACTCGAAATGACAAGATGAAATGAACCCAAAAAGCTTTGTTTCTTTAGAGGGCTTAGGAAGGGGGTCAGGACAGAATTTTGATGCTGTTACTCAGGGTAGATACAATGAGCTCAATTTTCTCGTTTGGGGAATTATCTGTGTACTCAACCCCTGATTAGAATGTGAGAAACAGTCATCAAGCTGAAGCTAAGGCCCTGATCTTTTCATCGTTTTGCCCCGTGTCGCATTTGATATTTGTCGTATTTGTTCTAGAGGTGTAGTTAAAAAATACATTTACGTATGGTATTCATCCTACATTTCCCAGGCCAGGCAAAAGGGGTGGTGGCATTTTGCTTTAAATTGTTTGGAAATGAGAAGGGACATATTAAGCAAGCCCTTGTAGACTCACAAGCCTTTTTTCAACTGATTATGAAGAAGCGTGTCACTGGCTCTGAAGATTGGGTTCGCCCGGGCTCATTACTATATCCAAGTTTGTTTCCTTCAAACTTGAGAAGTACAGAATTTATAGATTGTGGCGAGGGAAGCAGCCCAATGCAGGTGTTGACTTTGGCTTGAAAGAAGTCTTTCACAAGCTGCAGTATTTGCAAGAAGACAAAGTTTGAAAGGCTCGGGCACCTCACCTGTCCTCAGGAAAGAAAGGAGGTGTCTGCGGAGACTTGACTCTAACCTCGAGGTGGAGAAGGACTCGCTGATAATTGGTTGTATACTTTTCGTCCAAATTTGCACACATTTTCGACACCTCTTTAAGTATGAAAATCAAACTCGATGTGACAAAAGTGATCTTCCCAAAATCCGCCCACCCATTTTGTTCAAGTGTCAAAATGTTGCTCCTCCTAATAAGCTGAACTTTGCTGAGCTGTCAAATCTCTTGAGTTCATTCAAGTGAGACAATTGTTTGTTCAAAATGTATAGACAGTCTGTTAATGATGTTCACATAAACATAACCTTTTAAAGTCTTGACATTTTTAGCTATTTTAATGATAATCATATTTAACATGTTTTCAAAATTTGACTAACTGTACTATGAAATTTATAATTATAACATAGTTTTTTTTAACTTAATCCTTTATGATGTATGCTACATTTCAAATACATTCTATACAAGTTTTTATTTTTCCCAAAATTATTTTAGTTTTTAAACATGATTTGAAAACAAAAACAGCAACATTAGAATAAGCTAGACTCATGACGTCAAGTGACAGAAGTATTTTTGTTAAATATTCTTAAAAATTCTTTCATTTTTATACTTATAGAGCTAAGGGAAAGTAACACCATTATGTAAAGACAAGAAAATGTGGGATTCCTCAACACGGACACTATGTGAAAGAATTTACTAAGTCATGTATTTGCTGAAGAAAATTAAATATATATCTCAAGTAGCAATTTTGAACTTAACATAAACAAATCTTCCTAAATAATTTTGAGAAATTAAGAAATGTTATTTATTCGTTAATAATTTAAGATTTTAATGATTATTTTCATTGTCAAATCATACATTTCCTTAAATTCTTAATAATTATAGCATTGTTAGATTTTCAAAACATTTGCTAATGAACTGAAAGATATTTGCTGAACAATTGGATCAATGTATTGAGTTTTCCTGAGTTAAACTGTTAATAATATGAAAACATTTAAGTAGAAATCAAGATGAAAACAATAACATGTGTGTCAACTTGGCGTGGAAAGCAATTTTACTATAACATTTTTGATTATTCTTGGAAAATTATTGATCTATATGACACTGTTTATCTTTTAATTTTCATATCAACTAAATTTTCCAAACCAATCATATCAATTTGTTACTAAATTTTTCAAAATGCAAATTTTCGAAAATCTTCAACACTGAGAATATTGGATTTTCAACATTTTTACAAGCAAAAGGTAATTGCTTTTTAAGTTTGTCTGATACTTCGTAATCATGGGTAATATTGAATATAGGTGTATATAACGTCCCAATTCCAAGATATAGATATCTATCTACCCAGTGCAGACTATAGGGTGATAGCGAGGGAAAGAGGAAGGACACACAGACATGGAGTACCCAACATGCATTGCTAGATCTACACGAGCTAGGATACAACAGAAACTACTCTCAAACTTGTATATTGCACTCATCGTTCACTCACTGTCAAAATATATATTTTACTAAAAAATTGCTACCTAAAAATATTGGAATGAGAAATATCAAATCATCCATAAATAAGAAATATAATTTTTGAAAATGATAAAATGCAATTTTCAAGGATGGTAAAATAAATTCAAGAAATCTTTTTTAAAACACACAAGAATTGAGAATGTGCAATTTTTTCAAAATTTAATCAAAATAATGTTGCATTTCTTTGCCTTTACAGTATATACTCAAAAATAAAAGTTTAAATTAAATATTCAAGGATCATTATATGGGATTCAGAATGTGCTTATGTCAAAAACTGCAGTTGTCCTTAACTTTGAGTATACCTTGATGTTGAAAACGGATAATTTCAACTTAAATTTTTTTGTATCTTAACATAGCCTTATTTTGATGAGTATATTTGGTGAGTGAACGAGTGAGAGAGTGAGTGAGTGAGAGAGAGAACTACCGAGGAACCGCCACCAGGATGAATGAGAGTTTGCTATACTGGTGTTTAAACTGACGACTACATACACAGCTAGAACAGCTAGACACCTACCCGTATGGGACCGAACATGAATCTGTAGGGCGCTGTCGCTGCCAAAAACTTTGTGACAGAAGCGGCATTTGTGCTTAAAGAAAGGATCGTCGCTTGCATACTGGGAGCGTTCAAGCACTGAAAAATTTAGAAAAAAATTTAATTTTTCAGAAAAATTTCAGAATTTGGATGGAGAGGGTCCCCCCTCCATGACACAAAAAAATTCTGAAATCAAAAAAAATATTAAATCTTTCAGTGTTTGGACATGTGGTATCAAACGGGATGGCTTTGGTAAGGGTTAAAGCTAGTCAACACGGGCGGTAAAACTCAAGACTTGGAGACCAAATATTCCCTCAGATCTATACCTTGATTTCACTTACCTATGAGGAATCAATGATTAGTTCAAGAAGTATCTAGTTAAGAACCTTATTTTCCCGACAAACTCCGATCTCGGAACAAAACTAGAACAATCAATTAACTTCTTTTGCTTCATCACACAGTAATGACAGAAACAGCAAGCATCAACCAGAAATCCACAAAACCGTTCAAAAAAATCGTGACAAAAAGTTATGTGTAAGATATCTTGAAAAATCTCCCTCTTGCAGCTGAATAGTATCCCATGAATAATTGAGCAGTGTTAGATAGAGCCCCCTACATGAAGAGGAGAAATTGTAAAGATTATGGAACAGGCTTATTGGTAATGTAGCCGAAATGGGAGAGTAATTATAAGCGTGATGTTTGCTATCGTGTATGATTCTCTTCGTTGGTGGGATCGCCCGATGCCACGGCGATCTGATGCCTCCCGACAGCTGCTCATGTCCCGCCTTTACTACCAGAAGGAAATTTGATGAAAGTTATTTTTTCCATACAGCAACGACTGGAGGATTTCAACACCCTGCCTAACTCGACTCACTCACAGATGGCAGCGAGGGAAAATATTGGCACAATTTTTCGCCCATCAGGGTTCATGAGCCTAAATACTTGTGTCAGAAACACATTAATTTCCAAGAATTAAAACCAAATTATCCCGAGTTAAAGAAACGGAGCTTCTATGGCATCTGTGTTTTATTTCCCCAAATAAAATGCTTCATACATCAATGTCTAGAATGAAATATGGTCCATGTTTAGCAAAGGGCCATAACTCTGTCATAATTGCATGATAGGAGGTAAGTAGAAGTATGGCATGCCGTTAAAGATACTGCGATATCAGACACAGGGTGGTTGGGCCATCAAAACCTCGGGCGCTATATTTCCGATTAAGCTGATCGCATATGAGGGGTCTAATTGGAGCCTGCAGGAGTCTACAATTGTCTTTAGCGGTCTGTAAGATAAGGAGTGATCTCCCTTGGTGGGAAATCTCCTGTTATCAGTTCCTCTTCAATTTCATTTCTGATACACAAGCAGTAGTGCCGTTCATCATTCTGGGCTATGTTTGAAAACTGATAAACAGACGATCAAATTTCAGGAAATGAAGTCCAAGAAACAAAAGAAGGGGGATGGAAGATGATCAATTGGCATGACTGCTTTAGGAACACCCACCACACACATACACACACACACACAAATATACACACACTACATACCACACTTCTACTTAATTGTCATTCTATTTCCAGTAATTCCATCTATATATCTTGGCATTAAATCATTTGCCAAGTCGACCTTTTTCCTTCCAAAAACTATTTGTGACTCATGTATTTATTTAGTAAACACATCAAGAAGAGTTATGGCTTTTATCTCAGTTTTGAAAATATTCCAAACAAGAATCCTTCACTAAAAATAATTTCCATCACCATTATCACTTTCTTAAATACTTCCCAAACTGTCAATTAACTACCCGAGTATATTCCTAATCAATGTAAACAATCAATTACATATTGAACACCCCTATTTGGAATCAGTGACTCATATAATTCAATAAAGCCAATTGGAGGAAACATTAGCAGCAAGATATGCCGAGACATATGCAAAGCTTTGTTCTCAACTCCGAGCAGATCAGTTAACAATGGCCGTGTCCCTGTTGATGAAAATGTGCTAATATCTGCAATACAAATAATATCATCTTCTCGCGACGAGGCCAATTTGCCGTCAAGCACCACGGGAGGTGACCTGCGCAATAATCAAGTCGAGGGTCGCGCTCAATTCAATTGATTGGAAAACTGAAAGCGGAGGAACAGCGATGACATCATTACCCCTCGTTGCCCCTAATTCCTCCCCGTGACCCCTGCTCTGCGCTTAGACAATGATCTCTCGTTGCCGGCACACAATACACTTAATGGAGGTGTTGATTATCAGATGAAAATATCAACGAGGTAGCGCCAATATTGCGAGGGGATGATCCTCACATCAATAACATAATCATAGTTTGTCTATTCTGCTCATGCGGCCTGCATCCGCTAACCAAATGCTTTGATTTCATTGAAAAGTCGGCCAATATCTGTGGTAATTCGGGCCCAATCCCCCACTTCTAATGCAGAGCGGTGTTGACTCGGGTCATATTAAATGTGTCTGAATGAACCAGCCCCATTATGACAATAATGGCTGACAATGTCAGATCGCTGATGGCTACAACAGAGCTACCAGCGGGATGTGACATTCGCATGACGGAACTCGCCGATTCCCACATCATTCACCGCAAATCTATTACGTAAAGAGTCTTTTTCATCATTTATCATTTTAATAATTAAACAATTTTTTTTAGCAAAGTCTGACATATTATTCATCATTTAAATAATTGATCATTTTTAAAGAAACTAATATTTTTTTGTAATGGACTTGTCAATTTCAGACTGCTTTCTTGGAGCAAATTTCAAAAGAAATCTTTTGATAAATATTTGACATATTTAATACCATATTAATAATTAAACATTTTTTCACAAAAGACAAGTGTCATTGCCTCGGAAAAAAAAGGGATCTATTGTCAGTGCAGCTGATGCTATGGAAAAATAATTATCTCAAAGTATAACTTCCAATATTACTTGATAAATATTTAATAAATGTTAGACTACGGTGATAAGGAAACTGGAGGATCTCAAAGACAGCCGAGATATAATAGGCACCCTTGGTCTCTAATCACCTTATATGAGATCATTGACATTGCCCTTGGGGGCCAGTTTGATCATAATTTCCAAGACATCTGCCAACGATTAAAGACTGGGGAAACTGACTGCAGTATATATGAGACTAGCTCATTGTTTTAGTGATGACAGGTTGAATCATTGCCCCAGATGCTAACCGTCTTTATTATATCTGACCAGCTGATTGGCCGGTCAGTGAAATCAAAGCATGGTCAAGATAGTGATGGGTCCCAGGGGATGCTAAGTTTGAGAATTTGGATTTGGAGCTGACATAAAAGGAACAAACTTGAGTCTAGATTGGCCACTCGGGACTATTATGATTCCTGGTTTAAGGAAGTATTACATAAATCTTAGCTTTTCCGCGTGGGAGTTCAGAGGTCACTGAAGCGTTCTCTTCCTTGAAATTTGTATCCCTGTTGTTAACAATGTAAACATGTTTTCTGCATGGAGATATTTAAGCTGACTTTTTAAAAAGTTAAAAATGTCACATCAGCAAAAATTATCCGCTTTTCATTTATTTGATGTTGAACTAATACAGGGAAATGATTCTGTAAGTAAGAAAAGCTTAATTTTTGAAATATGAGTTTGTTTGAATTGTGAACTTCAAGGAATTTGGATAAACTCTATAATAAAAGCCTGTAAGAAAACTCTTATCGGGAATGACATTCTTGCTTAAAAAATTAAGTTAAATATTTACCAAAGTATGTCTGCTTTGTGACACTTAAAATTCAAGTCCTTGACACAACAAAAATTGAAAATGCAAAAAAACAAAGCAAACAATCAGGAATTCAAATTACAAAATTAAGACATGTTTGCTTAAAAGTTGCACAGGGGCATTTCAATTGTGATAAAATTTGAATGTCGGGCCCAAGTTTGGAAGCAGAATTATCCGGCCGAGAGTAAATACCAGTGCTCTACCGTTTGTTTAAAGACGACAATTAGTAAACACTATCTGTGCGTTTTCCTCTCGAACCCACATGGAAGATGCCAGGGAAAAAATACCTTTCTGACAAGAGGTTTTGACAATTTCAATTTACAACAAAAAAACACAGACCTTCACTATTAATTACATGCCAAAATTGGGCCATGGAAGCTTGAAGACCTCGCGCCTTTTTGTTAGAAAACGTATCAACATTTCCTCTTGTCTTAATTGGGATTAACTACCCAATCAGCAGAGCGATCCCTCACCCAACGAACACAATCCTGCTAGTAATACCTGTCAAAATTAAGCTTGGTTTAGAACTGTCAAAATGAGATAATTTGCTGAAATGAATACCGCCGCCTCGATTTTCTTTAAACACCTGGTTGAAAAAAAAAACGGCCTCAAATATTTGTGTTTTCAGGAGCTTGGGTATCTGTAGAATCAGTGTGGTAAGTAAATTGTCTGGCAGAAAACAAAAACAGAATAAGGCAAACTTTCAAACAGTGTACCGCTCAGATTTCGATAAATTTGCCAAACAATTTGAAAAATGTAGGAATCACTTATAATCACAATGCAATCAGAGAAACAATATTCCCAGGTATGCTAAGCAATTTGTTTTACAGATGGCCCATCATTAAGTCTCTGAATTGAGCCAAATGGTTTTATTCAATGCTAAAGCAGTGAATTCTTGCTCTTACATTACAAAGACACAAAAATAATTTTTAGAATTAAATTTAACAAATATTTAATTTTTAAAAATAAAAGTTTTACATAGTGTGAAAAATTAAATTTTCAAACATCAATTAGAAAGAAATTGACAGATGAAAGAAATAAATAAATACACAAATAACAATTGTTCATGCTTCAGATAAATCTCAATGGGGAGTGAGGGCCAATTTATGAGTGATTCCCCAGCTGTACTTCAAATACCTGCCACAATCTTAGAGATAACACTTGATTAATTAACCTGCAGGACAATTTACACCTCTTTGAGAGAAACAGCAGGAGATATCCATCCCCTAAATCCCTCAAATCTTAACCTCTTGCCTCCCCCCCCCCTCTACTCTTGTTCCCCTCCCTCAACTCAGCCACTCTGCAAGAATTCAGATTTCTCAATGCTTCCATCTATGTGGTCTTAATTAGAAAATGGTAACATTTTATTATTTTTTCAAATTATTTGTTTATGTCAAGTAACATTTTTTTCAAAGACTCAAAAGACTTTACTCTACCTTTATACCAAAATTTCCCTATTAAAAATCTGCAATATCTTGGAATAAAGTCATAAATGTTCTCCCCAGAACCTATGCCTTCGAGAATAAATCCTATTCCTATTCTTCTCTTCCATGCCCCTCTCCCTAGCATCCCTACACCAGTAACCAATACCATTTTCCTCTCCTAAAACCCAATCCTCTTTTCTTGACACCTATTACAAACAAACAAACTCAGTTACAACCTCCCCCTTCCCCCACCCAAAAAACCTCCCCTATTCCTAAATCCAAATACAAGCTAGCCTACCATTCCTACACCTGTAACACATCCTTAAAAACCTTCACCCCTCTTCAAAAGCTTCCCTACCCCTAAAATGCCACATCCCCCTCCCCAGATACCAACCCATTCCTACCTTACTATCCTATTACATATCCCTCTTCATACCCTCTTTGAAACCATTCTTACCCTTGTAACAACCCCCAAAGACTATCCCCTTTTCCTGACCCTCTCCAAAAAAATCCCTACCCTTTAAACCCCCTCCCCACAACATAAAAAACACTATCCCCTTTTTCTGACCCTCTCCAACCCATCCCCACCCTATAAACAACTACCCCCCCTTCCCCACAGAAAAAAGAGAACGTCCCCTTTTCCTTACCACACTAACCCATCCCAAACCTTTAAACAAGTACCCCACCCCACAAAATACCCTGACCCCTCTCCAACTCATACCTTACCCTTTCTAACTCATCCCCACCCTACAACAACACCCCCCCCCCCCCCCCCCCCCACAGATGTATGGGTGGTCCTGTCCACAGATGATGGGGAGAACTTCCCCCAGGTTGAGAATGTCCCTACCCACCTGTACAACACGGCACATCAACATAGCACATATCTCTTGTATCTATATCAGTTATTATTTCTCGAGTTGTGAAACACATGCTGCACGTTGCCCTCCGCTTTGTCTATACTTAAAAGGGCCTGTACCATATGATTTCAGCATGCAAAATATTAGACCACGACATTTTTCACATTTCCTTTCACATGAAAACACCTTGGTAAACAAATTCTTGGAAGCAAGGCACATACTGCTTTGCTACTTCATGATCAAATAATAAATGCACCTGTTCGTATGACCGGTTGGCAGCCTAGCCCGGCCCAAACACTCCCAGTCAAAATGTCACTCATTTTTCATCCCCAAGGTAAATGCATTTTTACCAATAAATCTTCCTTATCCTCCGTAATGTGACGCTATCACTGCATTCTTAGAACTAACACGAACCATCGGTCCCCTACTCCTGAGTTTACAATGCTAGATAGAGTTACAACCCTCGGAAACAAAGTTCCAACATAAAACTTGAATTATGCCCACAACGTCCAGGCAAGCTTTGATACATATTGTATATACACTATGAACTTTCCCTCACTTTAAAATGCCAAACAAAAATTTGACAGAGAGAGAATTATTGAAAACATTCATAACACACGTGGTAGCCATATGATTTACAATTGCCAGACTTAACCGTTAGCATATGTTCTTAAGTTCTGTCAAAAATAATATCATAATAGGAGCACGTCAGGCCTGAGTAATGACAAATGTTCTCATTAAAATGTTTTCAATCTGTTGAATGGTGGACTGGTGAATCGAGAATATAGAAAACTAACCTTGAGGAAATAGTTGAGCAATCGGAACCACATTTATAATAAAGTTTATACTCATGTCACAAATCACTTTCACTTATGTAAACCTCGTTTCCCAAACTTTAACTCATTAAAATATTTTAAGGATTTTAAGAATTTGGTAAAAGAACTTACCTTAGCCGAAAAATTGCATTTGAACAAAAACAAATTCAACACAATGCAAAATACAAAAAGAGAATTCTTAAAATATTGGATCCAAAAAATATAATACAATTTTTAATGTCAATACAACTAAAATAAAAGACAATGCTTAATAAAAGATTTTTGTTATTTTTAACATCACGTCCCAAATCATGTACTTCCAAAGAAAACAAAATTTGTAATATCTATCAAAAATATCAAAATTTAAACAATGTCAAATAAAAGTTCCCAAAATCATGTATTGCCAATTAAATACAATTTCATGTCTGTTAAAAAACACCTAAAATCGAAACAATCCCAGAAAACAATTTCATAATGACTATCACCAATCATCAGATTCATATATTGCAAAATATTTTTTTTTTTTTCAATATCTGACAAAGAACAATTAAAACATACCAACAAAGTTTCATAATGCATATCACCAATCATCAGAATCATATATTACCAACAAAAATGATTTTTTTCAATATCTGTCAAAAATACCTAAAATTTACACAATGCCAATTTTTTTGTCACAATGCCTATCGAAGGTTCCTGGAAATAGAACTAAAGCAAGAAACGGCAAGCATGTTTATCTACAAGGGATGGAAAGTACATCACTCGCTCATCGCTCAAGATCAAACAATCCGTCAGCCAGTAAGATAGAAATTATATTTTTCTTATAGCACCTTGAGGAGAGAAAGTGTGGGTATCTCGGTATGTATCGCGATGATATTTATCTTATATGTAGCTGACCAATGGCTGGGTGTGATGTACCGATGTGATAATGCACAGTACACTTTTAACATCAGGGCGAGGGTCTGGCCATATGGAAGATTTTGACACAAGGGATAATGGAAGTAATGTGATTGCTGTTCGAAGGGTTACACCTCTACCATACACCAGACCGAGATAATTTGGTTAACATACTCTCATCTAAATCTTACATGTTCATAGCCTTTGTCTTATATTCATGTTTATGCATTCATTTGGTACATTGTTTCATCTGAAAATATTTTGACGATTGATGATAAAGACTTTTTTCAAGTTTATGTATTCATTTGTTACTATATGTTTCATCTGAAAATATTTCAGCGCTTAATGATATGACTGTTTTCAAGTTTAGGTATTCATTTGTTACTACATGTTTCATCTGAAAATATTCCAAAGCTGAATGATAAATGGCTATACTTGTAAAGTAAAGCATTTTAGAATTTTATGATTAATATATTACTTGGGTGCGCTTCATCAATTGAATAATTTTATTTGCTAAAATTGGTTATTAAGTTTAAGATAGGCAATTTTAATTTTGTAAAGTAATTATTTTATACAGTTTTTAACACTTTAATCCAAAATGCTATTTCATACTTCCGAAAAAGATATATAAAACAAAGTTGGTGAATTTGATTACCAAATGTTTTAATTCAACTTTAAAGTTAATGATATTTTCATATTATATTTAGATACCAGTAATATATTTGAAATGTTCATTTCAAAAGCAAAAAGGCTTTTACAATACATGTATAAGACATCAATTGAGAAAGAATTTTTTATCCATTGTATGTGCCAAAGATAAGACAATATATTTCTATTTGGGACTTATGCCACAAATTTTTATTTCAAAGTTGTAAATCATAAATGATTTTACATATTGCATTTTTTAAAAACAAAAACTTCCAAAACACATTATAAAAACAGCTAAACATGTTTTTCTCATTCAATTTTTTTTAACTTCACTTTTTCAAACTCTTATCACTAATTCACTTTTCTTAAAAACTCAGCATATTGTTTTATCATAAACATCCTCAATTTTCATACTCATATCTATATTCCGATAGGAAAAATGGTATTAATCTTTTGTGAAGAAACCTACACGAAGTTATCATTTCAAAGCATATGGTTTATTTCAACACACTTTTCAGCAAGGGGGATGAAAAAATGTGCCATCATATTTCCCTGGCAGCTGGTTTAGATCTGTTTTTGCATGCAAACGAACCTGGCACGAACAAGGAATATTTGGCCACTTCTAGTTATATATACATCTACATACCATCTTTTCACACAGCTGTGCTATAACAATGTCAAATTTCAACTTTTCTGTAAATTTTTCAAATTGTGAAAAACTACAATTTTACATATATTTTTGAATTTCGATATTGATCAATAAGAATATCAAATAATTGTGGTATGAAATGTGCTGACCTTTTTTTTATTTGTATTGCAACTTTTGAAATTAGATTTTGAGATTTTGAGATTTAGTGCTATAACAATGTTGGATTTAAACATTTCTGTAAATTCTTTTCAAACCTTGAAAAACTACAATTACAAAAGAATAATAAAATTTGTGTGAATAATATTGAACTTCAAATTTTACAAATTTAAACACTAAAAGTCAAGTAGACTTTCAGTTGTACAAATTTGTCTGTTTGGTTCAAATAATAGTTCAGTCAGTTGGGAATGGATTGTTTCAAGTTGACAGTTGTAAAAATGATTTTTAAAAGCTAATCCCTTAAGATAAATAAAACTACAAAATTTGCAAAGAAATAAAAAAATAATCTTTCTCATATTTCTTTGAAATGATTATCACTTTGAAGATATTTCAAAGCTGCATAGAGAGTATGCTACACTTGACAGCATATGAAATATCAAATAAAATGACTTCTAAAGAGAGTTCTTTATTTGCTACATTTCTTCATAACCAGTATCTCTAAAGACTTTAATTGAATTTTAAAAGCAAGGTTCAAAGTAAAAATTCGGAAATTGATTTCTTCAAACTTGAAATATTAGCTCAAAAATCCCCCACGAACATTAGAAGGGCTATGAATATAAGAACAAGGACAGAGTTAAAGCAATACCTTTCTTGTGACAAAAATGAAAGTTATGGTCATAAATATCAAACGTTTCTCGCATTAAAGTGAAGTAATCTTCCAATGAAGAAGAGAAAAATTGCTCCAAAAGCAAATAATTTGACACACGACTGATACAAGTTGACGTCTGCTCGCGAGATTTATGACAATATTGGGAATAAACCTCTCGTGAATATACCATATCTGTTATCAAACTTATCCAAATGTAAATAAAATTGGTTGAAGGGTCCCTTTTGTATGCGAGGACATGAAATAAAACCTTGTCTATTGTAACATTGTTTCAATATTCAAACATGGCCGTAAATCTGCTACACAGAACACTCCATACAAAGTTCCAACACGACTAAAGACCTTCATATGTTATTCAAGTCTTGACTATTTTCAAGGGAACACTCAAAATACGCCAAATCTGAGCCAACATTAAATCAAAGATCATGTTCAAATTATGCCATAAATCAAAACACGCTCACATACAGGTGTGGAAGGGAATCATTTAACAATCTTAAGCCTTTATCTGTGCTCATAACTCATGCCCGGAAAACACACAGCGACAATGGACCAAGAAATCATATATCTTCAAATGAGGCTCGATTCAAATGAATACAGACCTGGTCAAATAATAATTTATTTAAGTCTCGACTGAGTCTTGTCTGTGACAGATATCCCATAACACCCTTCTCAAGTACAGGCCCTCGCCGGGGGAATTTGTGTTCATGGTTATGAATAAATTCCCCAATCTGATTTAATGTTGTGTTGACCCGATCTTCAATTATTTCTCCCTAACCTTTCCCCCTATCGTGAAGTCCCGATGTCCACTTATTTAATCAAGTCTCCTTCCAATTTTGTCCAAACTTCTCAAAGACAAAGGCGCTGGGGGTTATCGAGGGTACGTTGCTTGTATTATATACAAATCAAACGTAAAGTTATTTATGAGACATTTAAATTATAAGGAAATACTTCTCCCCGAGCTGTCAAATATGGCCATATCCATAATGTTAAATATATGATTGTCGTTGCTAGATTTGGATATTCTTCGATGCCGGGATACGAAATGCTGTGAGTCACAAGCAAAAAGGTCAGGGGTTAACTTGCCTTGTGATTTATTAAAAGGGTTAAGTTGAATGTGTGTGAAAAATTCATTGTACTTGGTCATTTGTTACATTTAGCAATATCGCGTCTAAATCCACTTTTACATGCTGCGATCAAGAACAAACTATAAATCATTCGTCTTTGAAGTTTTTCTTGTCGACAAGAACGTGTTTACTTTTCTATAAACAAAGTGTGAAATGCAGGCTTGAAAAGTCACAATGCTTACATCATGAGTTTCGTATGTAACAGATATTGAAACAGTATGCCAGTATTGTATTGTATTATTTATTTCTATTGTCAATGTTATGATTCCACACGTCGACCCGATACATTTGTTCACCATATGATCATATTAAATATCTACACATTTCCTAACAAAAATTCTTTGGATGGAAAACATAAGAAAAATATCTATATCTTCCAACATTAAAATCCAAGTAATTTTTTATAAATATTTTATAATAATTTGAATTTTGATGTCGAATTAATCTGAGATAGAAAATTTAAATAAAATCTAATCAAAAGATCATGTACATATATATCAACCTTATATTGCAAATAAACAGAATTTTTTTCTCTTCAAATATATTTGATAATTTTCTTTTTATGTAATTTAAGGTTGCAAGTTAAACGATAAAACTAATCAAAAGATAAAATTCCGTGAGAAATTCTCTAAAGGTATGAAGATGAAGCGAATGACATCAGAAACATGGCAAAGATATATTCGTCTTGTCTAAGTGGGCCTAATGACCGAAGAATATCAAACCGAGAGCGAGGCTCATCATCACAACGTAATTACCCGCCCCTGTCAGCTATGCCCCTATTTCCTGTGACCAAACACCAGGCCATATGAACATTAAACAAGCCTTCCCTTTGAAGGAAAACGTAAACTAAATCAAAAGACCCGGCCAAATGCTTTGTAATGGGCAAGCAAGCTCACAAAACTATGCTTATGTCAAAACTTGGCGAAAAAAGTTCATCTGTATTAGAACGTGGGTCTGGAACGAACAATTCGCAGACAGGAAGAGCGAGCCTGGGTTATAAAATAATATTTTATCATATTCTGTCCCCATTATTTTAACTTTGATACCAGCTTTGATCCGAGGGCTTCAAAGCCCGCAAGACATATGTATAATTATAAGACGACTGAGTTTGAAAGCTTGTGTTGAAATTCTCCGAAAAGACATATACATGCACATTTCTCAACTATGTTAACACGAGACCCACTTCAAAGGGTGATGCTATTTGTTTACTAAGTATAAAGCTCGCTTGGCAATGTCTGGTAAACTCGGGCTGCAAACTAACTGACATAACTAATCATTGGATTGCTTGATACGTCACATCAAAAACCAGGTATTTCTTTCAGATAGAAATTTATGAGAAATTATATTCATATTTCAAAATTTTTCTTGTAAGATTTCAAAGTTTCTTTTAAGCCAAAACCAGCTGTGGCTTATTCATCATTTGAAGCAAAAGAAAAAAGTGGGGAATATTCTCTCTGGGATTTGAATGTGCTCATCTTTTACAGAAAGGAATTTACTGTTTCCTAGTCGCTCGACTCACTAAATCAAATTTAGATTTAACTGCGTTTCACTTTGTAACTGCTAAATCAAATAAAATGCTTACAAAATTATTTTGAAATGATGGATATATTTTGAAAATCAGTTATAAAACATTTATATCTTAAACTCTACATCAAATTTATATATGACACATTAAGAACAAATTAAAAGTTCTTATCATTAATTTTTTTATTGATTAATCATTGATAATAATCAAATAAAAGATCCTTCAAAAGATTATAAAACTGAATCCAGATAAGATATAAGTACTTATTCAAGTAACTTTTCCTCTATATAACAAGGTAAACAAAACCCTTAAAGGTATTGTAAGGTAAATTGTTTAGTGATATACATATATACAACACATATATATATAACATATGCAAGAGTATAACTATTCAATATTTAACCTTTGAACCTATCAAATCAGACTATTACATAAAGCATGACCCATAATTAACCAGGTTAATTAATTGACGTCTAGTAAACAATGACAGGGGGGAAAGAATTAATATTCACAGTTACTTATATCAACAGAAATAAATTTGTAGTTCATACCCGCTCTGTCTACATTATACTCCTTCGGCAAACAAATACAGACCACGTAGGTATTTAGTTAAAATATTACGTTTCACCATCATCCAACCACAAACACAGCAAATTTGTTTTTCCTGGTCTAAATTGACAAGAACCTTATCCCAAGAAATAATTTCATCCCTGAGTCATGGCGATATATATGTATATGAGAAAACATTCCAATTCAGGCCCTCAATTTACTTTCCTTGCACCTGTTTTGGCCTCCGTATAGAAATATGAAATATATTTGCTCTAGATGTGCCGATTGTCAGCTGAGTGCGAGTGTTTTGTTACTAGAGTGGCACTCCTAAGGTTATTATGAATCATGTCTGTAGACAAACCACTCAAGTATGTTATGATAATCTCTGTTTGAAATATACCTGCTGTTCACTAATTTTACCTGACAATCCCATATCTATGTATCTAGAGTAAGTTATCTTCTTTCTGCTTAGTTATATCTCTCAACAGTTAACTTTATTTGGATTTTTTTGTTGTCTATCAATTACCAACTTTTTGATTATACTACTTAATTCAGTAATTCAAAAACATTTCTATCTTGCTCAATTTGAAATAAAAATAATTCGAAACCTTTTCAAGAATTTCTTAAAACTCTGCACAGTACTTCAGGTTTTTTTTGTGTGGCTGATATGTTATCAGTGTTTCAACAAATTAATAGATCATTTTCTTTATTTACTCTTATCATTAGTTTTTTAATCCTCAATTGTTCGATCATACTCTCCATACCAAATCACCCTAAGATTAACTTCAATAAATCAGATACTAAGAGCATTTAGAGATCATGACATTTCTCAAACAAATATTTTTCTCAAACAATTTCATCTAATAATAAACCCTGTATATTCTGATTTTTTTCATTCATTTTTCAACATTTATACCAATTCCCTCTGAGATCAACTTTTAGCAGATATTAAGAGATTTAGACATTCTCATACAAACACTTTTCTGAATCATATTGATCTAGTAACAAATTCCATATATACCTGATTTTTTAAACCACATTTCAACATCCAGACCAATTCATCTAAGATCAAATTAAAGCAGAAATTAAGAGATTGGGACATTTCTCGTACAAAGACATTTCTCCATTATCTTCAGCTAACACAAAGCTCAATTTAACATTAACAAATCCTGTATATTCATAATGTTTTCTATCATATTTCAACCAATTCACCCAAAGATCAACTTAAAACAGATATTAAGAGATTAAGACATTTCTCATACAAAGACATCGTCAGTTAACACAAAGATCTATTTAACATCCTTAGCCTTTCAAATGACCAGACAAAAGATTTTTGACATGGTAAGTACATTCTCTGTGTATGTCAAATTTCAATCTGTTTGTCTCCGTTATCTATACCAACATCAATCTGTGACTTTTTATCCCCTAGTGCTTGAGAATACAATAGAGATTATTTCAACGGAGAGATAGATGGATAGAAACAGAGCATGATCACGTTTGAACTCCAACAGAGAAACAACCTCTTCCTATGAACCAAGAAAGAACAAACAAGGTAAATAACCATCTGATTTTGGACAGGATTTAGTTTTTTCTGGTCAAACAAGCCACTCCGTATTAGGAAGACCATTCATAAACACAGAACAAACGAAGGATGTTTCGACAATGTGTTGTAAAGAGTTGGGAGCGAGCTATAGCTATTTGTTATGAATAAACATTACTTACTCGGGGAAGCATCTTAATACATAAGGTCAACAAATCTATGACAAATGAATGTGACTTTTGTACACTGGGAAATCTGTGTTGCTAAACCTCGTCAAGCGATGTCCGAGAGAACCCTATCGGAGGCGTTAGCACGTTTCTAACTCTGTTTGGCTTTGGGATGTGACTTTCACTTTGAAATGCGTCTTCCACAATATTGTCACCATTAAAAGAGATCTGTTAAGTCTTCTAATTGGGAGAAAGCAAATTCGCTATTTTCAATGACATTCCTTTGGAAATATCCTCAAAATCATGTTATGTTGTGTCCAAAATGAAAAGACTTAAAACATGAACTCAAACACAAAACCCATTACCAAATTACTGGATTAGTGAAAAGGAAAAGAACATAATTTTTAAAAATTGAGAATGAAAAACTGTGATTTTATAAAAAATAAATTTAAACTTAAAATTCTTAGTTGCCAAGGGTTAAGAGATTATGCAAAAGTTTGTTTCATATTTCTAGAGATTGTACATGTCACCATTAAAGAATGTTTTTCAGTCTTGGATTAAAGGGTAAAAGTTCAAAAGTTGTTCCTACAATTTGTATATTTTGATTCCAAAAGAACTTAACCCTTGGCAAGATTTGAAACAAGAAACAAAACAAATACTCACTAGTTCCTCTATATCTCGGCTCAGAGTTGGATATATTTGATGAAACAGGGGGCATCATGGGAGATGATGGGACCGAAGCCTCTTTCCGGAGTTGGCTGAACGCGGAGAGACCTGATGAAGGGAGAGGAGTCGATAGTGCTGGAGTTGTGAATGTGGTACTGCTCGATGATTTTGGAACTGAAGGTTTGACTTCATCAGAAGAACCCAAGTCTTTATCTTTCTTCTCCAATGGAGCTGGAGTAGTAGGTGTCGGGGTGTCCGCGGGACTTGGCGTCTCGGACGGCGACAGAGCCTTGTCCACGGATGTGGCTGATGGTGATGGTTGGTTCTGGACCTGCCCGGTGATGAGCTGCTGCTGAAGCTGTTGAATGAGCTGCAGCTGCACCAGCTGCTGTTGCTGGAGACTATAGAGTGTTGCACTCATCATGGCCAAGTCCTGCGGCATCAGGTTGTTCTCCGCAAACTGGGCGACCGCCGCTTTGGTCTCGGACATTGGTTCGAGAGTCACGTTTGTGTTGGGCAAGAAGGGAAAGAGATGAGGTAGCTGAGACATTAACTCGTATTTCCTCTGATTGAGCATCTCGGCGTCCTTTCCTTCCTCCGCTTTCTTCTCCTCATCTTCAAAATTGTCATTTTCATCAAGCTCTTTCTCCCCGCTCATACCCATGCCGTACCCTTCCTCCGACATATCTACAGAGTCTAAGTCATTCATGTCGTTTTCTTCCGATCCAGCCTCTATTTCGTCTTGTTGGGAAGCTAGGTCTTCCTCGTCATATTCTATTGACGGAGATTTTGGCTGAATTTCATTATCACCTGGTCGATTTTCTGCATCAATCATCACAACAATTCTCTTTTTTGTGCAGGTTTGTTTGTGAGCGATAAAACCTTCAAGATCAAGGAACTCTGCGCGGCACTCGCCACATACATGTGCATCCTTGCTGTTCGGAGCTGGGGCGCCATCTGTAGTCGGACCTGGAATGCAAGGGGAGACAACTTTAGTTGTATGAAATAAGAAAGCATACTCATGCACTGTTTTTGCAAAAGGTCATTTTTAAATATTCAAATTTTCATGTATGTGATTAATTTATTATGAAGTAAAAAATGATATTGACTAGAAAATGCATTATATAAGTTCGACAATAGAATTTCTTTGCAGACAATCAGGTACTAATCAAATATTGATATGTAATCCAAATAACTTTACTTGAACTAAATAATGTCAAAATTTGACATTTACCAACAGTAAAGGTTTAATCATAAAAGCAATTTCACGAAGTGTGGTCATGATCACAAATTTCCAAAAATAAACATGTATATGGCAGGGAGATGTGTTATGTCCATATTAATTAAGAATTTCATTGACGAGTAAATACAACGCGGCACTACAAAATACAAAGCCCTTATCCTAATAGTCCATATTCATTAATGAAATTGCTTGAAATATTGCACTAAATATACCGATTGCTGCTATTAAATATTAATTGCATAAGTGGTATTTAATGTAAGATGAAGAGAATTTTTACATTTGCCTCGTTCATCCTATTATAGTTTCACCGGCTGAATAAGCACTTGGAGGGCTTAGCAGTCATGATGTAATTGCAACTGACATTGAATCAGTTCATACAAAAAATATCAAATCTAATTGTTGAATGTCCATTAGCCCACCATGTTCTTTTAAAAGCAAGTTATGTTATTTTTACATGACAATCTAGAAATACAAGCATAGCTGATAACTTTTATAAATCCGCCTAATTGTAAACACAATCACTGTATTCACAACCGACATATCTTCCTCATTTACTCGCATCGTTTGCTCCAGTGCAATTGTTGCTTATGCAAACATAATTCCAATATATACTTGCGGAATCGATTCATGAGTCTATGTTATTAATTTTGTATGTATGACAAGGCCTATGACCATAACAAAGGCTTTGATTGACGAGCTCTGGGAATTCATTACAAATTAATCCAATATAATTCCATATCAATAATGACATATAGTATTGAAAAAACAAAATGTATGTTTTATTGATAAAAAGAATTACGAACCATTTGTTGCTATGACAACAAAACAGTGTTTGTTCGATCATTTTAGCAATAAAACGGGATGAATCAACATAAATTCTTGTAGCTACAATTACAGACCAATTTGCAAAAAACTCCATCAAAAGTGACATTAATGAAAGTCATACAGAGCACTGGAATGACAAGAGCAGAGATAATGGGCATATATGTGCATGTATGCAATATGAATTTCATCTGAATTTCATCTTTTATGATTTATGGGTTTGGAATGACAGTAAACACTAGTGCCATGCCTGTAATCAAATTCATATCAATAAAACAGTTCAAACAGTACGGCACTATTTGACATTAGGCGGTCAATGAGAAATGGCAATGTTGTAACCACTGTAAAATGTTAGATGAAATTTCAAGATTTTGGAAATATAATATGCTTTATATTAAATATCAAAATTTTAAACTTGTTACATATAAACTTTTTATTTTTAGGGTTATCATCTAAATTCTTATTTTAATGTTATCATTTGCATTAAAGTCATCTTTATGATAAAATAGATCATCATCATCATCGTCATCGTCGTCATCATCGTCATCATCATCAGCATCATAATTACAAGATTCTAAAGAAAATATCACCTATCCTGATTTGTTAAAATCAAAAACCAAAAAAGTATAAACAAGACATTTTCATAGTCAAGCAATTTCGTAATAAGCATATTTCCAAACCTTGCTTCTAGCAAAAGAGATTAAAGCTTTGGCCAAATAGTAATCATTCAAACAGATATTCAACAATCAAAACTCAATATCTCTGGATCTGTAATCACCATAAACTAACACCTAGTTTATCAGAAATCTCCCTCAATTATTTATCCCCATATAAACATGGGTCGGAGGCATGCTGGCAATTTAATTGATCAGATGTTGAATTCATAATTAAAGTGTAAGCATGTTAGAGATCACAGACTTAGCAGCTGGGCTCGTTAGGCCTTTGACCGTCCATATCAACAGAGGGGCCTGCTTTAAATGATGTATGAAATATCGTCTTAGTTTGATCTCTCTTTTCTTTAAAGTTTATTTTTTGACTGATTTGAAAAGTTTTTAATTAACACATATTCTAGTATTTAGGCTAATTTACAACTTTTTTGGTACAGAGGCTGTATAAGATAATAATTAATAAGATGTTCCTTCAAATTTGGATGTTGAGCATCATAAATACATAAATATTTGAAGCAAAGATTTTAAAATTTAATTTAAAAAATTTCAATTTTTAAATTAAATTTTATAATTTCTTGTAGTCGTAAATTACTGAACACATGGTGTTTTAAAATTTAATTACACAGAGATTATGAGATTATGGAATTATAACATGATAAGCTGACAAAAATCTCATCTCGCAGCGTCAGATAAAAAGGTTTCTTTTGTAATCAGGAAAATAATTTGAAAATATTTCATCAAAATCATCAAGCTAATATTTGGGGCAATCTCTTAAAACTGTTTCAATTATATTAATTTAAAACTAGTTTCATCATCACCCTGTGTCTCCGGAGGTCACATTCTTTATTCAAATCCATTAATTGAGTTTGTTTTCTGCAATAATTGTCACCTAAAGATACTGCTTGATTAAATTAACCTGTGATTTTCCTCAAGAAGCTTTTTCATCCGAGATAGAGAACCATTTAGCCTATGCCCCGAGGTGACCCATGATGTCGCCCGCTAATTCCACACATCTGTCGATCAGCAACGGGCTCGCAGCAAATATTTTTATTCGCATGAGGAAATCAGCAATGTTTTAGAAGCGAGGAATATGGCTTATTGTCTGACAAGTATTTTTGCAAAATTGACGGGACATATTACAACTTCAAAAGCTGCATATCGCGATATGAACATAAAAAGGGCAACCCCCTCTGTGTTTCCTAAACGCTTGTTTAAACACTGGAGCAATGATAACTCAAAACGGTTTATTGCCTTTTCTTCCCATAACACCGCAGATGGAAAATTTCATATTATTTTCATATTATTCAAATTCATTGGAACACACACATTGAATGGAAGGCCTGAAAGAGGGCTTGACGGTAGGCAATAAAAGTTCCGTCTGCAATCGGAGATGTTAAGGTGTTGACTCGGGGGGGATATTCAGACCCTCTTCGCCGCGGTATCATATCTATTTACATTTATGAATACCTCTCTTTGGCTCTCCCATCTACTCATATTAATAGGCGTCTGAATCAACTAAATTCCTTTCAACAATGAGACAGCTCATGAAATATGAATCTGTGTGAGACCATTGTTTGTCTCACGGTGACATACTCGCCAGGTAGGCACATAGTTTCAAATATGTCCCATCACCCCAGTTTTAGCTAAATCCACCTGCAACTCAATCCACCCTTCAGACACCAAGGGGACAAGCTCCTTTCTAAGGGGTTCAGCATGTCTTAACCCCCCGAACTACCATACATCTATAACCCCTCCCCCTAAATTTTTCTACCCAAATTTTCTTCTCTTAAGTTTGATATCTGTTTGTATGTAATGCATTTAATAATTTTTTAGAAATTTAATTTTATAAAAAAAATTAAATTCCAATAACTGTTTTGATTACAACTATCATACAAATATTAATTGAATATCTGTTGGCGGATCTTTGGCTAAAAAAAGATAAATTTGGTTTCATGAGGATTGTGTTAAAAATGAATTAAGTTTCTGTGCATTAAAATAATATTACTTTAAAGATTTTCCTAATCATATCAATTCAAAAAATCTCCTTGTCAAACAAATCAATACCTTTCATATTATTCATAAAGATTTTAATCAAAATTAAATAATTAACAAATATTTGATGAAAAAAAGTAATTATGTTTTGACATTTTGCAAATAATAACTTCATGGTGAGTTCAATTTCCCTATAACCCCCTCCACAAAGTGTATTGACACAAGAGATTAAAATGAACACTTCCCCCCCTTTAAAACCCCCGATGGATATGACCCAAAGCACGCCTATACAAAGCAAGTGTTTGTATTGGAAAACCTGATCCCCTTTTAATCAATTATGATATGATAATCATATCTAGTTATCCCTTAACTAAATGACGAGGCATGCTTCCGACGCGTTATACGACATGAACCTGTCATATAGGCTGGTAATGTCGTCAATACAAGGTGAAATATACACTCCATGGTTCTTTTGTCATTTTTAACCGAGGCTGCTTCTATTCCAGACATTGACACAATAGTCCGAAATGTAAACAAATCCCGGAATGCCAATTTATGCTAGCATGTTTGCATTTTGACAGCTTACAGCATATTGGGCAAATCTCGTTCTTCAAATCCATTGTCTGCGATCCAAGCCTTGGACCAATGCAGCCGACTCGAAGGGACCACCGGCCCACAAAGAAATCGCTTTGTGAAACATCATTGAACACACGAGGGAAAAAATGAACACCCTTTCATAAGGACCGAGCTTGTTTACAGAAAACATTTTCCATTTTCTCTCAAAGCAATGATTTTCGTCTCCAAAGTGCTTATTTTCATTTATAATTCTCAGTAAATAAAACAAATATCAAAGTTCCTTTCGGGGCTCTAAGTGTTTATTTTCTGTCTTATAACTCCTTGAAAAAAATAAATATTAAGCCATCATGGAGATGTAAACAATAATAATGTTTTGCAACATTTCATCTCGGCTATGAAAGGTCGCAACGATCACCTGCGAATATACGTTTTCCCAAGGCATATTTCTTACATGCACCTCACATCTGCATCTGATAAATAATTAAGATCTCTAAAGACGATTAGCGGAGCGGGGTGAAACATTTCCCATAGATTCATATCTATGATATCATCCCATCCATGTAATATGGAGTACACAAAATTGACTCTTTTACGTAACCCCTGACCAAAGATCTTGAAATTGGCAGGCAGATTTGGATGGTTAGAGTTGGGGTTAGGGGTTAACCTAATACACATGTAATAGTGACAGCAGCCCATCCACAGAGATGAAACTCTTCAGCCCAAACCCTTTCCCCCTTCAGCCGAATCCCTCCCCAGAATCCCCCCCTGTCAGAAGCACACAGCCTACCTCCAACAGTTCAGGAGGAAGCAGGAATTGCCAATGATGTAAAGTTGACATATCACTCAACCTGTCTTCATGAAATTTGTTTCCGATCCTTTGCCGATAACCTTCTGGGAGGCAGAGAATTTTCTCTCCTCTACTGTGAAGAGTTCCAATATCCTGGAGCCCAATGGAGGGAGGGGCAAAGGAGAGAAAAGTTAAAGGGGAGGGGGTGAGATGGAGAAGGGAGGGGGGAGAGAGAAGTAAAGAAGATAGGTTGGTAAGGGGGTACCAAATGGGGAAAAGTGAAAAGAGGGAAGGGGAGTTAAACGGAAAGGTAGAGATGAGAGACAACAGGAGGGGGGGAAATGGGGGGGCATTGAGAATGGGGGATTGATGATAAAAGGGGGGAGCCATAGAGAAGGGGGAGGGGGTGAGAAATGGGGGGAGAGCCTTAATGCAAAAAAAATTTGGAAAGAGGAGGGGATAGACATAAAACAAAGGAGCCCAGAAATTGGGGGGCTGGAGGGGCTCGGGGGGGGGGAGAGAGAATGGAGGAGGAAGGGGGGTTGTTTCACTATTTACCTTGTTTACCTAAGAAGGTCTTGCTGGGTTCGGTTTGGATATACTTCAGCAGATAGACTGGCCGTTGAGATTCTCCAGAGGCTGGACATCTTTTCAACTATAGACACAATTTCCTCTCCTTCCTTTCAAAATTTATGCATGTTCCTTAGATGTCAGCTGCCATTTTCCTCAGTAAAAACATTTTCAACAATTTATTCCAAAAATCACTTCCCTTTTTTCTTAAAGATTTATATTTCTTAAATAGATTTTAAATTTCTCAGAAATAATTCATTGTCTTGAATTTCAAATTGATTCTAAAAGTACAAGAATACCAAATATTTCCTGTTTTTCCCTTCATTCCTAGACAATGTTGGTGTTCTCCAAATATCATCAAACATCCTCCCGCATCTCACTGGGGGAGGGGAGCGGGGAGGGGGAGATTTCATTTTAGCCTCTCCCTTGCTACACAATCCCGCCCACAAAACAGGAGGTATTGTAATTCTGATAAATATTTGCAATCGGATTGTAATTGGAAAGGACCTGACAAGATATATTTGGACCGGTGTGATATTTCATCATGGAAATAAGCTGTAATTCCTCGCTTTTCTGACAATTTAAAAGAGGCCAACAGCTGACTGTAACTTCAATATATTGAAGCCAATACCGCCCTGAGTTTTTTCTTCTTCAAATTACACAGCAACAGGGCTATATATGTTTGATAATTTGTCTCACTCTCTCGGCTCTGTTGTTTAAATTACTTTAACTAAAGCAATTTTCCGCGCTTACTCGAACTAATTTCTTTCAAGACGCAGATGAAGGAAAGAAAAGATCTTTTTTTCAATCGGCAAGAAGCAGACAGAAAACAATATTTATATTTAGTGTATACAATCTATCAAATTTCTCGCTAGGTTCTCAAATTGAAAATGTGCGTGTTTGATCGGATGGAGATAGACCACACACCCTTGGAGCTTCTGTATTTCAAATATCCATCTAATTTTAACAACCAGTAAAGCAGCGGTATTGCCTCAATTGGCTTGTTTTTCCCCTCTAGGAATTTCCCTATCAACAATACCGGGGAAAAAGGTAAACTGGGAATCTGGTTATAATTTCTCATTAAATTCTTCAATTTAAAACATTGATTCTGGTGCTTTGAGAGATAGCATCAAAAAAGATTATTTCTAATCAATATGGCTGTCACTTGTAAAACTCAGACTCGAATTTGTACGGATTGAGAACATTATGTCATATTAATCAGCAAGCTGAAAACAGGTTTTTTCCCTTCTCACTACAAAAGGACCAATTCATTTATTCAAATTTGCTTGAAGCCTTCCTAGATTACACTGTTTCGAGAAAATCTCCCCGAATCATTATGAAAATATTTGTTTCTTATCTTTCCAGTGATGTCAAAAGATGAAAAATCCCATTTTGCATTAATGAAACATTAATTTTTCAAATGCAGGAAGAAAGGGACATTTTAAAATTCAACTAAATCCTTACAATAATCCTAGATATAATCAGAAAGTGAACCTTATAACTAGTTTTCGGAAGTCCAAAAACTAGTAAAATTAAGTCTGGGGATATAAAAATAGTAGAATTATTACTACATGTATTGTGTCTAAATGATATACCTAACATATATCTGAACAAAAGATGATATTAAGACAAAAAGATGAAATCTAAAATTCTAAGAAATCTATGAATTTAGAATATGAATATGATGAATTTTGTAAAAACCTTAAGGAAATGTTACCAAAAAATATTTCCATAGAATGATAGTAAAGGTTTCTAAGCTTTTTAAAACCTAAGAATGTGTAACAAAATTAATAGTATGCAAGAAAAAAATAGAAAACATTATAATCTCAAAGAATTTTATAAATAGGGATAATCTCATCTTTGATGTCCTAAATATTATAAATAAAAAATATCTTCAAAAAATATTTTTCATAAAAAGACAATCACATATTTGATTACCCTGTCAAACTTGTCTACAACTTGACATCCTGTGTGTCCAAATGTCCAAAGACTGACCAGTCCATCCTTCATAACAATGAAACCTCCCCACCCTTTAACTGACCAGTGGTCAGTCACCTTGCCTAGGGCTATCAAATTCTTATTGAAACTTGATGCTTGGTTAGATATATTTATTAAATTACAGTGTACAGAGAAACTCTCCAGCTATGGAATTGTTAAATGACAATAGACCCGAGCGTTATGTAAGTTCAATTGTAATTCCCTTCACAGCTACATATTTGTCTGACCACTTCATGGGGGGCAACAATTGTCCCCTGGTCAAAGAAAATGGATTTCTTAAGGCATAACAATAGGGGTGTACCATTTACCCATAAAACTATACAAATCGCAGACAAATATGAAATGAGGGTTTTATACCTAGATAATAGCTTGACATTAAAGCAAGCTTAAATTGTTAGTGTATGGGATTCATGCCCCAAACATATCTCTTGTTTTGAAAATCTTACATAATATTAAATTTGATTTGCCTCGGGCTTTTTTCTATTTGTAAAGTTCAATATCAAGTTGCAAGTCTATGGGAAGATGTGTCAACAGAAGCCTTGGGTTGAAACTTACAGCAAAAATATAAATTTAATATATGGAATAAAAATATTCATGTATATTGCACAGTGAATAACTATATTTGATCAGATAAATATACATGTTCATTGTACTTGCAGTGAAAATCTTTTTGTATACTTGTGATCAAATATATGCATGTAAAAGCAAGGCTTATTTTACTTACATGATATACTTGCTTTACCTGCTTGTGTAATATACACCTGGCTATTGTTACCTGAATAATTTGACGAGAATTCAGGTGATTCTATTGTCAGGTATGAACAAATATTAGGTACAACTTTTCATGAATATGTATAGCATAACACACAGGACATAGCTTATAGAGGAACAAACTAGCTTAATCCTGTCAATATATGCTTATGTGCAAACTCGCATTATCATTACTTCTGATCAAATATTTATTTACTAATGCTTTTGTGAAATGGCTTCGTAATGCAAATAAATCATCTAATGAAAATTCTTTGTATAACTAGATTTACACAAATGTACATAAATGTTTGAAAAGTATTTGCTTTCATTAATTTATTTCCAAAAAGCTTTAAAGGAATAAAAACTACTCTTTAAATTTCACAAAAGTATTTCTCATAAAATCAAATCTTCAGAATTTAATTTATTCAATAATTGATGTATTTCTTATAAGCAATGGGGCCATTTATCTCAGTATATAAGCAAATCTAATATAGATATGTCAATATCTAAATAATCCCCAACACTTAGTTTACAGGTGGTCTCATAGAGCCGTATTATTAATTTCATATATCATATCTCGTCATTAATGTCTGCTTCAATCTCATTTATCCCTCGTCTGTGACATGGCAACCAGGTAAAATCTAATAAAATGGTTATCAAGACCATATACAGGTGGTGAAATATTCAACTAAATCAACATACGTCACAAAACTTTGTTAATAACGTTAAATCTCTGCAAAGCCCTTGGCTCAAAATAACAAATTTTGATTTAATGGTCACGGCTGCGATATATTTGTTCAAGATTTCAACCGACAAATGCTCAAGTATGGATTCAAACTTGTGACAAGTGGGTAATATTGAAAGCAATTTGCAAGGAATAGGTAGCAAATTAGACGGTAGGCGTGTTAGATGGGTGAAATCGTCATCTGCTGACAATCTATGATGGGTTATTGACTTCAACCCTGAAGAGCGGCGTTGAAATCTCGACTTTCACTTGAGCGGGCAGACAAGCGCCATCTACTGGGATTTGACAACACGGGAATCTATCCTTCTTTGTCGCAACATTTCTACTCTCGTATTGATCTTCCGACTTTTTCAGATCGGTGATTGCGCGTCTACAGTGGGGCCGACTTCTATATGTAAATTAAACAAGGGAGAACTCCCACAATATAAACACTCATAGGTTCTGTTGGAATATCAGGCTGGCTACATTAATCACAGCTTTGAAGAGTTCAACTTCAAAAGATACACTTGCTTTTCAAATGAATATTTATTTGAAGTTACCTTAAAAAAGAAAAAGTATTTCGTGACATGCATACTGGATATATTCTGCCATATACTGTAAATTAATCAAAGAAAAAATTTTCACTTCTAAATATATAGAAAGTGAAATCAGATCTGTCTGACACATTTGATTTTCTTAAAAAATAGTAAACAAGAAGGAAAAGACTTGAAAAAAAGAAAAATATGAATTTCTGTAGTTATAACGAACAAAAATTCCCCTTGATGTCAGGAACACTTTGAATCTCCAAAATAAAAAAACCACAATCATGAAAACAATGAGTAAATAAAACTATCAAATCAACTTTCCAAATCATATGCTTAAACATACCTGTAATCAAGTGTTTTACACCTGAAGTATCCATTTCCCAATCAACAGGTAAGCATGCAATGACCCCCTCCTTCTCTGCCCCTCCCCTTGTACAGGTAAGTCAGTGGGTGGGGAAACTTCACTCACACCTGATACAGGTAAGCAATGTTTCCAACCCTCGTTAAGGTGAGGTGGAGATCTGTACAACCACACCTGACACAGGTAAAATGCAAGTCTTCCAACCCTCAGGTGGGATCTGCTGTATGATAACACCTTTTCAGGTAAATCTGCAGTGTACCCTTCTCGTTACAGGTAAGAGACTGCACAATGTTCCCCTTTCGTATCAGGTAAGAGTTTGTGGGTGGGGGATCCCCCAGCCTAGTCACACCTGAACGAGTCCTCGTTCCGCCCGAGCGAGCAGGTGAGTGACACCTGGCTGAGCGTACCTGAGTGGTGTTTGTCCATCTCCCTGTCAGGTACCTGGTTAATCGATGGATCAATCGGCTAATCGCTACCACTTGTATCAACAACCTATCAGCTTGAAACAAAGTATCCAATCCGGGACTCGTTACCTGACTAATTAAGGTAATTAATACCAGGTGACTGCAAACAAAGCCATCACCGATCTATTGACAGAAATGAACATGATACCCTCTAAGCCCCAGGGTACCACAAGCCTCAGGTAGCCTATCTCCCGGGGTACCTTGGTATCTCAAGATGATCAGGGTACCCCATCTACAGGTGAAGTCACAGGTAAACAGTACAAATCTAACAGGTGATAACCTCGTCAAGGGGATCTTAAGGTATTCTACACAAGGGATTCTCTTAATATGACAGTTTAACTCCATTAATATGACCTGATTAAGTATTAGTGTCACCACAAGGATAGATACCACTTGTCAACAAACAAACATTATATCTGACGGATTTTCATCACTGGATAAACTCATCATACTTTTATATTAAGAGTATATCAAAATATGAATTTTTCAATTTTCTATTTCAGAACAAATAAGAAACAAGATTTTCTTGATAAACAACAGATTTGTTAAATTCTGAATCATAACATTACAATAATATATTTGTAAGAAATGGGTAAACTTTTCGAATAAAATATGAATCATTAAATGAGTGATGGTGCATTTAAACCAAATTTGCATTTCTGTAAAGGTGTAAACAGCTTAAATATTGGCAAAATGATAAATATCAAATATTACTTTAATAAAATGAATTAAAAAAATCAAATTTCATAACAAAACATACCGTACATCAAATGATCTTTTTTATCATAAAAATGTTGAAAATAAAAAAATATATCCAACTTCCCTTACATGTGGGAGACTCCAAAACATCTGATTGAGTGATTTCTGACCTAGTTTAAAATTTACCTTTTATATATTAAAAGTGTTATTTCCTGATTTGGGGTTAAAGATTAACTTTCTTCTACCTGGCTCGAGTTAGTACTAAGCGATAGAGAGGAAGTCTGGGGATGCAACTGTCTACTATTAAGGAAAACAATTATCTACATGTCTCCAATAGACTAAAAATAAATCCCTCCGATCACATCTTCTTAACATAATTATGCAGAATTAAATTAACGAAAGCCCTGATTGATGAAGTTGACATCATAATAGAAAACTTTTTTTTACGGAATAATTTCATAATTTTTATCATTTTGAATTTTCAAAAAGATCTTACAAATTACAACATCTTAAGAAATATGATATTGTCACTACATAGAAGTATAGTGTCATTGCATAGATATATATTGTCATTACATAGATATATATTGTCATTACATAGATATATATTGTCATTACATAGAAATATATCATAGAAATATATCATTTATCCTTTAAAGTGAAACGGCTATACTTCACAAGGTAGATTTATATTTTTGAAAAAAAATTACAGATGGTATACTCAAAGAAATTAACTAGTTACTAAATCAAAATGTACACTTGTCAAGTAAATAAGGTAATTCATAAATAAATCCTGTTTTCTGGCTTTATTCATATTTTCCCTCATAACTTTGGCTTGGACATCAACACTGTAAATACACATCTGACAATGTCATGTGTCTACAAATAGTTGGTGTCAGAATTTTTCAAAATTCCTTATTTCAGGCCAGCTGTTTGCAAGTCTTGTGAGAGTTTTCCCCGTTCATCAATCTATCACTCTACATCATCCCCCATCTCTATCGTCCTGACAACATCTTCAAATTCCTTTCTTCCATCTTTCCTCAAGTTTTCTATTCCACTTTCAACCCTACAATTTCTTAATTAAATTGTTTCTTTTATGACACCTCTGATCATTTTACTTTTATCAAATAAATATATTTTTGCTTTGATTTTGATATAAAATCAATTTCATTTAGGCTAGTTTAGAATTTGATTATTTTACTTTTTTATCTATCAATTGCTTACTTATTTAAAGTAAATGTTTTCATGTAACATTTTCATTAAACTTCTTTAAATTTCATTTAAATTCTAAAAATCCAACAATTGTAAATTTTATATCTTCAAGATTTCAATTCTGTAATTTCTAAATATTTTTACATATCAATTACTGCAATTCTGTAACATTTTTTGTATTTCAATGATTGTTATTTAAAAAGCTTTGAAATATGAAACTGATAAGAAAAGGTTGCTTGGGCCAGGTGCAAGAAGCCAAAGAAGTTACCTTTGAATAATTTATTTCAAATGCAACCTTAGCATGTAGCCATCACATTAAGTTTGAATATATTATGAAGCAGACAATAACACGTTTTAATTAACGAATAAACATAAAAAATATTCCATCACAGTCACAAGTAAAATTACAACTCATTTATGAATGTTTTCATTATTGCAGCGTTGTATGATTAAGCAAGATATAACGCTGTAATTTATTAATTAATGTTACATTTAAACAGAAAAAAATATTGATCAACAGACATGTCAATTAACTAATGAAATCAATATTAATAATTAATACATTATTGTTGATATCATTTATTCAAACAAAACATGAAAGGGTTGTCAATACCGGTTATTAATTTCTACTAAATGACCCAGCATATTGTTTTAGAAAATCATTACTTTGAATAGTTTTCTATGAGTCAGGTATTGAATGATTCCCCAATTTTATTTAAAGCACATCTGGATAATCAATCTTTTTGTTACATTTTAAGAAAAAATATAAAGAGGATTCATGATCAATTTTACATATCACACAAACAACTCAACCATAACTACCATGGTATGAAAATCAACCCGAAAAATTATTGCATTATCAAGGGATGGATTCTCCAGAAAGATAAAGAGAAAACCATTGGACCTCAAGGGAAGATATATCCCTTAAGAGATGGCTTTTCTTTCAGAAAATAATTCAATATATTGAAAACTTTTCCAGATGTGGCATAATATGCTTGGACATACATTCCTTTTGATAAAATTGTTCATGTATTCCTATCAATGGGGTTTCTTCTTTAAATACTATACTACAATGAATTTGAGGTTTTCATAGATTTTGACTTATTGAAAATATCTTACAAAGATTACTTTAACTAAATAATTTACAAAGTAGATTTTTACTCAATGGGAGTCATTTTTCAGTAGCATAAGAAATAATATGCACAATGACAGCTCTTTAATTTATGATCTTTCCATTTTTTAATAACCTTAAGGATGTATATTATATCAAAATTAAGATGAATTGAACAGTTGCATTTTAGCTTCAAAACAATATATGTATATTTCTTTCAGAATTTTTTTTCAAAATTTAATTTAGCTTTGAAGACAATTTAACATCTTAAAAATTTCAAAACATCTTCAAATAAAGCTTAAACATTATTTCCTTCATTCAAATGTCATAAACAAACGTTCTTTATCTTTGAATAAAACGAAAGGTATTACTTATACACACACCTCATTTAAAACGTACCATAAATCAGTTGAAATGTTCCCTAACAACAAAACTGAGATTGTTTCTAAGAAAGTAGAGTCTTTGCAACACCTCTGTAGGCTATAGATATCTAAAACCTAAAGACATGAATTATCAAGAAAGTTACAAATAATCGTATCATTTAGCAACGAACTGCGATCGCCGGCAAAACCGGCTGCGTCGGGAGTTCTATTGTAATAGGTATTCTTATCGCATCACCGTTGCGATTGCATTGAATACGTTACAAGGGTTTTTCAAAGACTTCTGATAATGGCAGCTTTCTGTTTATGATTTATAATAGTAGTTGTTTGATTAGAGAAATATCATAAGTCGATGGCATTACCGTTCAGCATGTCCCTAAGTAAAGCACGTTCCATATCCTCTCAAAAATGTTTCTAGCCATAAGCCTAGCGGCAAAAATCCCAACATCCCTTCGCTTACGTGCAGAAAACGTTGGGATGGATCTTTTCTGTAACACTTGCAATTGCCGACTTAATGTGTGTTTGCACAAGAAATGAAAAGAGTGACTTTCATAGACAATAGACCTATTGAAAGGAATTCCGACTTGTTTTCAAAACTTCTTCGTTCCGGCGTGTGATTTTGAATAGCTATTGTGTTGATTGCAATTTCTTTTATGTCGAAGCCTATCTACAAATTGTTTTTCGCTTCCCTATGAAAGGATGTTTGGTAATTGCTTTAAAATCATCTCAAAAGAATGACAATGTGTAACTAAGCTTTAGGAATGCTTACATGTCAATTCGCCATTATCTAGTAAATCTAAAATATTTTCTTCATAAGAAGAAAAGAAACGAATGGAATCATATTATCGCGTCTCGTATCAATAACGTTATGAAATATAACATGGCCATTCAACTGTCACCAATAAACAAATTCCATTTGTTGGGCTTATGAAAGAACATATGTAATATATCTCTCCTCGCGGAGACACAATGAAACAGGCCACTAATTTTAAATAAACTCGCCTCCAAATTTATGCCTCAAATGAAATATGACACATTTGTTTGTTTAGTTTCCACTCATAAATTTGGCACGTCAAGTATTTTATTTCAAGTTTTGTTCATTTCATAAACCCCCAAAAAAATGAATTTGAAAACCAAGCCGAACTTTATTACGGATTTAGAGTGGAGAATGATTACGCACGTTTGTGTTGTAAAATGTATAATACCCTTCCTTCTCCCCCATATAAGTTCCCCCCCCAGTCTTGACACTAAATATAAAAGCACCCATATCAATTGAAAACACTTGACTTGATACAATCGACTGTTCGTGCGACAATAAATCCTTATCGGTAACTCGATTTATCAATAACGTTAAAAAGTTAAATTCAAAATATATTTAAAAAAATGAAAAATGTAAACAATATTTTTTTATAAGTCTGAATAAAATTCCTGTTATCAAATAATATATGACCTAAAAAATCAAAGATTCACTGAATGTGAAAATAAACTGAAGTGACAGCAGAAGTTTATGTGGAAAATGACAACACTTTCTAGAGTCAAATATCAACCGAAATAATTGTAACAAAACTGTTTTGCAGTTGTTTTGTAGACGAACACATGCCAAAGCCGAGTTAATCTAAGTCCCCAAAGGTTTCCACATGACAAGATAGACTGAGAAAAAATACCTCGGTAGCAGACGACACAATTTGACAGAAGGACGATGGCGGGAATTTGAAGTGAGCTTGACTAGCGATCAGCTGAGCGAGTTAACTTCGAGCGCTGCACGTGCACCCGAATAAACCAGTGTCAATGTCGTCACAATAAACTGTGAAAAAAAAATCAACTCACCATTTTCAAGTAGTGTCCCTAACTCCAGTTCGGCGTCCAAGTGCCTAGGATTGGACTGTTTGCGACGGGACATGCTGTCCGAGTCCGTCCGTCCGTCCACTCAGTGACAAAACTTGCCCAGTTGTGATATTCCGGTTTATATAGTCAGACTGGCGATGCGCATGCTCAAATTATGATTATCAACTATCAAATAATGCCCGCTGTAATTATCATAATCAAATTGTAAGAAGACTTTTGATTGGCTTTGATCCGCGGTTCAATTACTAGCCCACCACGGGCCCGAGTTGACAGCAACGGAGGAACTGTAATACTTGGAGCAGTTTGTTCCCGTGATAAAGTATTCACGTGCAAATAAAAACATATTGTCAGATCAGTCCTTATGAAAACGTGTGTCTTCGCCTGGGCTAACTGCCAATGGGTAAAGGCTCGCTTTGTTACTCCGCTCACGGGTCGTGGCCGCCGGCAGGGTATCACCAGCTCTTACGTAACAGGGGGCAGAGGCCCAACCCCTTCTCAGAACGCCAGTTCTGCTCCGGGCAGCGTCCGAGTCGGTCGTCCAGGCTGGTCAACTCAGAATCGGGTCCAAGAAAGTTTGCCTCTTGAGGGAGATCCCATCCTCGCTCCGTGAGTCATAAGAGTCGGACTGAGACGGGGGTACGGGAAGAGGAGAAGCTGTAACTGAACCCCCTGTCAAATTGCGAGGAATGTATCCGCTAGAATTATAGTACAATTTATGGGTTCCGTACACAGCAAATCGCCCATTCACGGTGCCCGCCTGAGACGCTTTATTTATGGTAATAATCCCCTTTGTACATGCTTGATAATTGGAGAGAGTTTGTTCACAAGAAAAACCGTCGACTCTCGCAGACGCAGCGCTAGAGGCAGGCAGGGCGAATGTTGGTTGCCGAACATGTAAGCGTCATTAAAAGATTGACTGCCGACTGTTTATACGGTTAGGGGGTCGCTCTCTCACTCGCTCCCTCTGTCTCTATCGCTAGCCGCTTTTGTTTCCAGCCACATCGCAAAGCAAGCCACTGCGATCTAGACAGCCCCGTCACATCACTCCTGTCCTCAAAACAAATATATGGATGTAAAGATTTTTCACTCAAACCGAACCTCTGTCGCTCCCTCCTCCCTTCTGCCTGGGCTATCAAGGTAAAACTCACTCACTAGGCTGTCTGGCTGTAAGTTTGCACGGGTTCGCCAATCGGCGGCAGTTAGGCATGCGAGAGAGAGAGAAAGTGTCGCTTTGCTTTGTCGCATCCCTACTCACTGGTAGCCTTTATCGTGTTGACATAAGCAATGGCCATTTGAGGAAGAAATTGTTTTAAAAAACTTTCCACCGATTGATCCTTACTTTAATGTCACGTCCTCGCTCAGAAAGCGTTTAGACAACACAGGTGTATTTTGCCTGTTAGCAAACAATTATATCTACATTTATTCTGTGATACCTATATCATACAAAATTATGATTAATTTTTACAAGTCCATATATATGAATGATATTGATTAATATGAAATATCCGATTGATCATAAAATACATAGAAATAATTCTTATTTACAGATCTTCTCAACCATCAAGAAAGTTATTTGTTTTCCCACAAAATAATTTGCGGAAATTCACATGACTGACTTTAGTTCAGGTGCGGCTCATAGCGATATGAAGAGGGGGGAACATGACAAATCACATGTTTCTATATTTTGCTATAATATTTAAGACTTTAACGCGTATTGAGGTATTTTACAGAGTGATTAGGACATCATCTCAAGAGCACGTCGCATTTGTAGACGAGGGGCTCGGTATCTTAACCACACCAAGAGGTCCCGATAGAACAAATACTGCAAAATTTAATGTCAATTTTCTTAGAGGGACGCCGAGTGGAGGACCACAGAGCTTAGCTAACTCTCGTTTGAGCACTTTTCGCATGATTAAAAGAAAAATTTTCTTTCATTTTCCAAAAAGACCAAATTTGTTTTAAGTGATAGAACCTCGAATCGGTCTGGTATGAAATAAGTCAATCTGGCCGGAGCATGATTCGTAAATATTTACACGGTTTCACGTGACACTCGGCGAAGGTAGCTTATAAAATTGACATTGCTACGCAGCGTCCATTTCAATTCAAATCAAACACCCAACGACTACAAACATGTAAAAGGCTAAACCCTACTCCTACCCTTTTGAGGGTTCTACAAAGCAAGAAGTAACGACGGTGTAAGACAAATGGGTGGGCTAAGCCGGTCATGCATAATTAAACAAAAGAGGACCTACCCGCATTGGAGCTTGTGCTTGGCACTTCTTTGGGAATCCACCCGTCCATTTCCGTAGTTTCCAAATGTAGGTGCACTGTAACTGCGCTCAGAGAAAACAGCGTCGAGTCGAGTTGCTACCGCCTTGATTTTATTGCGTATCGAACTTGGAGCTTTTACTCAGTCAGGTGCAAGGAAGTGTTCTCCCGAGAAAGCGACGTCTCGTTCCCCTGTCCACGAGAAGGCACAGAGAGAGTTGGAGAAACAACCTTCTCTGCTGTTGTTTTAAATCAAGTCAGCCCTTGTCATTAAAACATCGTTCCGCACTGGTCTGAGGAAATGTCAACACGCTTATAAATGTTGTAATTTTGTCAGTCATTTTATCAAGAAATACAATCGCCGCTTCCACGTCAAATCGTGTCTCATTTCTCCATCGAGGTTTCCCCTGTCAAACCTTTATAACATCGAGGAATTAAAAAGACTGATTACATTTAAAACCATTTCAAGACAGGATACGTCTTTTGTTCTCTAATAATTACCGTTCGTATATGCTTACAATCCATAGATATACAGATGAAATTGTTTCACATTCTTGTTGTGTAATTGACAAACCATTTGCAGGATCATTTTGAATATATAACTTAGATAATTTTCATCTTTTGTTTTGATAAATACAAATTATAAAATTATGTTTTAAAACGAATCAATATACATATATTTACTTATGAAAACATGAAATATGATTACATATAATTTTTAAACTTTTCGTAAGATTTGATATATTGTGTTGGAAATAAGGTAGTATATGAGAAAATGGAAACATCTATTAATCCTAAGACTATTACAGGAAATAAGACATATCAAAACTCATTATATATTACGAATTTACTTTTATCATAAAAAACAATTATTATAAGAAAGGCCATTGACATCAAATCATAAGATTTTACGACAAATATTTTTACATACATTTATACCAAATGTCTATTATTTGTATAAACCAAACTCAAATTATTAATATGAATAAGCATTTTCTAAGGCAATTTTTAAAAGAAGCAATACTGCTGTATTAATCCTAAGAATTATTTGATTAACAACAATTACATATTAATCATAATGATTAATAACCATATTAATAACAACAAAATATGAATATGAAATTTCATAATTTCGTAACAGAAAAAAACACAACTCTTTTTGCCATCAAATCCAACATTACAGATTGTTTTTTTTATTATCTATAGACTGACAAATATTACGAGTAACTTACAACATCATTAGAAAATATGAATGTGAAATTAAATTTTTCATATTTTCGTTAAAAACACTATTTCTCAAATTTAACAAAACAAATGTTACTTGTAGTTTCCAAAAGAGTCTCAGCAAATATGACGAATCACAAAAATATGAATATGAAATATATTTTTCATTTTTCTTTAAAAATTCTTTTTATAAAATTTAACAAAACAAATGTGGCTGTTATTATCTCCTAGACATCACAAGTGATGAATGATACAAACATCACTTGGGAGAATAGAGAATAGTTCCATGAATGACGGCAACCATCACTTGGGAGGATAGTGAACACACTATACCGGATGCGTTACATCACCGCAAAGCGAACAATAGCGGCAAAATGAGTTGTCATTATATCGCAGGAAAGTAACCATTTTTATTAGACAATAAAACGAACTACTTTACCCTACTAGTGTAATTATATTAATTTGACATCAATTCGATTGCCCCAGGGTTTTAGTTTCACCTGTATAGTGATTTGTAATGTTCTTGTTTAATCATGTAATTACATAAGAAGTGTCAAGGCCTTTAGCAAAGTTCACCCCTTTGGGTATTAACATTGATTTTAATTGATGTCGGATGATAATGTATTTGTTACTTAATTCTATTAATGATTTGCGGAGTATTATGTAAATTCATTTTCTTTCGATGAATACATGTAATACAATTCAATAGCATTATTAAAATTTTCCAACAGGTAAAGTAAGGGAGCATTTTTTTCACTGTATATTTCGAAAGCATTATTATGATTTATGTCTGCAAATGAATTTCTATATAAAACAATCATAACCAAGTTGTTTGCAATATACATTATTTAATTTTTTGCTTAGCATCTTAGGAAGTAAACCTGTCAGAAAAAAAAACAGTTCATAAATACATCTCTTCAATAAGCATTTCCTTTGTTAATTATTGATGTGATTGTTGTTATATGTTTTATAATATATCATTAATATTCTATTCCTAGGTTTTCCCTAGTGACTGATGATTGTTGAGATACAATAAATAATACATATTATTTTTTTCATCAATAGCTTATTATTAAATGTACATTTATCATAATAATGAACAACTCTCCCACTCAATCATGCAATGTTGATATACAATAAATAATTTATATATTTTTTCATAAATAACGTATTATTAAATGTACATTAATCATGATAATGAACAACCCTCACATTCAATCATGCAAGTTATATAACTTATGTATCATGAGATAAACAACGTCTCGGAATGTAAATGTGTAAACCATTTTGAAAAAGGATTGTTTACAATCATTAATAACTTTATTACTTAATTTTCTGTTTCAAATTGCTAAGTATCCTTAAAAGTAAAACTGATATACCTACATTCTAATATACCCTTTCATAGTCTTAGCTCATAATCAACATAAGAACAACCCATTATTTATATTTTGCATTTTGATGATAACGTATTTTAATTAAACCTATTATGATTTGAATAATAATAATGCATAAATGGTAAACATTTTAAAAACAGATACATCCTGTAGCAATCCATTACATAAACTTTTTATTTCATAATAAGTCACAAACATTAGATATGGTTATAATTTGTGTTATAAGGATAATTGTAATATAAAGTATAAATAGTGAACATTTACAAAGTACATCAAAGGATATCTCCATCGTTCACATTCCATTACGTAAATATTTGGAATTGATAATTTTATGATAGTATCATTATACTTTGAATTATAATGATAATTGACAATTATATTATGATATGCACAATTATATTTTATAGATGTACATTTACTTATACATCTTCAAACGTCTTTTCTTCGGCACTTCACATCAATAACGACAGACGAGAAGTTTATAAAACAGACTGACGTCAAGTTTTCTGCCCTATGTGTAAATGCGATATACTCGCTGACACACGGTAAGGTTATTTGGCATAGGTCGAGTCTGTTGACTTTGAAACATACACGTGTTTCAGTGTCCATTTCGTCACTATCACATAAGTAACATATATTTTGACACGATGCTAAAAAGACCAATCTGGAATTAATTTAAGGGCTGTATTTTAATTTCTAATTATGCCATTCGGATACGACCATATAAATGTCGTTCGTATTAAAATATGGATAACATAGTTCATGAGAGATAAAGTTTACTTATATGTTGTTTAGAATGTGATGATAGCTTCCAATCTTGTGTTATTTGTCAGTTTATATTTTAGAAAACATATATCCAAAATATCACGTGTTACATATTTTCTCAAGGAAGATATCTCAGATTTAACTAATTGTTTAGTTATACTTCATGATTATCCATATGGATTCAGGTTGTGTTACATTTGAAATATTTCCTTTTTATCTTGTGGAAAATTAATTAATGTTTGTTTCATTTAAATGTTCATAAAATTATCAAATAATTTACGTGCAGTCACGTACAAACGCTGATAAAATACCAAATTATGATATGCCTCATAAAAATTAATTCATGATCTCGCTTCTACAAAAGAATTCTAAGGAAGTATGATAATACATGTCTGCCCTGCATAATTCATTCTCATACGGCTCATATAATCAATTTCATAACGTTTATAATAAATCGTTATGAACTTAAAATATTATTCATAACAACGTGTTAACAAACGACGAATGTCCCCATTAAGTCAAAACAGAATATAACACATTACGTGTAATGGTAATATGACCTTATTAATTAAATCATAATATAACAAAATCATTATCATAACGTTATAAGTTAGACAGTATTTAAACATAAAGGTGATCACAACGCGCTTTAGAAATGTCCACTAAAAGAAGTTTAAAGGGGCAGTAGCACGTTTTATAGGGGAAATATAAGGTGATGTCAGGAAAATGAAAATTAATGATTCCAATTGAAAGACAATGTATTTAAACTAAACGAAGCAGTAATAATTCAAATATATAACGTAAAAAGTTAAGCCATGCGATTGCTTTTTCTTACACAAAATGAATTAAAGGTGTTCACATAAAATCTTAAAACTTTGTCCTCTGACTATGAATGATTGGTTTTTGTAATGAGATTTTTGTTACTGTCAAAATAATACATTAACTTACAATTATTAGTGAAAAAATGTAAAATATAAAATTATCAAAAAACCTGCTACTGCCCCTTTAATATAGTTGTACCATAACCTTTATCAATACGTGTTACTAATGTTCATTATGAATAAAATAATAATATACTTAGAATATATCAAACCGCGAGATTCATTAGACTAAATCATACTCTAACATGAAAAGTGTTTAAAAACGATAAATATCTTTTATAAATTCAACCAAAATATGAGATCTATCATAACATGCTTGAAACCAACAATGTCCTTTATAAGTTAAATCTCTCTATAAGCTTAATCGTGATATTATAAATATTTATTATAACGTGTTTGGCAACTAAGAATGAATAAAATCATAATACTACCCTATAAAGTTAAATCATAATATAATAAATATTTATCATAACATGCTTTGCAAACACTGTCCTTTATGAGTTAAATCATAATATAACTCTATCCTAACATTATAAATATTTATCATAACGTGTTTGGAAAGGCAGAATGTCCTTATAAGTTAAATCCTGGTAAGATCCCATTAACATGTTTAATTGTGCAGACATGGTCTACAAAGACTGCACCTAGTAACTCTGACCTGATAGTGTTATTTACAGGCTCGAGTCACGGAGTTGCTTATTACAATTTCTACACGACGAGAACCTGTGTTTTATCTATGAATATTTAATACGCACACGAGGACCAGTGCACTGATTAATAAGCTGGTGGCGAGAAGAAGGAGAGATGAGAGAGAAGTAGAAGATAAGGGAAGAAGAAGAAGGAGGAGAAGGGAAAATACAAATAAGAAGAAGGAGAAAAAGAAATAAGGAAAACAAAGAAGAGGATGAAGTAAGAAGAAAATATAGAAAAGAACAAGAAGATAGTTGAAGAAGAAGGATAATGAGGAAGGATCAATAACATAGGAGAAGAAGAAGGATAATGAGGAAGGATCAATAACATAGGAGAAGAAGAAGGATAATGAAGAAGGATCAATAACATAGGAGAAGAAGAAGGATAATGAAGAAGGATCAATAACATAGGAGAAGAAGAAGGATAATGAGGAAGGATCAATAACATAGGAGAAGAAGAAGGATAATGAGGAAGGATCAATAACATAGGAGAAGAAGAAGGATAATGAGGAAGGATCAATAACATAGGAGAAGAAGAAGGATAATGAGGAAGGATCAATAACACAGGAGAAGAAGAAGGATAATGAAGAAGGATCAATAACATAGGAGAAGAAGAAGGATAATGAAGAAGGATCAATAACACAGGAGAAGAAGAAGGATAATGAGGAAGGATCAATAACACAGGAGAAGATGAAGGATAATGAGGAAGGATCAATAACATAGGAGAAGAAGAAGGATAATGAAGAAGGATCAATAACACAGGAGAAGATGAAGGATAATGAGAAAAGTACAACGAAGAAGAAAAGAGAAGAAGAAACAAAAACAACGAAGATGAAGTAGAAGAAGATGTAGAAGTAGAAGGAGTTGATAAAGAAGAGGAAGAACTGTAGGAGTAGGCGAAGAAGAAGAAGTATAGAAGGCGTAGATGAAGAAGAAAATAATGAGGAAGAAGCATAAAAAGAACTGTAGGAGTAGGCGAAGAAGAAGAAGTATAGAAGGCGTAGATGACGAAGAAGGTGAAGAAGAACTGAAGGAGCAGGTGAGGAAGAAGAAGTATAGAAGGCGTAGATGACGAAGAAGATATAGAAGAATAGGAGAAAAACGAGAATAGTTTTAATGATTTTGTTATTCATATTTTAATCATGTAATCATGTCACAGGCATATAATTTTGAAATACATATTGTTTTGTTTTTTTAATTTTGTTCATGTTAATCATATCAAGAATGCCTAATGTTGGTATTCTCCGAGCGAGAACGAAGTATGTGTCGATATTTTTATGAATGCTAATGATAAGAGTTTAATGTTCTACCCTTAACCAAATTTGTTATAAGGAAAAGTGTCTCACTTCAAGCATAGATAGACCACTGACGTTAGAATTTGACGTCGACGCCTTAGTAGCATGACGTCATTGCATTTACAAACACGTGACATAAACACGAACAGGATTAACAAGCTTTGATAAAGTAAGCACGACAACTTGTAGCAAACTTATGTACCAAGTCAGAGAAGAATAATGAATAAATTAAGTAGTACCAATCAAAGAAATAGAATCACTTAATATAAGCATAAGGGAAAAACTTATTTTCTGATTGAAAATCATGACCTTATAAAGTACGTACGTCGTGTTCTTGCTACATAATTTACAACAGACCAAGCTATTGGGGATCATTTCATTAACACAACATTAAAGTTAGCCTTTGGTGGGAAATATAACCTTCTTTTATCTTATCCCATCTTTGATTGATTAATTAGGAGACTTCTTGGATCGCCGATGTAGGTCGGCTGTAGATATATATTGGAGACGAGGTAGATAGATAGATTTCATCCCCTCATCTACCGGCGTGAGAGAAAAATGGGGGAGAGAGGGGGTTGGATTGTGGCTTAACTTTCAATTACATTTTCCGTTTTCCGACTTTGCTGATTTGAGACCTTGATGGTTTTATATTTTAGTATATGAATTGTAAGTATTTGGTTACTTATACAAATATACAATATTAACATTGTTTGGATATGTAATATTGTTTATTCTCCTCAGGAGAAGTTTTACATCAGTAATAATTAATTATTTTCGATGTTCTACCAATTGCAATTATGTCCCTTACGACATAATGTGTAATGAAATTATAAGATTTCAAAGTTATACTAAATATCCAAGTGGTAAATGTCTATGGTATTCCATTTATAAAGTTGGAAAGGCTTTCAAGTTAGTTACATTAAATATATAAAATGTGTTATCATTTGTCAAAAACATTTCTATGTTTAACCATAGCATAGCTAAAGCAAAATATTTGTTTTTATCAAAATACAGGTTGTTAATTGCAAATGAAAATTTTTAAAAATAAAAGATTAAATATACATGATATTAAGCATACCTGTAAGGAGGACGTTTCACAAGACTTTCTAAATTTGCCTAATACTAAGATATCATTCTCATAACATTTCTTTTTTCTTAATTATAATATATTAGGTCAAAACTGATAAAGATACTCAAAGAATACCGATCATTAATCTGAAGATGACAAATTATCTTGCACCGGATTTCATGCTTGTTTCTGTTCTCTAATAAATCATCTAATTATTTTACATATTTATTTAACCCAGAATGTTGTTCACTTCAACGAAACATGTTTTACAGGTATGTCTTAATGGGCGCATAACTCTATATAATCTGGTCTTCCTACAATAGCTTGCATGTATAGTTTTCTCAACTCGAAAGAATAATTATATTTCATCACTAGTATGTATTATTCTAATTAATAGTGATGATTATTTTATATTTTGAGGATATAAGTAACAAGCATATATTAACTTTATTAAAATTAGTCATAATTGTTTATATGCAATCATAATTCAACATAATGGATATTTGTTTAGTATTTATATGCATCAATAAATAATCATGTTATGATAATTCTAATTTACATATAAGTAAACGTTTTTAGAATAATGTAAGAATTCACATTTTGTGCATACATACATTTATTTAAAGGAATTGCTTAAATAATTAGAACAAACCTTTTTTTTTCAAAGTCAACTTTAGAGAACACTTGATATCATTTATATTCTATCATAAACATCTTCTTGTTGGTACTCTCTTTATTATGCACATGCATTCATTTATTAGTCATTTTATAAGAAAAATATTTTATTTACCAGCATTACGAATTCCAAGATTCGAACTCGTCTGTACAAAAACATCGGTTATTTTGTAGCTATTTATACATATGTTGCTACTTCTAACTATATACTTATATGTATATAGCTTTGCAAACTTTATACTTATTATACTTTGCAAGCTTTATCAAATAATAAGCTATCATCAAGTTTGATAAGTTGTAATATGTCACATCAATAAAGCTTTTGTATTTCCATAAATGGAATGTATAAGGTTTGGTTAACAGCGAAACGTTAAATATTAAACTATACCTTTTTCAATTTATACTAAAATCCATATGTATATTAAATGAAACGTAAATATTTATGCACATGAAGTAAATTTTGTCAACTGCAGTCAGTTGTTAAATTCTTTATTAATGAAGTAGAAACTATCCCTTAAAACGCCTTTAATTGGGTTTTAGTTTATAATGCACATCTTTTTATTTTTATGATAGTGGTAGTTAATTTTTTCATTGAAAAGCATTTCTAAAATGTACTGAGAAGAAAATAATTTAAATATACAGAGTCATAGCGGATTGCTTTTATTTTAACAGAAATAATTATTTAGTTCATACGAGGTATTTGTGTGAAAATAATTTCAAAAGGAATTGAAAAAAATATAAAAAGTTATGTTGTTTGGCAAATGAAAATAGAAAATATGTTCACGCGAAAACATCCTTATCAATATACTACAAAAAAACTGCAGAATAGGATTGATAATTGCTATCCGATATAAATAACGAATACATATGTAAGAACATTCTTCAATTGCATATTGACTATGAAAACCAGCTTAGGGTGAAATTTGTTAAAAGGAAAACACTTGTTATTGTTGTAAACCGTCGTTAAAGCAATTTGAAAGAAAATTTGGCACTTCGAATTATGACATTAGCTATTAGAAAATATGTGACACAATTTATGTTGATCTTCAATTAAAAACATTTAAAAGTAAAAGTTTATATCTGAATCTTTCTTCATTCCTATGAATAAAGAAGTTATCAATGTTCATCTTCATAAAATAACTTTTTTAGAGTAAAATATTAATTTAAAATCCGAATCCTCTTCATTAAAGAACAATAAGAGTAAAACATTAACTAAAGATCCGAATCCTCTTCATTAAATAACAATAAGAGTAAACATTAACTAAAGATCTGAACCCTCTTCATTAAATAACAATAAGAGTAAAACATTAACTAAAGATCTGAACCCTCTTCATTAAATAACAATAAGAGTAAAACATTAACTAAAGATCTGAACCCTCTTCATTAAATAACAATAAGAGTAAAACATTAACTAAAGATATGAACCCTCTTCATTAAAGAACAATAAGAGTAAAACATTAACTAAAGATCCGAACCCTCTTCATTAAAGAACATTAGAATAAAAGTTGAGATCTAAACTTGCCAACCATGTTTATCGTTCCACTAGTTACATACTGAACCAATCGGCTCGCTTAGTAAATAACACTGAGTAAACGCCGTCGGTAACATATCCAACAATTTGGTAAGTAAATATATCTAAAGCGGGGGGCCTCCAGAGGCCTGTTCATTGGTTGGTAGTTCACCTTCTCATTACCGTATGTATGTGCTAAATAGAAATAGTCGAGGAGGCTTCTTTAACCTCATGCCAGAGCGGACATTTACAAACGAATTCACAACACATTGTTATAATATTGAAACTATTTTAAACGAATAGAAATAATCTATATTTTTTAATTATGATTAAAATGTACATAACATAGAATCGAAAATGAATATGATATCAGCCCCTTAAATTCACGAAGCATGTATCAAAACGAATTTTCAGTTTTTTCTATAACAAAGTTACAAACGAAACTAGCAGTACAGATATTTCTGTAGACTAAAATTTGGTATCAGAAGTATTTTTTTGTCAATATTGACAAATCATGTATTATAACAAAATGGAGCCCAGAAGATGCTTTAACTTCAGAACCTAAAGCTGAGCGATATAGACTTGCTACACCTATCTAGACTGAGTTGGTCATCAATCGAATATTTTTGCTTTAGGGTCTGGATGACAGACTAATATTTCTGTCATGAACTTCAAAAAGGGGTTACATATGAAAGAAAAAGTAAGCTATACGAAACGTAAAGTACATGTACAAGCATGTTTTGATCTTAATATTCATGTATACATGTATACTGTCTATCCTATGACGTTTTCAAAGGCTATTTATTTCCTTCATTGTGACTTAGAATTCTAGACTTACTTGATCGGAACTAGACTGTATAGTGGGCTCTTAGGTAAACAAAAACCTCTGAGTGATTAATTTGGATTATTATAAAACGGTAGTTTCTATTGTAATATAAATGTTAAGCCATTTGATACTATTTTTTTCAAATAAAACAACATTTAAGAAAATAATCAAATTCTCTTTGACAACATTCAAATGACCATTTTATGTAGAAAATTGATTTGCCACTTAATTCAAATGATATTTAGTTAGTTTCACTTTCAAGGGGCAGTGGCACGTTTTTTGAAAATTCTATATTTTTAATTTTCACCGATAATATTACGATAATGCTACAAGTATTATTTTGATTGTGTCCAAAACCTCATATCACAAAGCAACCATCCATAGTTACAGACAAAATTATTAAGATTCACATAAAGTCCATTGGTGTGAACACCCTTAATTCATTTAGGGATAAAAGGAATCGCATGGCTGAACTTAACCATATAAAATTGATTTATTACTGCTTCATTTAGTATAAATACATTTTCTTTCAATTGAAACCATTTATTTGCATTTTACCTAACATTCCCTCTAAAAACGTGCTACTGCCCTTTTAGAGATGTAGAGACAAGATAAAAGCGTTTCAATGATTTACTTTAATACCTTTGAAATATACATCAGGAAAGAAGAAAATAAAAGGTAAAGGTCACAGTCAAAGGTCAAAGGTTAAATCAGAGTAGATCAAGACAGAAATATTTCCTGTTTTGTCAGCTTGTATAATTATCTAACAGACGAGGGAAAATCAATTTGTATTACAGTGCACTTTCAAATTTATCATCTTTCATCAACACTATACTTTCCAGCATAATCGTTGATTAAAACGTCATGTACAGACTTTTACTTAATTGAACGGCGATATAATAAGAGAGCTCCCCGATAGTCGTCAATGATATAGAATGGATGATATCGTGACCTCGAAGTTTATGTCAAATGTAATGGATGTCCATATTTCGAGACTTCATGATATCTGAAGCACGACTTTGTAAAATAAGGATATAGAAATTTAGACACAGATTGTCTAGACTATCGTGACCATGTTCCATATTAAGAAACCTAAGTCGATCAGGAATAAAAAAGATTTGTCATTTGTCATATAGAAATGGAAGAACAATACGTGATCTCATTTGTTCCATCTGTATTTGAACATAACCGAATCGATTAATCGTGTTATTTGAAATTTAGTGTGACTTTCAACAGCTAGTTGTTTCGTTATTATTTAAGTCTTTTATGCTTACATATTTTGAAAATTAACTCTTTCAAGTATGGTCACATTTTTTAAAAATGCTTTTGTTTTTATATTGCATTTGATTAACAGTTACGTTTTAAGAAATACCGAAATTTTACCTGACTTAAATTTGACTCATTATTCTCGCTTCGGCTATAAATTCAATACAAATTTGCAATTAGTGATAATTTCAAAGCTATGCATGGAAAGAATATATGTAAAGCAATAAACTATTCGTGAATATATTCCGTGGAGTAGATAATATGTAAAAAATAGAAAACATTGTTTTTATTGACATGAACTCTTTATTACCTTTTTTAGAAATGCAGTTACTTCTTATTATTGTCAAGGACACCACCAGAACAACTCTTGGGACACCACTTAGGGTTTACGCCTGACCCATCAGTAGGTTTTCACCTGAATGTTTTGCTGAGCTTTATAACCTCGAAATCAATAAAATTGGCAATCTTTATCTGGCTTACAAAAACAAAGAAGCAAGGAATTCGGATACAAAGAAAATGTCTACGACAAAAATCTTCTCACAAAGTTTTATCTTCACCGAGTAAATACCTATTACCGGCCCGAAAGTTGGCATTTGAAACCGGATGTCGATCACCGCCATCTTGTGTCCTAACCGGAAGTGATCGACAACTTGGAATCAGCAGTGATGTTACGCAGGTGCCTGCTAGACTGTGTTTCTGTCGCTAAAAACAGAACTGGCCAACCTTAGAATTAAACTTAAACTAAAAGTTCGAAAGTAAGGGCTCCAAATACACCACCCAAAGCCATTGACGGAATATAAGAAATAACGTAAGTACCACCCAACCTTTAAACATATTTACTGATTTTTTTAAATTTAAAGCGTGTATGCTTTGAAATCAAGAGCAAGAATGATACAATCATGAAAAATTTAAGCTGTTAAAAGATATATATAAGAAAAAAATACATAAGATTTTTAAATGGAGCTATCACAATTTACAAACAGCACTTTATCTAAGGTTGTTTTAGTTTATAGAAATACTTTTAAAATTTGAAATTCCGTCTGCATTTATGAAACTTATGTTCGGCTTAAACCAAAATATTTTTAAATTCCCAGCATTAAGGAAGAAAAAACTTGAGCTCGCAGGTGCAGGGAATGAAATGATAAACGACAAACACGATACGAATTCCTGTCCAGCTTATCTGCCAGACAAGACTATACCCAAGTTTCAATTTCACCTGCACGGAATATTAATACTTATAATCCTATTCCCTTTCACCGGAATATGCATAATATGGCAAAAGAAGAATGGGTTTCATTCAGAGAATATGATACTTGCTGAAAGAGGGGAAGACGCAGCATGCATAGGGTCCGATGCGAACAGGGGGAGCGGTTTGATAATCGCGAGAACGTGACACACGAATAGACTAGGAACGCTGGGGGGAGGGGGGACCACGGACACCACCAACCCCTTGATCCCCTTCAATATATAGCGTGTATATTTCCCCATAATAATAGATACGCCTTTGTAAATTTTAATAAATTTCTTGTATCAACACTCGGACTTGGGTACGGATAAAGCTTGTAATAACTTGGATAGCCGCAGCTGAGGAGAAAGAGAACTGGATCACAATGTTAATAAAATAGAGAAATATCAGTGCTCAATGAACAACTGTAAATATCTCCCCATACTGAAGTTAATATGATTCCAACGAAAGACGAAACACGGTCTCATTTCGAGTCGCCCCTTGTGTAATAATGACCCGGACAGAATATGTCGCCTTGGTTGATCGTATAGAGACATATCACTGATTAATAGTAAGTCATTATATTAAAGTGAGGTGTTGAGGATAGTATGTAATAAGTTTGTACCGCACACAGTAACATTGTTACTAGAGGGAAATGTCAACTATCGGGGTGGCATTTGCCACACACAACAAACTGTATGAAACCAACTCGATTTGTTCCTTGTCATTATTGCATGCCAAGAGCCCGGTATGTTCATGTCTTGTATATACGAATATTAAAAGCATTCCTTCTTTTGGTTCATAACGTAGAGGATATTATTTGAGTTGTCGTATCATACCATTTTACGAAACGAATGTATGAAAATTTGTACTACGCGAGCGACAGCGAGGGACATATTGGTATACATGTATATAAGATAAGAGCAAAATCAGAAACATTCATTTTAGAATGTCAGAATTTGGCAAAATACGATTATTTTCTCTCTTCTTACCAAAAGTATAGAGAAGTTTCTAAGTAACATTCTTCTGTGTTTCATTAAGCAACAAATTCATAAGACCAGTGAACCTCAGTTTAACCCTTATGGCGCCGAAGAAGCAACGGTGCGACAAGTAATTAACCCGAACGTAAGGGCGACGTTAATGGCTTTATGAGATTTGTCATCTGAGAGAAAACTTGATGAATGTTCTCAGACTTCAGCGTCAATAATCCAGCATTAATTAGTCAGTACGTCCTTAATCCACCCAACTTCATCTGGATTCTTCTTCGTGGAATAAATGACTTTTGGAAATGGTCATTTACTTTTGTTTTAATTCATGCTTGTCGCAACACCTGCATACTATTCATACGCCTTTGTCTGACTGTTCTTTATAAATGAGCCGTTTACTCATTCTGAAAATCGACCCACGCACGTCTATCGCTATGTGAATATAAAATAAATATTAATAAACAAAGAGATAGTAGAACCAAAAGATAGTAGAAGTAATAGTAGTAGCTGTAGTAGTAGTAGTTGTAATTGTATTGATAATTGTAGTAGTAGTAGTAGTAGTTGTTGTAGTAGTAGTAGTAGTAGTAGTAGTAGTAGTAGTAGTAGTAGTAGTAGTAGAAGAAGTAGAAGAAGCAGTAAAGGTAGAGTAATTGTGTTATAAGTTGTCGTACTAGTCGTAGCAGCAACAAAAGTAATGGTAGTAGTAGTAGAAGTAGTAACAACATGGTACTTACAGAAGTAGAAGGAGTAGTGGTGGTTTTGGTGGTAGTAGTAGAAGATGCAGCAACAGCAGAGCAAGAAATAGTAGTAGTAGTAGCAGCAGCAGTAGTAGTAGTAGCTACTGTTGTTATTAGGTCTTCAAGACAAAGTCTGGAAGACCTATTGTTATTATCCGGATTTTTATTATTATTATTTGGACGTTTTTTTGTTCAGTCATTTCTGAACTTATTGATGAGCCGATTTGGATGAAACTTTCAGGGATTGCAGAGAATCACCTGATCTAGAAATGCACGAGCCAGATTTTTGAATTTCAATTTTGGTTTTGAGTTATCTCCCCTGAAAGTCAAAACTTCAAACCTTAATTTCTTAATAACTATGAGAGATAACTGCATAAAACTTTCACCAAAATGTGGGCAACATTATCCTCCATCGATTAAGCTCTAAGCAGTTTTCGGCCGTAATGATAGATTTTTTGCTATTTTCGAAAAACTGAAATTTTGGCGAAATTTCGCGGTTCTGACGGTATGCGTCTTTGAAAATCTTCTCCTCACTAACGGTAATACATACAAACGCATGCTATAGCTTATTTTAAAGCTGAGAGATTGCCGCACATAACTAAGTCATATTAAGTATCATTTTCAAGCGGTTTTTGAGCAACAGCAGTTTCAAAAATGATCTTTTGAAAAAACGGATGTTTATGCGTCACGTTCAAAGGGGCACAACTCTGTTAGGAAATGTCAAAAATGAAATCTGTTTGATGCATTCTGTTTTCCAATGATAGTTGAACAAGTTCACTACCGGTCATTATTATATGAAAGTTGATATTTAAGGAAATATTTGGACATAAAGAGGTTGTTTACATTTTTCGATGATTTCAACAGTTTTCGAGGGTTATTTTACTTTGAGAATTTTAGTTTCAAAACTGTTACAGATAGAAATTTTATCATTGATGTTTTGTGAAGCCGATGTAATGAGTAGACGGAAAAAAATATCAACAAGTGATGATAAAAAAAATTCTGTCCATGACCAGTCCTTGAATATTGCGATTTTGGGAAAATCCTCATTTTTAGCACATTTCAAGGTTCCACAGTTTCTTTATTAATAAAGATATCTTTTAATTGATTGTGTTTTCTCATACGCCATTCCAAGCACAACTTTTGCTATGTTGTACTTTATCATAAAAATTTTGATAGTTAAGGAGATAGAAGGACCAACATGGAGTAGGGGTAAAAAAATCTTCAAATTTCAGTGTTTTCTTTACATTACAACGTTAAATCACATGTATCTCGAAAACGGTGGGAGATAATTTAACCAAATTTTTTTCTGCTACTAGGAATAATATTCTCTGAAGAATGATGTCAAAGCTGACATTGGCCACCATGATGAATTTTTCTGAAAAGTCTTTAACACTGAATATCAAGTGGAATTTGGTCATTTTGATAATGTATTAGCTACTGTTTACCTCTTAGACAAAAAGTCATGTGAAGGTCAAACAGTATGTGAAGGTCAAAGAGGAATCTGAAGACCTAAGTATTGACGCGTCAATCCTAGTTATTATTATTATTAGTAGTAGTAGTAGTAAGAGTAGAAGTAGTAGTAGTAGTAGTAGTGGTAAGAGTAGAAGTAGTAGTAGTAGTAGTAGTAGTAGTAGTAGTAGTAAGAGTAGTAGTAGTAGTAGTAGTAGAAGTAGTAAGAGTAGAAGTAGTAGTAGTACTAGTAGTAAGAGTAGTAGTAGTAGTAGTAGTAGTAGTAAGAGTAGAAGTAGTAGTAGTAGTAGTAGTAGTAGTAAGAGTAGAAGTAGTTGTAGTAGTAGTAGTAGTAGTAAGAGTAGTAGTAGTAGTAGTAGTAGTAGTAGTAGTAGTAGTAGTAGTAGTAAGAGTAGAAGTAGTAGTAGTAGTAGTAGTAGTAAGAGTAGTAGTAGTAGTAGTAGTAGTAGTAGTAGTAGTAGTAAGAGTAGAAGTAGTAGTAGTAGTAGTAGTAGTAGTAGTAAGAGTAGAAGTAGTTGAAAGAATAGTATCAGGTCGACATAAACAGCGCTTACAGCAATAACAACAGCTGTACAAGGTAGGCCTATATCTGTTGAATTCCATCTGCTGTGTTGATTTTGAATTTTTAAGCATTTTGAGAAGAGATATGGATCTGACATTTTTTACAGTTTTTCAAAGTAATAAACGTTACATCATCGCATCGATATCGCCTTTCAACAAAGGCTTCGATGCATATTTCTTTCATCTTCTCTTTTATATCTGACATTTGAGATGTTTTTGCAATAAAATATTCATAAGATTTCGCATTATCAAGATCTTATCCAAATATTCCTTTGATGGAGAAATAAATCATCAACCTGCTCCATATCCCCATGAAAAATATTAATCTTTATGTCAGCACTCATTTTAAGGAGACAAAAGTGCTTAAGAGACACTCACGAACTATTGCATATTGCATTACGGGTAATAAAGCAGTAAATAACTTATTCAAACTTTTTATTCTTAAAAACGCAACCATTGGTGGGATATAAGCTTTAATAATACATTACACAGCAAAAACACAGTTTCATGATGGACAAATGAAGATAAAAGACATTTTGAGGTAACCTGCTTTTTGTCTGTCCGTCTGTTCATCTGTTTGACATGCGTGTTGATAACACGGTGTTCCGATGTGCAACAATAGTAAGTGTTCTTCTGTTGTTAAAATATTCACGAATTTATAAAATTCAAATACTTTTTCAAGTATAACGCATTACACGTCAAAAACTTAAAATGTTGGAGTGGCGTTCTAGAGGTTGATGGTATAAGGAAGACTAAGGTTTTACTAGAAAGACAAAGGGAATTCTATGGATGAACAACGTTTAATTTGACAGTATTAACGTTTTGGTACAGATAAATATACCGTTTTCAAGCATATGTTGCTGTCAAATAAAGAAGTTGTTCATCCATTGAATAAACTTTTGTCTTCCTAGTAAAAAGTTAGTTTTAAAGATGGGCAAAGAAAGATTAGCGATGGTAGAGGTAAACCTCCGTATGTCCGTTTGTCCGTTTGTCCCAAACATGTCAATATCACGTCGTTCTGGTTGCGTCTACGCTCATTACATTACAGAAAAATAGTATTGTTTAGAAGGACAAAGAGAGATTATGAGATTTAAAGGGGAATCGTCTAGCTGTCTGTATGTCCATCTGTCCGGCAGTCATCGAAAACACGTCGTTCTGCATCTACGCTCATCTCATTACATAGAAAAACATGTACTTTTCAAGATGATGGACAAATGACGATAATGAGAATTTTGGAATCGTCTGTCTGTCTGTATGTATGTTTGTATGTCTGTCTGTCCGAAATACATCAATAACAAGTCGTTCCGTGTGCATGTAGAATGCTAGAAAAGAAAAAAAGTTTCAATAATGGACAAAGGAACGCTACAGGCAATAATTGGAGGTGAGGTGGGTGATTTTGGGCTTCTCGCCGATTTCAATAGTATTTCACTTATATCACGACTGCTTATTATTTTTGCAGGGAGAAATAAATACTACAGACAACAATTGCAATTGTCCGACATACAACAACAAGACGGACAAATGAAGATGATGAAAACTATAGGGGAATCGACTGTCTGTCTGTATATCTGTCAAACATATTTTCAATAGCACGTTGTTCTGATGTCCACCTACGACCGCTTGTATACATCTACGATCGCTAATACACGAAAACGTAGTTTCAAAGGTGGACAACAACAGTGGCAACAGTTGGAGGAGAAACATCAATCGATCTGTCTGTCTGTCCGTCTGTCCGTCTGTCCGACACACATCAACAACATGTCATTCTAATGTCCATCTACGATCGCTTGTATACATCTAAGATCGCTAATACAAAAAAGCTTAGTTTCAAAGATGGACAGCAACACAGGCAACAATTGGAGGAGAAACACCAGTCAGTCTGTCTGTCTGTCCGTCTGTCCGACATACATCAATAACACGTCGTTCTGATGTGCATCTAGTACGTTCTCTACTGATGTTTAATAATTCACTCATTAATTCACCTTTTCTTTGAAGTAGACCTCTCTCCTTTAATAAACTCCCGTCCTGGCCTGTTCATAGTCGGTCTCACGAGCCTGACCGTCATATTCCACGCTCCAGTGACTTTATGTCCTGTTCTACATGGCCTATACATTACACCTGTCTTACCTGAGGTCGAGACGCTGCTAATTACCTTACCTGGACAGGTACACGGTTTGGTACAGGTACACGATTTGGTTTTATGGAAATCTTTTTGGAATTAATTTAGAATGTAATAGAAGAAAAAGTTAATAAATACTGGTTTCATTGTATAAATGTTTAAAAATGTATTTTTATTGGAAAAGTTTTAGAGTTTATTTTGTATCAATTGAGATTCAGAGAAAAAATTAAGTTGAATATGTAATGATTTTTTTGTCAACATATGAACGTATTTATCTCGTAAACAGGTAGGTAAATAGATATATGTTCCCAGGATTTTGCATAAATGAATCAAGATTGATTTTTTTTGGCTGCATTTGCCTTTCTTACAAACAGGTCAAAGTTGATTTCTTCGATCATAAGGGATACAGGTAAAGGTTCACAGTCTGCGAAATCTTTTTGGAATTAATAGATAAAGACATTTGAATAGTTTATAAGAAATATTTTGATACTTGACTTGTTAGAATATCCATGCTTATGCTTGGAATCTGTTTATTACATGACATAATACCGCATTACCATTGAATTATGCGTTGAAATATTCTGAACTTCGAGGATGCTTAATGGACTTAAAGGGACAGTCGCTCGTTTTGATGATCAAATCGTGCACATTTGTAAAAAATTACTTATCTTCATTTCTCGAAATTAAAACGATCAACATAAAAGTTAAGAAAAGTGAGACTTTTTTAAATAATGTTGACCACAACAACGATGCTATAAATGGCATATAAAGGCGCATGTTTCAGACAAAATGTCATCATTTCTCTAAGATAAAAATGTTCACACAAAAGATCAGAAAATAGAGACGTTTTGAAATAATGTTGACCACATCAGTGATGTTCTGAACGGCATATAAAGGCACACGTGCAAGGCAATATATATTCATTTCCCTAAAATAAAAATATTCACACAAAAGATCAGAAAATAGACGTTTCGAAATAATATTCTCATCCGCTGGCAACACTAGCGATGCTCTGAACGGCATATAACGGCACACGTCTCGGGCAAAATGTCATCTTTTCGCGTCAAATATTAGACATTCGTTTATGAAGCCCATGTTATTTGTTTTCCAGAAGGATATGGTCTTCGGTGTTGTGTGGGCAAACTTATGGATTCCATTCACATGCGCCATTGGCATGAAAATCGTTTAAAGTGAAGATATGGCATTTTTTGATCAAATATGAATATGCCCCGGTCACACATTTCACGTAACTGCAGCCGGTCGCATGTAGCGTTCAAATCTGGGCATTGCGTTGAAAATACAAATTGACATATTTATAAAATCACTAAATCCTCTTCAAACAGATCCCAAAGCGTATTTTTCTTGGCAGATCTCTAAAAGGAATTTCATCTTGTTTGACTACAACAAACGAAGCACGTGGCATAAAGTGATATCAAGAAGGAATTTCAAATACTTCCTTTTTTTGTGCTATTTTTATAGTCAGATTTTGGAAGAATATATTTGTTTTTGCCTTTGTCGCGTCTTCTGCTCGTGCTGTTAGGTTTATGTTTCATATCATATAGTCTTTGTGTTTACAAACCCTCGTGACCTCTCACAACAGATAGAAATATGTTTGATGGGGCAGTTATTGTTGACAAGTTATTATTTATTCACAGATTTTTATACAACAAGTCAGTTTGAACATACAGACAACCTGGAATTCATATTTATCTTAAATCGTTAGTACGTGGGCGTCACAATGCAGGAAATATGACGGTAAACTTTGACATGCTTGCAGCATATTTCGAGGTTTGCGCTAACACAGTTCGATGTATGCTATTTCTTGTGCAGTTGTCTGGTGCCAAATGGTTAATTCAAAATCGTCAAAATAATAAAAGTATGCTTAAACAACACTTAGTTCCACGGTGCTTTCTTTCTCAAGCATGTTCCGGTAAATATAACTAAGGCAAACAATCGTATTTCCGTCACCGATCTCGGAGTATACATGGTTTTATAATCGAAGAGAAATAAGTTCGAACATATTACAATTTGTCCTAAAAGCATATATGATATGTGATGTCATTTTAAAAGATAACCTTCGCGATCTTACATGACATGGATATGCCAAACGTATTTTCCTTACCAAACTCGTATAAATTGTTAATAAATAAGTTCGAACAAATCACGATTTGTCCTATAGCAGTAAAGCATTTATGATATGTGATGTTTTTTAAAGATAACCTAAATGATCTTACATGACATGAATGTAACAAACGTATTTACCTTACCGAATTCGTATAAATTTATAAATGACTAGATCTTAGAGAAATAAGTTCGAACATATTACAATTTATAAATGAAATGTAATGAAATAAGCTCGAATATACCAGAAGGTCTAAGATGTGTCTTAAACTGTAAGTTATGAAAATTGATGTCATGTTAAAAGATAACCTTAGCAATCTTCATGACATGATAACAACTGACTTTGCACATTCTTAAAAAAGGCAGCACTTTGACTTATTGGATTCTCTGAAACAAATAAATATTTTCAATTTTTTTCTCAATTTCAAGGTGTATTCATCTTGGACATATACAACCACATAAAATAATATATCGCTAAATATATCACTATTTTATCTTTGATAGGCGATGTTGAAGATGGTTTCGCTGAACCGTGGACAGATTCGAACTCGTAACTCTGTTGTTTCTTCTGTAATATGGGGTATTCTCTGACATTATGGGAATGTATCACATATTCCTTACAGCGTATCTATAGGCTTCGCTTCACACGTCTAGGATGATATCATCATAACTGTACATCTTCATATTTATAGCAACATGTGGAGCTCAGGGTCACGTGATTGTAAAATATTACCACAGCAGAAAACTTTATATCAATTGTACATAATGAATATATATGTGTTAGATACGAAAGGGCATTGTTCGCTAATTGTAGCCAGATACATTTTGTGGAGGACTGAAATACAAATGTTCTTCAAATAACTCAAGCTCAGGAATACTTTGTTAATATATAATGCACAGTTAATGAATACTTATCGATATAACCATATATCTACACTCAGTTTATCTAACATACACGTTGTTAGGATAATATATATAAACTTGTTGATTCTAAAGGAAGAAAGTATTTAATGCAATTTTACATCAAATCTAAAATTGCAATAAGATTATATATTAAAATGTGCATATATTCAACAACTGGAAACAATGACTTTGTCAAAGGTGGCAACGCAGAGAAGATGTAAATGATAATGTATGATTAATTTTACCTGTTTTCTATAAATATCATTATAGTCGTAGTATCAACAATACAATAATTAAAATGTTCACTAGACATTAAACCGAAATACAAGTTGTGTGTATTGTATACCTTTTTATGAATGTTACTGAAACAGTTATATGAAAAGTTATCGTTGATATTGTATTTGTATGTTTTCTATTGCAGGGAGAAAGTCCGCAACGCGATCATCGACCGGAACTAGCGAACCATGGGTGTAGTTCAGTGCAGCATTGCACCAAAACCTAACTGATTAAAGAACAGTTAAATTCTCTATTGCAAACAAAGGTGTCGAGCCCATGGAGGGATTCGAACCCCGGACCTCTTGGTCCTTTGAAGCTGAACGCGGTAACCACTATACTATCAATTGCAACATTCATCTTTCGGAAATACATATCTTTCATTGAAGACTCCCCAAGTCAGCAATGACCAATCCAGACATCAGTATAAACAGGAAGTGCCCCATTTGATGAATGTGCTCTTGTGCACCACCAGCACATGATGACAGATTTATGTGCACGCCATATTTTTCTTTCAAATATTTCAGTTGAAACCCATTCTTGACTCTGTCCAGTTTTAGCATGACGCGCCATTCACAAGAGTTTATCAATGGCAGGGATACACCTCCAGAATTTATTATTCTTCATTTTCGACTTAAAATCTAATAAAATCTTTTTTAAATGTTCCACAATCGGCAATCTTCACTTCTTGAACGTTTTAACAACAAATACAGTATACATAAGTGGAATTGAATGCAAGAGCGTGGTTTTATTTTATCGATTTTAATCCTTATTCTCGCTTATCGAAAACAACCAAACTTTACCAACATACGGTATATCAATCAGATGCATAGATATACTGATTTTTTTCAGCAAAATGCTTTCAAATTGCAAAACCATCAATCCACTTCCTCTCGTTTATGCATAACATGTTTTAACAAGAACCCTACCTTTCGTAAAAATATGCTAATGTTCATGATAAGAATAGAGATCGTCCTAATATCTCGGAAACACTCCGTATTATAAGAATGCAAGTCTTCACTTTACCATATGTGTCATAAACCATAGCCTATATCTTACAGCGATATCCGCCCAGTTGGTGGGTAATCTCTCAACAATCGCTCTAATATGATTAAAAACTCTTAAGTGTTTCAATTTTGATTCTTGAAATCAGCGATTTATTAGCTTAAGGAGAAAACCATACATGGCCGATTTTACTTCTGGCTTGGGAGATCATCCGAGATTACATAAGTAAAGTCATATTTTAGATTGTGACAGTTTTTAATCTTGAAACCATGTTGCAAGAACCGTCCGACTGCGCTGGAATGTTAAACGGCGCATGAAGAGCGCACGAGGACCGGAGCGTGTTGGAATGGTAAGTCAATCAGCCCGCTTGAGTACATCACATATGAAAAAGCTTATGGCATATATCTATTTGCCCACCATGATATTAACTCAAAAAATATTTCGAGCTTGTTGAAATATCGCCCGTGTCATATTCAGGGGGGAATATCTCATTTATTGTTGGAGGTAGCTTTCTTTTGACAGTTAAGATTGGGTAACACTAAGACCGGGTTTCATGCTTGTACCCCACCCCAAAGAAAATCACACTTTGATACCCCACCGGCGAGAAAAATACCACCAACTACCACCCCCCACCCCCATTCCTCACGGGTGAGTTGAAACCTCCTTCAAATGGCGGGGTATCATAAATGAAAAAAGAAAATAAAGTTATTCAGTGGTCAAACAGCATACTTTATAACATACAATCGTGTAATAAAGAACAAATACATTGCATATGCTGTGCGGCCAATTACAATCGTTGAGAAATAAGATAAACGCTAAAGAGTTACAAGTTCATGATATATATAAAACATGTTTAAAAAGATGGGAATATGTCCATCATGCCTGTCTCTCATCGTCCAAGAAAATCACCAATAACCTCCCTCCCCCCTCCCAAGGAACATGACAACCCCTCCCCAGCTCCCATGTCTCACAGGTGGGTCTAGACCCCTCTTCAAATGGCAGATGGAGGAATTTATTATATCATGATGATAACTGAAAAGAGTCTCTGTCTTGAGGGCCTCTGACAATAAGGATCTCCCCCCTACTTAATACCTATACAAACTAGCCCCGCTGTGTTGAATATGTGTTAGCTAACTCCGCGGTCCCCATTGTGAGTGTAGAAACGATATCATTAATATTTGATGCAATCTGCTACTTGAGAGCCTGCGCAGACCCCTTTAGCTCGTTTCAACAACTTTCTTTCACTCCGCTCTGCTTTGTGACGGCTTTTATAAAAAGAAATACAGACAAACATTTACTTTGTAAATTGCGAGTGTTTTCCTGCCGGCCTCAGCTTATTGAGTTAAGTACAGTCATTTCCATCTCCAACTCCTTCCTTCGAAGATAATTCCAGCAATAATTGATGATTATAAAATGTTAAACGTACATGGCACTTCATTGTACTGCGCAGCTTACTGCGCAACAATATAATGTGCACGCGACATGGGCAGATGTTTCTGTGACGTCATTGACCTCAAAATTTAAAAAAAATGATCGGATTTCAAAAATCCTTGACGCGGTCAATTGTTTTGGTTATAAGATTTACTATATCGCAAAGCTTTTGTTAAAGTACGATTGAAGTTTAAATACAAATCTTAGTAAAACACGTTGGTGTACAAAAGTCGCAATACATATGTTCTTCAATACTTACTATTCAAAGAATTTCCCGCCGTTGATCACCTTCAGGCCTTCTCAACCCCAAGAAATATTTCGTAAAGGGACAATGGCTGTAGAGAGCTCTCACGAACACGAAGATAAATGTTACCCAAAATGCATGAGAAAAAGGTGTTCGCACTAAAATGGCCGCTATCATTTTTCGCTTGATGTTTCATATTTTTCTATGACTACGAATAATACGCTTTGTATCAAATGTTTAAACCCTAAAGATCATACATTTTGCATAAACATATAAGATTTTAAGAGAATTTAAAACAATACAATTTCCAAAAAGGTTCGACTGTCCCTTTAAATCCAAACATTCCGAAACTGCGGGTCAAAGATTTACACTATCGTGTTTTTATTTCTAATGTCTAAGTTTGTTTACTCCTCTAAGCTATCGATTGTGTTTTGTTTCAGATGGTTTCTCGCTATACACAATCTTTATCCCCACTGTAGTTGGATTTTCGCCCGCTAGGTGGCGTAACTGCTGGAAAAGTCAACAACAATAACATTCATCAATAGGCGGTAAACAAACAACGGTATATCTACCACAAAAAAAACATTTGTGACGTCACATCCCATATCGAAGTTGTGACTGTCGTGGGAACGTTGTTGAAACGTTTTTTGGCGATGTTATTGCTAATTATTGATGTATTTCATAAAAAGACTTCTTCTTTCTTTAAACAAAGCGATGCAAAAAGTGTTGATCTTAGTTAAAGAAACATTCTGGTTTCTACAGCATACAACGGACCAAACGGCGTTCAAATAATTGACATGAAGCCCTACGACTGAATGAAAAAAACATTAAAGAAACAAAAATATGGATACATGTTTTATTTCAAAATAGAAAAATTGGATTATTTCTATTCTTGAAGAATTTTGGCTTTCGTAAATAGAGTTTTTCAAAGTTTGATAAACTTCTCTCCCATATATAATCACGATTTTGTTTTGGTAATTTAGAAAGCAAATTGAATGTTAAAGTACGTTGTAAGATATACGTAGCGCAATCTCATAATGGTTTCTCGTTTGATGAAAATTAGAATCGTTTAAGTTTCAGCGTCTTATGTTTCGTAATATTTGATGATATACAGGCAAACAGGTTGTATATTTCAAGTTTCATTCCGGGAGATTTTAATGTGAAAGTGTCATCTACTTTCTAATGCATTAATCTATGTAACAAACTAATACGTTTGGAACCTTAAAGGAATACAATTTAACACTAACCTGTGTCTTGATAACGTTTATAATAGTTAAATGACAACTGCTAATTCTGAAAGGTGAGCTCCTTTGCTTTGTCCATCTTCACATGTCAGCAAGTGGCTCTGTTTACTTTTAATGAAATTATATGAAATTAACAATCTGATGAACGATTCTATCAAATACTCATGTCTTAAATTACTTTGATTTGTTCCATCATTATTAACAGTTGCAACCATATTGCAAACTCTTTACTCCGATGTCCGCCAGAGAAATAAAAAGTTATCGGTGACGACTTTCTGTGGGTGTTGTTCCCTCCCCCTTTTTTATTTCTGAATATAGATCCCGAAAACATAACTAACATAAAAAATCATTAAAACCACAGTTATCTAATAGCACATTCTGAACATGCGTAGTAGAAAATCTGTTGTAACGATGGTCGATCCCTCTTTTACGTCGATTCAGAATAATTGCTAGAAACTAAATTAGGATATAAAAACTAAACAGTAGCCTAATCACATTAACTTAAGTTAATTTTTTTATTATAGCTACAATATGCCTCAAGGTAATGCATCAGTGATGACGTCATAATTACAATTGATGACGTCGTAATCGTCAAAGTGTCATTCACCTCATTTGACCTATAATGGTTAAAAACGGTACTCAAAATCATCTGAGTTTCTTCAACAAATTGATTTGTACATAGTACATAGCTTAAACAGGGTTAGCCAATTATATATATTTTATATCTATTATCTATAGGAGGCACAGTTAGAAAATTAACAATTAAAAGGTTAAATTCGTTTTGATTATTGATACTCGATAAAACGACGCAAAACAATTTTGACTTTTAAATTTTACCTTTTTGTACTACTAGAGAACGGAATTCTTGCGATATGTAAGTTCTTATATATGTGGTAAACTTTGGTATACAGGTCACAAATGATGCTTTAAATATAGTAAAAACTCTTCGAAGCAACAATGAAGTCCGCCCATCCTATGAATGCAAACACATTGTCGCTCACACTAATTTACCATTTCATGATAGATTTTCCCGTGTTAATCTTAAGAAAGCTAGCGAACACCTGCGCTATCAAACCCGCCTAGGTATGCTTTGCACGTGCAATCTCGAATAAATGCATTAATGGGGGCACGGTTGAGGTGCGTGCGCACACATCAGGCGCTAAATCGTGTGTCAGAAACATTTCGTATCTCCATCCGCGAATTCGCCCAAACAATGGTTACTGATTGCCGATGAAATTGCGTTCATAAACTTGTTACTTTGTCCCTTAATTTACTCTTAATCCAGAGGGATGTATCTGCCTTTAGCATATATGGGTTGGTCAGCGATCGCGCACCTGTGAAATTCGAAAATATTCGCCAGTTTCCCAATGTTTATTTTGTTAAATGATTTCTAAATGGCTAAATTATCAGCTACGTGGAAAGGAGCCATAGAGAGTACATTTCGTGCCTTTTACTGACAGTCGGGCAAAGTAGCGGTTCACATGATAATGTGGCGACCACCCAAGACATTTAGTGTGTACACGCGTTCAGCCTTCTCTCTTCATTTGCACCTTTCATTTTTAATCAAAGAAACGGTGCTAAACGAAATGACCTTTTACCTGAAAACAACCTGGCACTTGATACGCTAAATGCCAATGTTAGTTATACAGTGATTGTACAAATCAGTAAAAAATACATTTTTAAAAAATCTGGAAATTGATATTTTTGACACGATTATTGACGAACTCAGTTTATTCCTTTTGAGTAAGGTCCTGGGGATCGTTAATTTAGGTAACAACATCATGGTATATGAGACAAAATTTCATTAATAAAAGCTTTGAAAATGTTTTTTGAATTCATATAAAATTACACCTTTATTACAATAAATCATAACACTGTTTTCTCATTGAGAGGCATGGAAATATGATAAATTCAAACGTTGAAATATTGTTCCTATTGACAGAAATTATTCCAATACAACAGAAACGGCGCAAATCAATATCATAAGCAAATACCTGTTATTGCACCTGTATAATCATATATCAAAAAGTCATCAGGCTCGCCGAGCCAAACATCAGTTATTGAAAGTCAAGAAGGTTAAATACAAAATGATTACTGTTAAAACTGGAAACATTAATCTCCGACATGAAATATCACTATAGCTTGATGTCGATACGCGGATTGCATTTCAACACAAGGGTTATCATAATGTTATCCTTGATAACCCATATCACTGACGTCTATAGTCTCAAGTTCAAATTAATTTTTACACAGAATCAAATGGTTTTTATGTTCTTAATTTGAAGGTGAGTAACAATGAAAAATGAAATAAATATCGTATTCTAACTGTGGTCGTCATTTTTGTCTCCAGAATGTATCCTGGAATGAGGAATCGGATCGTTAAGGTGTAATTCTGTGACACGCGTTCGACCCATTTATTCATATCAAGTGGCGACATGGTCATTATAAGGCTTACCTTTTGTCTAAAGCTGTGAAATGATGTGCTGCTTTTTGAAATGCATATAATTTTAGATTATACATCATCTCCCTTAAGAACAAAATTATCATTATAACCGCATATTCCATTAACTCGATAATATGTATAGCTTTTATTGGATTTTGCGTATGAGTTTGGTGAACCATTGATTTTAAGGAAATATGATTTAGAGACATTTTCACAATCATTTCCTGTATGTATCGCCTCGGTTTAAGTAACATTGTTTTCGTGGTCATTGACTTATGACGTCATCATTATTACAGCTATCGTTATCGAATTGATAAAAACTCTTATGATTATGTATCAATAAATAAGTGTAAGAACAAAGAAATGTCAACATGTCCAACTTTACCGTGGGTACCAATCATATAATTTTATACGATGTGAATGTGATCGAATGTTTTTGTACGACTACGTTATCTATGGTCATTTCAATTTCATCCAGTATCGTCAAAAACTCGTCATACCGTAGACAGATATACTTAATCGTTTCGAAAAATAATTTGCAGTTATTATAAAAGTCATTTCCATCGTGTGTTTCTCTATACGTTGCACGTTAGTCTAACACTTAAAGACATTGAAGTGGGAAAAAAATCAATAAAATGAAAAGGAGCCTGAGTTTCAAGTCCTAGGCTCTCAAGTCTTCTTATAGACTTGCTAAGAATTTTACCTTATTTTAGGGTCTGGCTGACAGACAACATTTCACCTTCTTTGACTTCTTTGAGAGGCATTTTAGAAGTTGGAATGGCAATAATGCTGAGGAATATATGGATGACAACTTCTTTGTTCACAGATTCTTGTGTCGTTCTCAAGCTGAGGTATAAAATTACATCTCAGAACTTCTGCTTGGACAACGAACAAAGAAGTTGTCATCCATATATTCCTCAGCATTAACATTACACCGTTAAAATCAATACTGACACACCTTCCAAACCTCCTTATGTATAATAAGAAAGCAAGAAAAACAATGAACTACACAAAGACGTGATGTAGTGTATATCTAAACCATCAAACTGTTCCATTAGAAGGTTTATCAATAATGCACATGAAGTTACTAAGTCCAAACCGTATATATTTGAATTGAAACTTTCAATGAAAATTCTTTAAGTGTTTTGCCAAGAACACTCAACAGACAAACAGACTCGGTACGTGCAGTTCCAATAACATAAAGGTCATCAGAGTTCTGGTTGAAATACTATTTGACTTCCAATCAATTGATTCTTGGCACTGAAATTTCCTCGCGTGATTGCAAACCATAACTTGGAATATTTTTTGAAGGGGCGAGTCGAGCCGTTGAGAGGGCATCCATTAGAAATGAGATGAAATCCTCATGCTTACATAAGTAGCGCGACTGGACCATAACTTCATAGACGTAATCGCAATTTTATTTCAAAATTCCATGGCGAAAAGAATTAGTATAGAAAAAAATTCCTTACAGGGTACCTCGCTAGTAATGTGCATGTCATGTATCATTTATTAGGCGGTAATGGCGGTGTCGGGAGTATACATAAGACCAGGCCGCTCTATCATCTTAATGCGGCCCTGCCAATGGTCACCGATTTACGCGACTTTTTGCATGATAAACTAAAATTCATCACTCCAGCTATAATGCATTCATATTGAAAAGCTTTTTGGCCTCTCTTCTCGGATGATTTATGAGGGAATTTCCTTCGGTTTTATGACATCAAGTCTCGTTTAGCGCTTCCATAGTACGTCAGTGTCAGCACGGCGGGAAATCGTGGTGCGCACGTGCGGATTGGCGCGCTTTGACCCCAGGGGGTCAGGTAGATTGATCATACCGGAAGTCCAAGATCTTGTCATAACATATCGATATATCGGATTCTACGTTTAAGGCGGCCTGTCGTGCAAGGGAAACTAAACAGCACTAAAAGCCTTCATATCCTGAAAGCGTAGCAGACTGCTTAATACGAATAATAATCTCGCGCGCCGACATTGGGGTTCCATAGAGGCCCGCCATGATACTTCCGCCACGAAGCAGGTATAGTTATGCCACTATCAGTTTACGATCCTGTGCCAGGTTAATTATCCAACAAAGCCAGTCGATTTGTCCTTTCATACAAGAATTAATTTCAGGTCAATGATAAGATTTTATGGATATTTTTCCGACAAATAATCGCCAACGATCCGGCGACATTTCTTCGACGGCTTGTTAACCCGAGCTATAATAATTTCCAAATCATTGCCGTCAATATGACAAGCAATAAATATCATTTCCACATCATAATCACTCCACATTACTCCATAACATCCTTGTATATGTGATATTAATTGGGGGTTATTCCATCAGGTCTGTAGCCAAGAAACGCGCCAAGGGCAGTAAAAAAAGGTAATAAACGGTTTCTTTATTAGAGACCGGATCGGGGTAATCAGTAACTTCGATGTTGAATTAGCTGCGTATAAAAGTCATATTGATTATATGAAATAAACAGCTCAATAGATCACTGATATTTTCAATTTTTTTTCATAATATGTTGTTCTAATATGAGATTGGACATTTATTAATTTGGACGACAGAGTCATTACCTTATAAAACGTAATGCAAATGTCTTGAAACAACAATCTAAAAAGTGTTTAAAATAAAAACAACCAGTTAAATGAAAGTGTATTGAAATCAAAACAAATGTTTTAAATGGTTTGTGACTTATTGCTTCGTGAACCTTTAACAATGTGTCACTTTTTTCTTCTTTAACGTGTCTTGGGTTGTTAATGTTTAGAATGATTGCATTCTAATGATAATATGAATTTTAAATGTTACATTTCGAAGGCATGTTGTAACACAAACCATATCGCGTAAAAGTAAATTTGCAGTACAAGGAATTCATATTGACAGTTCTATGAAAGGTGAAAAGTTTCACTTTCAAAGGTACTCCATTAAGTCCCAAATTGAATAAAATTTATTCGACGTTGTTGAGAAAATTTATTTGCCTCTTTATTCATAATAACCAAAAAATTACCATGTCCTTCACAAACTACCTTTCAAACCCACATAAAGACATTACTGTTCAAGAAATATCATGACGTTTGACTTGCATATAATGTAGCGCCTATATTGAAATTGATTGAACCATGTTTTATTCATTCAAGAAAAAGATTTGTCACAAGTTGTCAAACAACGCTATCCTCTCCGGCTGATAGAGCAGCCACGAGTTAATAGTTAAAAATAATATAAGACTTCTTATTATTAACGAGGAAGTGTCGCGACGTTATAGTAATAATCCTATACCTCTTTTTTGTATGCTTCATTTAAGTAATTGATAGAGTTTGAAAAGTTTGGATTATATGAATAAATATCCAATATGTTAAAATCGATTAAAAGGTCAAATCATAACTAAAAGCTCTTCCATTTTACATTACTACAAGCCCATTACCAAAAGGCTATACCATTATATTTGTTTACTTCATTTAAGTAATTGAAGGGATTTGAAAAGTCTGGATTATATGAATAAATATCCCCAATGCATTAATCGATAAAACATCGTATCATAACTAAAAGCTCTTCTCCTTTTCATTAATACACGCACATTAACAAAGGGCGGAGCAATTCATACAATAAACAGCTAATCTTCACGGGTGTCAATCCACTCCAAGATATAGTCCACTACCACTGTCAATACGCGTGAGGTACCGCCAAGATATTCACACATCTAATCCCCATTTCTAATACACGATTCTGTAAGCGAGTCGCGGAATCTTCTAGCCAATCAACGCGCGTCTTACTCGCCTCTAACACGACATGGCTAACAACACACGCGAGTATAAGCGTGTTTGAGTGACAGGCGTAAGTCGAGCGAGCTGTATGCGCGATGTCAGATTGTCAAGATGATGTGATCTTGTTGTTAAGACGCCATCAGCATAAACCATTCATAAAGTTATTTATTGGTGACATTTTATGACTTTATGGAGAATGATAAAGGTATAAGGCATCATATGCGATGATTCCGTGCTAAAGCATTAACGGTAACGGCAGAGCCGTCACTACAAAACGGTCGTTATTATCAAATGGCGTTATGAATATATGGATGACATTTGATCGTTATTACAAAATTGACACTCAAATACATTATCGGGATACAGGAAAACTATAATCTTTAATCCCTTATAGCTTCAAGGGCGATAAGATCACGCCAATTGAGGAATGGATAATAAAACGATAATTCATACGTTTGGACGCATCTTGAATCACTCTTTTATTTGTGAAATATCTGAATCAATATCTGTTTATAAATGATATAAGGAAGATTTCTGATATCTGAACATTGGATGAAAATCAATATTTATGGTCACAGTTGAACCTGAATGAAAGATCACATAAATATTGTCAACAAATTTAAAACAGTTTTAAAACAAATAAATTTAAAACAAGAATATAGACGAAGTAAAGACCTGTTTTATTAATGTTTTCCGAAATAAATAAACAAATATGTTCAAATTACATTCATACAACATCCGAGGATATGGCCTTTATTACTATAATGGTACACACGGAATTAAAAATAACCAGATATAAATGGATCATTATTAATACAAATTTAGTTAAACGATTTAGATCAAATCACTCCATGAGTTATCCGCTTTCACTTTAAATGTCAATTTTAAAGACACAATCACGCTGCATTAGATACAAAGTCCTGCTTTTACGATGTTCTTCTTCATGATTCATTATGCCCTAGCTGGTTATTGTCCTTGGCTTATGGAACGACAAGTACATACATTTTACTTAAAAAAATTGCTTAAAGGTAACAATCGTTCGGCTTTCGTCCGCCATCTTGAATGTTAGCAATACGAGAAAACAAATTGGTGTGTTATGCTTATTCATCAACAAAATTAAGAAATAACTACTTGATTGATATAAGAAGAGCTTATGTACAAATAATTCATTATAAACAGACATATAATCATTAAATCTATAAGTTTGTAAAGGTAATCAAAAACTTTATTCAAGTCAAGCTTCATTCTTCATCCTTTCATTCTCCCCACAGAGGCAGATCAAGTCATGAAATGTTGATACAACCTCTGTTCTATTACGCCGACTTTGTGGGATAGAATGGGAGACCCCTGATTGGAGGCAATAGTAAGTTGTGCTATCAGCAATGCTGTTCTAAATTCATCATGTGGGCTATTGAATCATGTCAAAGGCATTGTGGTATGAACCACCCTTTCCATGCGAGGAGCGTTGTCATTTGCTAAAGAAATTCAAATGGATTGTGGTGCAAATTTTGTCTGCCAGGGGAAACTGCCGGAACCCACGAACTTGGTCTTATTAGAACAGAGGTAGTATCAACAGTTTATGACTAGATGAACCTCTTTGAGACGAGCTGATCATTAAATGAGTTATCCATAAAGATACGTCCAGCTTGATGCACAAATCACAAACGAGTGACTAATATGTTTGAATCAAGTTTACTTTGAAAACGCTTATCACAAAATCTATTTATAAATGTGCCTGAAGTAAGTCTATTTGAAGGGCAGATCACTATAAAATAATCTATGAAGAAGCCCTCAGCAAGTCTATCATGAATTCCTTATCACAAATTATTTATCCAAACAGAAGCTTGTGTCAAGTCTAGTTCCGAGTGTTGATTAACACTTATTTCTCAATAAACACCCCTATCAAGTCTATATCTATGGATTGATCATCACCGCTTTATCAATAAACGAGTTAAGTTATATCCAGTTGATGTTGGTATTACGTCGAATTAAACATGTGAATGTGGGTATATATACGGATTTTTTTTTTCACTTTTCACTTTATGCTAGAGTGCCCTATATTTATAAAGAACAAGAAAATGTGCAATGCTTTAAATGTACCTATAAACGATAATGCTCTAAATTAAACTTCATTACAAGGTGAGAGGCCTTTATATAATGGAAATAGAAAGAAAATAAACGATGATTTGAAAGTATATGTAAACGATAATGGTATTAATTTAAATGTATTATTAAGTGACAGTGAAAACCTCTCATATCGTCAAAACAGGGCAGAAACATATCTTAAAGGGGCAGTAGCACGTTTTTTTGATAATTTTATATTTAAAAATTTTCACTGATAATGGTAAGTTAATGCTAAATGTATTATTTTGATAGTATCAAAAATCTCATAACACAAACCAATTATCCATAGTCAGAGAACAAAGTATGAAGATTCACCTAAAATACATGGGCAGCCACACCTTTAATTCATTTTGTGTAAGAAAAATGAATCGCATGGCTAAACTTTACATCATATATATGAATTATTACTGCTCCATTTAGTTTAAATGCATTGTCTATCAATTGAAACCATTAATTTTCCTTTTCCTGACATCACCTCAAAACGTGCTACTGCCCCTTTAAACAGTAAGCGTTTCTCTTGACTGCAGCACTGAATTACTTATATGTAAACTTCTGAACAATATCTGAGGTATATCACTTCCAATGTTATACGTATGTTGCTATGTATGTATATTGTTATTACTCAGGAGAAGGTTACCTAAGTTGGATAAATTTCCCTTTCTTCTAGTCTGTTATTCAGACCTTAAGCAAAAAAGTAAAGGAGTCTTCTTAAGTCTAGAAAATATAGTCTAGATGCCTCAGCCTGAAATAAAGTATTAAGGGCTGCTTTTAATTTCTTTTCAAATACAAAATCAAATTAATATAAAAAAATTTAAAATAATATAATTCTCAAATAACCCCTTTTTTCAGAGACTAAATGTTAGTCTACCTTTCTTTCTGAATAAAATATGTTTAAATCAAATCATCAAACGACTCAGCAAGTCTAGGTACATACAAGTATATTCCTCCCACTTCTCATAAAGCCCGTTTGATCTCTGATATTACGCTCAAAACGTGTCATGACCATCGTCCTAATAGCTTTTCTAAATCATAAACATATTATATTCCAATATATGGGATACAGCGTCTTCGTGTGGAAAGGAGTACAAGGAATTCGTGTCTCTCACACAAAGCATTGTTCGACCGGTTCTGTCGTTAATAGTTGTAAAATTTGACATTATGTATTGTTTTACAGCCTACATATTAAATATATAGCCAACTTGTACCGTTCTGTATTGTTTTACAGCTTGCATATCAAATATATAGCGAAATATCAACGTGATGTGAGGCTAACGGATATAAACTATAATCTGTCGTGGGGGTTTCCTGGTTTTTATATCTTTCTCTGATTATAAGTATTTTACTGGCATAATTTGGCATTTTCCAACATGATTCATGAACTAGTCATGTATGTAGCTCTTCCGAATGCTTAAATTTTGAATTGTTTCAATTTTACGAGTAAGAATTCGTCATGGCATTAGTGGGTTACTTTCACTTATGCCGAAATTAAGTGATGGTTTCTTTTATTTTTCTGAATTTAGATGATTAAATTTAATTTATTTTTGATTATAATTAAAAATTATTTCTCTTTAAAATACATGCGAATGCGAGAGGGAGATGTGTTTTGGTCTCATTGAGGTAGACTTTTATTAAGTTTATGAAATATTTTTAATAATTACTGTACCTTCATTTATACTATTTTATTTCTTTAGGTTTTTTCATTTATTTCAGAATTAAGATCTAGACTGTATAAAGGCTCCAATATATTACACAGTCATGAAGCATGGCTATCGTTTGTCCTCTACTTTGTAATATTTCCACCTTAGTTAAATTTCCCCTCGATCGAAAGATGTTAAAGAGTCAGTATCACGTTTTTTGAAAATTGTATTTTGTTAATGTTTCACTGATAATTGTACGCCAATGCTTAACGTATTGTCAAAAAAAACATTGCACTTACCAATCGTTCATAGTCATAGAACAAATTATAAAGGTACACAAAAATTACATTGGCGGAAATTTTGAGTGTGAACACCCTTAATTCATTTTGTGTAACAAAAAGGAATCGCATGGCTGAACTTAACATTATTTGTTTGAGTTATTACCGCTTCATTTAGTTTAAATACATTTTTCAATTGGAACCACTTATTTTCATTTTCCTGACATCACCTTATATTTCCTCTAAAACGTGCTACTTTCCCTTTAACCCAATAAAAACGCAAATCAGGATGTAGGTTCGAAAGATATGAAAATAATCATTTAACTGGTTCCCCTGAACAATGTTTAATAACAAAATATGAATAGTCAAACAGATCAGACGGACGTGTCAGGAAATCCTTGTTTCACTGTTCAGAAATTGCATTTAATTTCTGTTACCGAATTTATTCATAATACGTTAATATCAAGCTTTAGCTTTATATATATATATAGTATTATACAACCTTTTGATGTTTAATTGTATATTTCTTCCTTTGTGTTTCTCCTATGAAACACGTTGTTATTCATTCATTTATTCATTCATTCATTTATTCATTCATGTTCCTCTCATAAAGCTTCACTTCAATACGCCCCTTTAGTAATAGACAATGGCATGACAAATACTCTTGCCTATTTTCACTTTCACTTATGGAATTATGGAATGATAATACTCGGAAGACAAAGGGGATTACTCTTGATGTATCGAGGTCTATCATCACGCTCATACGCTCTTATTTCTATAATTCTATCATGTTTATCATCTGAAGCTAAAGCCTGTTTGATTCAGAAAGCGAGTGATCAGAAAGCGCGTATTAACTTATGCATTAATGGGTTAAATATACCATGCATAGCGACAATAGTTTCACCGTGGCGCGGTGATTATGATCCTGTTGGAATCATGCCCTATGTTGTATTGCTTGTTGACAAGCTTACTTAAATAGCGACAGCGCCATCCGTTTATTATTCCCGTATTAAGAGGACAAGGGATGATTTGTATAATGCTGAAAACGTTTGCTAATTTGTGTGTGTTGCGATACACTAACGAAAAATAATAGCTCGTCTGCATGCTGATATTGAATTTAATCCCGGAGCTTTTATGCTTGTCTGTATGGCCACGGAATATCATTTAGAAAATTGGATGGCTATGGATATAAACAGTCGGCGCTTTTATGTATTGTGTGTTTTATGAATACGCTACAAAGTCCATTTTTAAACAAAACGCAATGTCATTTAAGCTCGGGATGTAAAAGCAATGGTTTTAGATTACAAGTTGCTAGTGCTTGGGTTGGATTAGTACATGAGCGAGTTGAAAATATCACAATATGTATGCTGCAGAAGAGAGGGTTTCTACCCCAGACTGGGTTAGTAAAGGGGGAAAAGGGGACAGCGTTAGTCAAAGGGGAGGGGAGGAGTCGGCGTTACGAGGGGTCGGCACGTCACTCTTGTAATTCGACACCCCCTCGCATGTAATAAAATTGTGTTTAACAAATGCTGATGTTTAGCTTGCAGTGATGCGGAAACATATCATTCCACAAGAACCAAATTGGGTTGACACCGGTTTTTAAATTTTGACAACCTACAGGGTCGACGAACGAGCCCGGGCAATTTCTGAAGTATTTGTGCGATCATTGTTATGCGTAGTAAAGCTAACATGGCGAGGCGAGTTATGAAAACCGCAACAAAAGTGTGCATGTTGCTTGAGTAATGAATAAAGTTTGTTTAGAAAGCGAGATTATAAGGAGCGCTTATAACCATACCCTCCCACCCCGACTCCCAACACCTGTCCCTCCGGGGCTCGCTACCGGTGCACATTGGCAAAGTCTCTCCATTGATTTCGGCTAACTCGCGACTCAAGGTGCTCATACTTTTGATCCGTCAAAAGATAACTGGCGGACTTTCTTAGAAATCCGAGCAAGCTTTGCACTTCAGTAAAAGAGAATATGATCCGGGGAAAATGATATAATTTGTCGTGTCTACGGAATAATAGCGCATAATTCAGCGCCTCGCCCGCCCCGGGTATCTTACGCGACCTGAATAATCAGGTTTTTGTTCCGCCAGGCGACCAAGCGAAGCATTTGTATAACATTACTCAAAACACGCTTAGGAGCACAGCCAGCCTCCTAAATGCTTTTTAATATTTTCCCGCCAAATTCCCTAATCGACGCTTGAGGCAGGATTGGCAGACGTCTCTCAAATCAGAGCAGACACCAAATTTGAAGAGTCGGGGGTAAAATTGTAGCACCTCATCCGTAGCGTTCCCATGTTCTAGGGGACCTAACAATTACACTTTGAAACGGGGTTCTAAGATCGGATTGGCCTAATGAATTACATTTGCTAATTAAAACGCAAGGACACATGGCTAGATCACGGTTTAGGCTCGTATATCATGTCGGCAATGGCGGATCAAAGCTTGTCGTAACGTAGCGAAACGAGGCGAGACGGCATCAAGGCCCCAAACTTCACTTGCTGTCAGTTCTAGACGTGCTGTGAAGGAAACATATCTTGTACACGGCACTTTGTTATTTCATGTTTTCATAAATTATCCTCACTTGAAGATTTTCTCACTCGTTTCGCGTTCTCGAGGTAATTTATTGCAGCGTCGATGAGAAAGTAAGCCGAGAATTATGCAGATAAAGCCATTAAGGCTGTGATTAAGTCTATTAAACATCCAGGCCTAGAGAGGTCAAATTATAAAGAATTGTAGTCTTTGAACATCTTGTCCGATCAGTGTATGAAATAACTTACGTCACTGGTCGCGGACACATCAAAACAGAACACAGCGGAAATAGACTGTTTACGAAAACGTGCTTTTACTTCAATAGCGGGGGACATAGGGGGAGTTGTAGCGGGGGATTGGGGAACAAACACGAACTATACACACTTGTGAAATATTTGCAATATTTCTTAAACAGGATTAGGGCCGACAAAAGGAAAAATGCAAAGTTAGGTAACTCTGAATCTCTTTCGGTCCCGGAAGTACTGACGTGAGTTCAAGCAACGGGCCACTGCGCATGACAGTTTTATTATTGTTTTATTTGTTTTTCTTTTGTTAGATTGTC